>JBBELK010000207.1:0-431318 GCA_037783545.1 Henricia sp. BOLD:AAB3569 | reverse complement strand
AGCAATGCGCGCGCGCCAAATTCGTGCAACGAAATACCCAGCTCCATAGCAAAGTCATGGAGCTGCGTATTTCGCGGCACGAATTTGGCGCACGCGCATTGCTGACGAGCCTGTACCTTTAAGCCATTAACATACATTATTATAATGTCCACCACATTTAAAACTATTCATACGAAACGTGCCCTAACGATGTAAATACATTGTAGATACAAAATAAAACGATATATTTCTTTTCCATCATGCTTTTGAACACCGTGTGGTTTTAGTAAAGCGTCTTCTCAATATGCTGAGATCGAGGGCGCTCGAGTGATAGACACCTTTTCATCGGGTTTTCTAAATGTTCGTGCAAAAAAATGCACCAAAAATACACTATCTCAGTTTCCTGTTCTTTGAGACAGAAGTGTCATCTTCCCTGCAATGTGAGCGAATCTTGATGGAATTTAATGACATTTTGTGTCAAGAAACTCCGAAGTAGCGCCAACTTTAAATGCGGACGCTTCTGATAACTCCAGCACGTCAATGCAATTCACATGCACACAGACGATAATCCCTCAGATGTTCAATTGAAATCAAATCTCTTCATGATAATCTCATCTGATCATAGAGCTCGAATAGCCGTACATGGCTGAGGCTTAGGGGATCAATTTAGTACACCGAAGAGGTCATATGCAGCACGATATGTGGCAAACGGACCCCCTACCATTGTTTCCCTATTGTGTCTCAAACATCCAAGGAATTTCCAAGGAATTCCTTTCAGTTTTTAGGGGGTATTGGTCCGTTAACAAAAGGGAAGAGTGTGTTGAAGTATAGGGGCGTTAGGGGGGAGTCCCTGTGCCACATATCGTGCTGGGTATAGAAGTTTTGGTCGAAAATCAACCGCTGCCATGTGGTGAATCAAGATCTTCGTTGGTGCCTCTAAATGGATAAGAATCCCAAAACATTTGCCGTGGGTAACTATAAGAACAAAGCGTATACGCTTTCCCAGATTTCCCATTTGAAGAGCCGCTTTGCTAGAGTAGATAATCCACACTGAACAACAGTCCACACAATAGACCGTGTAAGTTGACCTCGAGAGCGTGCGGGACTCCGCGAGACTCGTCGACTTCCGGGGACCTCGGATATAAGTTTTATTACATTTTTTTCGGTACCATCCCTTTCAATACCGCATTGTTTTATGGGGTCACACTGCCCTGTACCGCATTCTTTCACACAACGCACTGTTTTATGCAACTTGCAATGTTTACTATTTGTAAACCTAAATTTTCCATTTGAAGACTTCGTTTTACAGAAATTCATTGTGTATATTATTTGTTGGCAATGAAATGCTCTTTCATATGATACCAAACACTTGATTTGGTGGCGTTTGTTATCCTTTTTACGACCACGAGCTGCTCTTCCACCTTGACCAGCGACACCAGCTAGCTACCCAACGCGTCCACCGGCACCCCGTCCACGGCGGGCCGTTGTAGTAGAAGCACTCGGACTAGGCATATCGTTGTCATCCGACGAAATAGACATGGAAGAAACTTCACTAGATTCACCGGAATCCTCACTAAGTTCTCTTCAGAACTTTCCAAATCTATATCGGAGTCACTATCAGCAAATAACTCTGCTATTATTGACGCGTCACGATCAGCCATAATGGTGATATTTTGTCCCAAAAAACAGAAGAAAATTTGTTGCGTGTTGTTTTTCTCGGAAAATCGTAATGGAAACCCCACACGTGTTATACACCATTGTAAAGCTAGGTCATTGGACTTCCTGACTATATAAAATCCAACAACAGAGGGCAGCAAACGCAAATAATGGAGCTTCTTGAAAACAGCAGCCTTCTGTTGTCGAGTGAACTCGACATTGGTACGGAAGCACACTGCGTTGCGCTGTCGAGTAAACTCGACATTGGTATTGAAAGGGTCACCACGTCAAAATTAGCAGTTTCACCTACCGTAGCAAAACGTTCACAACATTTTAAATCTAACCTTATATTTCCGTCTCTGAGATAAACTGGTAACCCTATACACGCCATATAGAAAAACCACACAGCCACATGTGACAGCGCGTCGCTGGTAGTCCGCAAGTGGCGCAAAAAGTAGTGGCGCTGTGTAGTTGGCGCTGTGTAGTTGGCGCGATTACGTTGCATTATAATAGCCGTTTTCAAAAGTTCTTTATTCGGATATTCAGGCGCTCTTTGCGATTTCCGTCTTGTACGATTTCCGTCCATGTATTCCGTCCATTTGTTTGGACCAAACCAGATATTTGATTTAGCAACGCTAATATTTCTGAGATGGACCAAGCCAGTGAGCCTGCCATTCGCAAAGGTACTTGCAAACCGAAAACAAAAGGTCAAACATTTGTATTTGTTTGTGACAAAACTCGGACAACATTTTCTTCATTTTATTTATTAAATCGATAGATTTTCAGGTGCTTTTTCCATTTATTGGCGTCTGGGAACGCGGTACGATAAAGTGGTAATTCAAAGAAGATCGTCGCAACGTTGAAACCCCATTGCCATTCCATGGTCCCCAGAAGTACAAGTGTGACCCGCCGCAAGACTTACACGGTCTGGTACGTCGTGGGGTGCCGACTGTAAAACCTTTATCAATTCTATTCAGCCCTTATAAAACCCCATCTTGAATACGGATGCGAAGCCTTCGATTCGGCCTCCCATACACTGAAATGCAAATTAGACAGTATCAAGCCCTCAACATTTGTACTGGACTATCCAAAGCTCCCCATTGTTCAAACTTCACACACCAAGGGAACACCGTTTTCTTTGAGTGGATATACCTAGCCACTGTGGAATTCTGGGTAATGAAAAAGCAGACACACTTGCCAGGCACGCCATTCAAAAACACAACATTTATCACTATATCCCATTTTCAGATACCGAAATTAAACAGCATCTAAAAAAAACAGCTTAAGGATAAATGGACTAAACGTGTCCGAACACTGAACCCAAATGAACATTGTAAACTCGATCCATCCTTTTCATTCACTAGTTGGGGCAAGAAACGCTCAGAAGAAGTCATACTCCATAGATTACGAATTGGCGTATGTAAAGGACTTAAGAAATTCTCTACTACTGCGGAAAACACCCAAACGGTATCTGTGAAATGTGTGGAGCTAGTGATAATGTTGGACACTTTTTACTCCAGTGCAAAAGATTTAACGATCAAAGAAAATCCCTCCAAAATTCACTTAAATTATCCGACTCACAAATGACTCTCACTCATCTTCTTGGGCAGAAACGTTACTGCCAACAAATTCTTAATTATGTACAAAGATGCAATATTAATATATAAAAATATATGTAAAGTTTGGCCAAATGATTTTATTGATATTGCACATGGATAGATGATTATTGGGAGGACAGCTAGCGCTGGTGATTGAACGGGCATCATGGGCTGCTTTTCGTCACCCGGAGGAATGCAGACCTGAAACGAGTACCGGGCAGGAGCCTTGTGCTTCTGTTTGGGAAACAGCCGGCCTTGCGGGACCCTCTGCGGCTCTGTTGCTCGAAAGATTGCCAGCGCGCCTTCTATCCTCATTTCCATGTATCAACCACTTTGCCTGTGTGCAACTTTTTATCCTCTTTTTGATGTTGCAAGTAGCCTATTTGACACACCGTACTTTAGAGTCCCACCAAATACGTCATCCGGAATACGTCATACGTCATCCGAAATACGTCACCCGGAACCACCCATACATCCCACACCACCCATACAGCCCACATCACGGGATGATAGTCCCTCACCCCCGCACTCCGAACCAGGAATAGATACTGCAGTATCTCCATGAGGTCAGACAACTTCTAAATCCACAAAGCAGGGGTCAAATGTAAGCCTGAAAGATGGTATCATACATAGTCATAGCGACGGGGACTTTTCTTATGCTCACCTTAACGTAAGAAGTATCATCAACAAATTTGACCAATTTAAGATACTGTTCTCAAGAAAACCATTTGATGTTATATGTCTAAATGAAACTTTCTGTGACGGCACGATTTCTGACGGCGAGATCGCACTGCCTGAGTATTCTATTGTTATAAAAGACAGAAATCGCCACGGTGGCGGGGTAGCCATGTATATTAGAGACACGCTAAATTTTACTCGCCGATGTGATCTTGAACATGATGATGTCGAATGTATTTGGGTCGAAATTAGGTGTAAGCAAAGACAGCCAGTACTTATGAGTTCTGTTTATAGACCACCATCGAGTACTGTCGAGTTTTTAGATAACCTAACCGATATTACTGAAAAGGCGTCCTGTGAATTTAAAGAAATGATTGTACTCGGTGACTTTAACAGTGATGCAGCGGATGTTAATGCACCCAATCCTATACTCTCTTGCATGAATCTCTTCCAAATGGAGCAGTTAATACAAGAACCAACTCGAGTCACGCAGTTCACCCAAACAACTATTGATCTGATTTTTAGTACGCATCCCGATCTTGTTAGCGCATGCGGAGTGTTGCAAACCCTCATAAGTGATAATTTTCTTATTTACGGCATACATAATTGGAAAACGCCTCGCAAATTGTGTCGTTTAATTAATTTTCGACGCCTGAAGGATATTGATATCGAAACGTTTCATAATGACCTCCGCAATGCTCCATGGGAGTATGTTATTAACTGTCAACATGTTGACGAAGCGTGGTTTATCTGGCACTCGATTTTTATGGCTGTTATTAACCACCATGCTCCAATCATGTACAAGCGTGCTCGAAGCGGCACTATACCATGGCTTGATGGAGAATTGCTCTAACTAATGCGCCAACGAGATCGTGCACATAATGTAGCTAAAATGTCGCGGTCATCGAAAAATTGGGATATGTACAAAAGTTAAGAAATTATGTTACTAACAAAGTTAGACAAAAGAAAAGCGAATATTTCAGTTCGGCAATTGAGGAAAATAAGGATAACTCATCACTCTTGTGGAAGAAACGTAAAGAAGTCCTTCCCAATGAACAAAAATGTGTCCCGAGTTCAATCATCTCCTCAAACGGAGAATATGTTGATGACCCTACCGACATCGCAAATAATTTCAATGAATATTTTTCAACAATTGGTGTACGTATGGCCGCTGAGAATCACACAAGTTCAAATGAGGCCGATGATTCTCACGACCGTTCTCTTGTTTCTTCACCAGATTATGAACATTGTTCTCTCCCTAGTATCCCAGAAGAGTTTGTCAAAAAGCAAATTGCATCTTTGTCGGTTGGGAAAGCAACAGGACCAGATGGTATTAGCGTTAATATGATTAAAATAGCTGCACCTTTTATTACTAAGTCTTTTACGCATATATTTAACCTCTCCATATTGGTTTGGGGTTTATTTAAAATCATGACATATAGCAGTTAATAACTGAATTGCACATCATTTACAATATTTAAACAACAGAAATTTATAAAAAACAACAAATACTAAAAATCACTAAAATACTTCAATTGCACATGGTTAAAAGTTTGATCAAAGCGACAATGAGCAAAATTGTTGCATTTGTGATACATTATACCTTTACATGTTTAGACTCATTTCATTCGTTTAAAAGAGTTGTCAAATAGGGCAATGGACTACACCTGAACCGCTTAGTCCTGCATTTGAATGCCCCAAATGGGTACTTCTTCCTTAAAGTCATGGATGAGCTATACCCAGAGGCAGGATACCAGGATGCAAATTTTGTAGAGCAGCTCGTTTTTAGAGCAAAATCCCTGCATATTTATGCTCTACGATGTTCAAGAGTATATCAAGCTGCAATGTGGCCACGGCCTCGGCATAGGATATATACTGATGTGAAAGAATATAGTGACAAACTCTTTTCTGAATCCTTTCAACCCGAGAAACCTGCCCCCGGGTAAGGCCACCATTCCATAGTGGAGCTGCATACTCGGCAATTGGTCGAATGTACCCTTTGTAAACTGTAAGAAGTTCTTGAGCATTAAAACCAGCTTCTTTATATTTTCGAAGCATAAACAATTTTCTACCGCACTAGGTAATTATAGAGTCCACTTGCCCATCCCATTTTAAATCTTGTTGGATAGTGACTCCAAGCAGCTTAACCTTCTCCACTACAGTCAATTTTTTGACCGAAATTCTTAAGTCCAAAAGAGGAGTATGTTTTTTTCCAAAATAAACCTGCATACATTGACATTTTGTTGAATTTAATTTAAGTTTGTTATCTTTAGACCACTCATGCAGGGAATCCAGACTATTCTGGATCCGACTTGCACTTTCATAAGGCCTCGTTTCACCCAGCGTTAGGTCGTCAACATATTTCCATACATTGATTCCAGTGTCTCTATCTTCATCCTGCGCACTGTTAATAGTTGCAAGAAAAATAATAGGAGCCATTTTTGTCCCTTGGGGAACTCCCCCAGAGAGGTTAACCCAGTCAGATAATTCTGACTTGTATTTAACTCTCTGTTTCCGTTCAGTCAGAAAGTCAACCACCCACTGAATGATCGCTGGAGAAACACCTATTTTCAACAAATTGTCAAAGGCAATTCTGTGGTCTACGACATCAAATGCCTTTTAAAAATCTGTCAGAACCAGGGTGCTAACATTATTAGGCTTTTCTGCACCCGAGACAAGATGGTGATACACATCGATCAAACAGTGAGTGGTTGACATGCCCTTCTGATTTCCATATTGGCGGTTGTCAATATGGGGCTGGATGGAATCAACAATGAACTTTGAGATTCGCCCTTCAGCTACTTTAGCAATGCATGAAGTGAGAGACACTGGCCTCAATTTATCGATCGATGGAGGTGTCTGTTTCGGGATTGGAACCACGTTATCCTCCTTCCATTGAATGGGAACTTTACTTTGAGTCTCAGAGGTGTTAATTATCTCTGTAATCGGCTTACTCAGCTCATAAGCAAACTCTTTAAGTAGTCTGGGGGGCACATTATCAGGACCACTAGCTTTGTAAACAGACAACCTTTTCAAGTCATTGTAAATTTCCCATGGTTGGAACTGAGGTGGTGGTTCACAACTAGGTAGATAAGCCGGAAGGTCGTCAACATGCAACGGTTGCTGAGCCTGTGAAAAACTAGCAAGATACGTATTTATGGCATCTGCGACACCAACATGGTCTTCAGGATCTATGTTTGGTATACATGTATTGTTGTGTCACATTTTTGCATGTTGGCCAAATTCCGAATCTCCTTGTGCCATTTCCCTGGCTCCAACTGTTTTAACTTTTTCACTCGATTAGTGTTGTGAGAGACCTTTGCCTTCTTAATCTCACTAATAATTTGGTTTCTCAATTTCTTTCTAACGACCATATTACCCTCAGCAAACGCCTTCTGTCGAAGAACAATGAGGTTTTTGATTTTATCTGTCATCCAAGGTTTGTCACCTGAGTGGAGATAAACTACTTTAGTTGGAAAGAACTGACAAACTCCCTCATTGAGCGTTTCATAGAAGGCGTCTGCTTTAGTTTGGGTATCAGTTACATAATAAATATCAGTTATATAATAAATGAACAGTATCCCAAGGCATGGAAACATGCTTCAGTTACACCTATTCATAAAGGAGGCGATAAGTGCAACGCATGTAATTACCGACCTATATCAATCTTGCCGATTATCTCTAAAATCCTAGAAAGATGGATACACTCGAACCTGTACTCGTACCTTGATTAAAATTAATTTCATTCCTGTTTGTCAATCTGGATTTCGGCCTTTGCACTCAACAGAAAGTACACTTAAACGATTTAACAAACGAGTGTCTTCAAGCTATGGATCACGGGAGAATGACAGGAACAGTTTTCCTAGATTTCAGTAAGGCATTTGACTGCGTTGACCATAAAATTCTTTTAGAAAAACTAGAAAAGCTGAACATGTCGATTTCGGTAATAAACTGGTTTAAGTCCTATCTCAGTGATCGCAGTCAAACCGTTAATATTAGTAAACATATATCAAAATCCTTGCCTATAAGTGTCGGTGTACCACAAGGATCAATTCTGGGACCATTATTGTTTCTTATATACATATGACCTGCCTCTTTATGTATCCGATAAGTTATATATGTATGCCGATGACTCTACACTAACTTGCAGTTCCGAAAGCATTGTCGAAATTGAAACTAGCCTTAACAAGTCATTAGACATGATTCATCTGTGGTCTGTTAAAAATAAAATCAAAATTAATGCCAGTAAAACTAAATGTATGCTAATTGGCTCAAAGAAAAAGATAAGCGCGCATGAGCTCAGAGTACACATTAATAATTATCAAGTGCATAACGTTAAATCGTTTAAATGCTTGGGTGTTATTATTGACGAAACCTTAAGTTGGAACCAACATGTCGAATATGTAAAGAAGACAGTTTTCTCGAAATTAGCTATGTTAAAGAGAATTCGCGACTGTGTAACTCAACAGCACATGAACACCCTTATGTTAAGTTTAGTCATGCCTAGTCTAGATTATTGTTGCACAGTATGGGGTGACCGTTACGCATCTCATAACACTGTCTTGAACAAATGCCTCAAACGTGCAGCCAGAATAATACTGGCGGTCGGGTTGGCGTACGGGTTCTTTCCTCGCCTTTCACCTCTGGCGTCCCGGGTTCGAATCCGGGGCGTGTATGTTGATTGGGTTTGCAGTCCCTACTTGACCGCGTGGGTTTTCCCCTGGGGCATTTCTCTGGGGGTTTTCCTCCCACTTCTAAAACTGCAACTCCTTCTTCGTCATCTCAAGTTGATAATATAGTTAAAGCTAAAACCGTGTAGCTGATGGCATAAAGGGCCTTAGTTGCCGAAGATGCCATAAAATATACAACAACAACAACAACAACAGAATAATACTGAAATGCGATTTCCTAACGCCATCAGCTGACATGTTTTAAAAGCTCGACTGGCTTGCCTATCCAGAGAGAGTTAAATACAAGAAAGCTATATATTTTTTTAAAAGCATCAATTCCTTGGCCCCGCAGTATATGGCAAGTATATTTACACCTTACGTACAAACTCGAGAAACTCGTCAATCTGCCGAAAAGACACTGAAAATTCCCTTTGCACGAAAGGGGTCTTATGCCTCGAGTTTTGCTGTAACTGGCGCCGCAATTTGGAACAGCCTTAGTGCACACCTTAGAACTATGTCTTCTTTGAGCTCATTCAAATCGGCACTTCGCCAAACATACACATAATATTCACATGATCAACTTCAAGTGAGAAATGCTAATTTACGGAGTCGTATGACTTGGTTGCCATACAATCAAGGAATTTTCCCATTTTTTTTCTCTTAAAAAGAGTTTTTGCGGGTTTTTCGCCCTTCCCGTAAATAGCGTAAATTTTAGTGTCAAGTGCATGTATAATAATTACTTGTGATGTTGTTCTTCTGTAACCATTAGTTTTTTTTATGTTGTAGTTCTTGTACAAATGTATCTTATTCCAGTTTGTTTGTGATTGTGAAATTGTTCAATTTAGTATATTTGTTCTATGTGTGTTTGCAGGGCCCCAATGGAAACCAGTTTTTGTAAACTGTTTAGGCACACCCTGGGTAAATAAATGGAATAAATAAAATAAATAAATAAATCGTACTTTATCTGTGACTTAGACTGGTTCCCGTCCACATATTCCACACAGGAGAATATAAGGACAGGTAAAGGGCGCTTCATCTTGATCTGTAATTGGTCGTCTTTGCGCGTGCGCATTGTGTTTTTTATATTAAAAAATTGGCCAAGCCCTTTGCTTTATGTAATGCTTTTTGCAATGTACTTTATTAACATAATTGGATATGTTCGACACGCACGGCTAAGTTACAAATGTCAATGCAAAATCTGCGCACTTACTAAAAACAAAATAATAATAATAACCACGTGACGGGCAGAATAAGCGAGTTCGGCATTTCGATGCGCGTAAAGGATTGTGGGTAATGTCAAAGGTCAAGAGTTCCTAACTTTCGCTGATGACTGTGTTATCGCTATGCGGACACGATGGACTGCGGTCTTATAAATGCTCCCTAAGATAACAGAATAAGGCAGGTCCTAAATTATTGGCATTATTGTTTTGTTTTATACTACCGAAAGTGTTTCTGCAGCATTTCCCGATCCTGGAATGCGCAATAAGCCGGGAAAACCACGATAAAACAGACCGACTCGTTGCCATTGATTTAATAACGCGAAGAACCCTGCTTTATTAGCTCGGTCCAGACATGGAGGAATAAATGTGTTTTCTTCCTTCATGGTCCAGAGACGTATGTAGAAATATTTGTGCATATTTGTCTACTATACACAGCTGTTTTCGCGAATGATTTGGGAGTGACTGTAACTTTATCAGATGACAACCTTTACTTTTTAAAGTAAATTTAGACCTTGAAAATGTGAAGAAAAAAAACATTTTTGTCAGCACTTTTGCAGAAATTTGGGGATCCTCAACAGAAACTCGGAACAGGCATGCAACTTTATAGCTATTTATCAGCCGATTGCCTCTTTTTTGTTTCCTCACCTATCTGAATTTTTTTTTTTTTAATAATACTGCAGGCCTACAAAGATGAAGATTCTGTGCATTTTCCTCCTTTTTTGTAATGACAGCTACACACCTGTAATAAATATTATCATGCACGGACACATACCATGCACATTTCTCACCAAACCAAAGCTTTGGAAAACTCTCAAATGGTCTTTAAAGGTTTTTCTTTTGAAAAATTGTGACATTTTCCAATCTTAATTTTGAGTTAAATTAAAAATGTTCCCGCAGAGATTGTTTAAATTTATTTTGTCTCTTGCACAGGCATGATGCGGGCCACAACATGTTGAACGTAATCCTGATCCCGTCTTGCACCTTGGGTATGAACTTCATTCTGCTCCATCAACATCAGAGCGCCCATTGCCAAAAAGAGAAGGTGATCCACTTACAGGGTTGCCAGTCTTGAAACCAAAATGTGTGGAGTGGGTTAATGCTTGCATGGACTTGTACAAACAACAGTATTTTGAGAAGTATTTTGAGTTTGATCACTCCTTCCCATGATGCAGTTTGTCTTTTGTACAAGTTCACTCAAGTAGCATAAATTGGCAATAAAAGTATAACAGTTAAACCCTTCACCTTCAGTGGCAACTTTTTTTGTTTTGATAAATCCGAATTTATTTATTGTCAGATTTATGAGTTATAATTAAGAAAAAAGGTACACTCTAAAAACCAATTGGTTGGTAGATATGTGTCCAACCAATATATTGGTTAAAATAACCAATCATATTGGTTATTTTAACTAATCATATTGGTTAAAATGACCAATCCATATTGGTTAACCAATACGGATTGGTCAATGTAACCACTATGATTGGTTATTTTAACCAATATGACTGATTATTTTAACCAATATATTGGTTGGACACATATCTACCAACCAATTGGTTGAATTCAACCAATCTGTTTTTAGAGTGTACAATGTAGTCTTTCCAAAGCATACCAAAGATCTTTATTATTTATTAGTGTTGCCAAAGAAAACGTCTATAAAAACTATTATCCAAACCTGCATGGAAAGAGTAACTTATTTAACACACATACATACATACGTTTATGTAACCTATATTTTCATATTTATGAGTTATATTTAAGAGAAAATGTCTCTCCAAAGCATACCAAAGATCTTTTGTTAGTGTTACCAGAGAAAACTTTATATTTTTTATAACCTGAAAAGAGTAACTTATTTAACACATGTATGTATGTATAGTAACATATTTATTTTCAGTACCAAAGATGTTTATTAGAGTTACCGGTACCAAAGCAAAACTTATATATTATCTACATGTACATTTAATATACATACGTGTAGTACTTTATGTGCATTTGTACATTAAAGTCTTGAAATTGTCATACATTGTTATTATATGTGCACAACGTTTTATGAAGATCCCTTAAATAACAATGTTGTAGTGGCCTTGGCTTTAGTTTTAGGGCGAAGATTGAATATTAGGGCAAATATTTCAAAAAGCTTTAACAAATTTTTTCAATATTGGATGTCTTTTCTGGTGCTATGACAATATACCACACTCGTCTCAAATACCAAACCAGCCTTTGTTCAACATTTTCATGACTTATATGGTACATTCTGTCAAGGAGAATGGACAAGAAGTGTAGATTCTTGAAAATAATGGGCGAGGCGAAGCAGAGCCCATAACTTTCAAGAATCCACACTTTCGAGTCTATTCTCCGACTTAATCCATTTTACCGCCCCGGAACAAAGAAACGCGGAAGCAAGTCATTATGTCAATACTTTCAGAAGTTGCCGATACTGTCGAGTATGCAACTGCTTTTCCTCGCTAGCACTTGGAAGAACAGGTACATTCAACTGTGTTGCAGCAGCAAAGGCTAATGCTGCAAGTTCTTCTTTCCGTCCCGTTCGTTTCAGTCCTCTGATCTATCCGCCAAAAATATCTTCAAAGCCTCAACTTTCCAACGCAGAAAATCATCCAAACCTAAGTTCTTATACTGTTCGTCACTCATGTTAAGTTATAACCACGTATAAGGAAGAAACAGCTGAAAAACGAGACATTTGAACACGCGAGTATGCACAATCGTATGCACGCGTGCAGGCATGATCGGAGTTTAGGAACTCTTGACCTTTGACATTACCCACAACCCTTTGCGCGCATCGAAACGCCGAACTCGCTTATTCTGCCCGTCATGGCTGCCCTTTACCGATCCCTATGTTTTCGCAATAAGCGAACCAATCTATAGGGATCGGGAACCAATCTATCCGTGACTTTGATCAGCTCAACCTCGTTTACAGAGCTACATATTCTGCTGATGGCACACAGGGCACTACGTTTGCTATACGTGCCATACAACAACTTACACGGTCTGCAGACGTTATCGTTAGTGCTGGTCGTTTAAATATCGTTGTGCCAGATATTCATCATTCAGAAGGTTGGGTACTAGTCCATCGGGTTGCAGCTATATCCTGCAGGAAAAGCCCAGCACGATCAGTCAACAAATTTGTTGGTGACTTGACACTGAGGAGTATATAGCCTACTTATTTGGGCTAAACGTCAGCTGAAAATTGTACACACCGTTCAAATTGTACACAAAATATTTGGGCGGTCGGGTTGGCGTATAGTGGTTGTCCTTTTACCTCTAGCGATTCCTGGGCGTGTATGTGAATTGGATTTGCAGTCCCTACTCAGGGATATTTCCCTGGGTCTCGCCACCCCTCCGCCCCCCCCCCCCCCTCCCCACCCCCCGCGCGCTTCTAAAACGGCATCTCCTTATTCGTCATCTCCAGTTGATAATAGGGAGGTTTCGCAAGTTGACGAATACAGTTACGAATACGGATATGAAAACGGTAACCGTTCACGTTGATGTGCACACTGAACTGGGTTTCGCACTGTGTGAATACGATCTGCTAAATCTGCTCTGCGCTTGGCTTTGTTTTCAGCTGATTTTCCTCACTTTCACGTGGGCATGACTCATTAAATTCGATCAGTGTTCGTGAAAGATACATCAAAAGAAAGAAAATACACACAACTGATTAATCTATTACGGAAAAAGCGAAAAATCTGCATAACCGGTATCCGTTTTTATGCTACGCGTATGGAGGCCGATAACCGTTATTCACGCGTACGAAAACATGTGTAATACGGTTACGCGTCACAAGAAGCGCATAAAGTCATAACGTATCCGTATCCGTATCCGTGACGGTGCTAAACCTCTCTAATACCGAAAAACTGATAGCATATAAAGAGCCTTAGTTGGCGAAAATAACATAAAATTAACATATCCGCCAATAATATTTCTTATAAAATACCTGCCGGGGTAATATGAGAACTAAATTTATTTTCAAAGTACTCGTATGTAGAAGTGGTGTTTAGAAAGCTAAAATGTATAACCGCGTTACTCACTTATATATAATTATTTTTCTAAATTAGCCTTTTGCGAACTCCACATAAACAGCATCTGATGTACTGACACTCTTCCTTTCATATGCACACAGAAAGTATCCAGATAACCAGAATACATTTTTGTTGCTGTGTAATTTTTGTTGCGACAGGTGTTCAGTACAGAATCAATACCGTGTTCACCGTATATAGGAGAGAATTGCATAAATAAACTATTTGGTTGCTGGGAAATAACGTACACCGCTTATAGCAACAATATTTCTAAACAGCACCCCCGCCCCAATTTGAAAGTGAAGAATTCGATGCGTCAGTCATAGTGCAAAGGTTAATTATACTCATGCTTGCAATGGATTAAATATTTCGCGCACTTATATCCCAGTACGCACTTTTAAAATATATACGAACTGTTAAATTTCTGACTTTTTCCTTTATATTTAACCACCCCGACATTCTGTTTTTGCGTACACCACACACTGCACCAAAATACAAATTTAGTGAGCAAAACCGACGTAAGAGATTCATGGTTGGGTAGGCCTATATGATGTTATTTATAGTCGTATCTTGATGTGCCTGGAAGTCGACGCACTGCGCATAGTTAATCACCAATTATGGTAATTTCCGTTGTTGGTGTATTGCGTCATAAAGAGGTACATGTAGTTTTCTCTTGGAGCAAAATGTCGAATACGTTTTAGGCCTTATACAGATTCAAATAATTACCCAGATCTTCTGACGAATATTTTATTCTGAAGGAACCTCTTACCACATTATTCTAATTTATGCCCCGACTGAGGCCCCTTGCTCCTTCAAAATGGTAGGGGTGACTCTTGTGATTTAGACCATCAAACGGAAGTAAGCAAATCAAAGACAAAAGTTGAAGCCTAAAGCCGAATCCTGTAAACGTCATAAGTAGCGGTAGTGTGGCAGGAAGTGCATATTACTGGTCTGAGTCAGACTTAACTTCTTGCGTTGCTTTGCCAACTAGCTTGCGCTTTGAGATATGGGTTTGTCTGGATCGTCTGCAAATTCCAAAGACGTCAGGATGGCTGTCATGGCCACGGGCTGGCATGAACATGTAAATGATTTTACGGACACATACATGAATCCAGAGTGAAGCTTCGGACTTATTTCCTTTAAGAAAATTATCACAAGTGTACTGAAACAACCGGAGGACGCAAAAACTGGTGGAGGAATGCTTTAAATGCGACTTGTTCTTGAAAGTTCAAGGGGCCTGAGTTGTAGTTAATGTGCACTGTGCCAAGGTCGCGTTTTTATATCGACTGACAGCCCGCCCAGTCTACAACCCTGGAGAGGATATAAAATGGCTTACCATTACCAGCTCAGCACCGATGAGCAGATATGGGTAATGATTCGAGTGAAGCAGGGATTAATGTCCATGCAAGAAGCTTTAGAATACGTGCGCAAACAGCACGAGGAAGCGGGTCTCCCACCAGTGGTTGCACCGTGTCATACATATTCAAGTTTAACGGCGTCACTGTCCTCACCATCGGCGAATGATTCAAGAGCAAATTCCCAGAACACATCTCAACAGGTAACGCGTTCGATCATTTTAAAGATATGCAACGATTATTTGAATGGCGACAAGGATGATATAACTAACCCTTATAGGATTTAATTATTTTTGTTCTCAAAGCAATGTGACCATCACGAATCCCGAATCAGGACGCCTAAGGGCCGTCTGCACGAGCCAACATTTTGTTGGTCAACAAGGACCAACATAATGTTTGACAATGTCGGCTGACCTAAAGTTGGATGGACGCCACTTCAGGCAACGTCCAACATCTTTCGACATCTTGGGCCATGTAGCTATCGCCCAACTTTGTTGGAGCTTGCTGGACGAAACTGATCAATATCAGAGTAGAACGCCTGTCACGTGAAGAGAGCAGCCGGTTGGCTAATTTTTCTTTTTTTTGGGATCATGTTGGGTTGTACGTACGTATGCAACGCCCAAAAAGTTTCAACTTCATGTTGGCCGACACATGTTGGCTCGTGTAGACAGGCTTTTAGTCCCAGGGCTAAACATCGGGACAAGATGGGAGTGCTACAACATAAAGCTTCAGTTCGCCAAAGAGGTCCCATATGCTTTTTAGAAGGGGTTGGTGGGGGTGGGGATAGACAGGAGGGGGACCATATATAACTAGAAATACGTGCTCTGGTTTGATGACGGCCGAAGCTGCATGGTCGTTGGTTGTGGTAATGTTATTTGTTACCACTATACAACGTGCTTCGGATCATGCTTGAGGAAACAAAATAACAAAATTACAAAGAAAAATTTATTTAAAAATTACAAAGATGTCAATTTCTTCTCCATTAAATTTTATTAAACAATGGCCTTCGTGTAAGTCGGCAAATATCACAGAAATTTGTGCCTTGACGACTAGTGACTGCAATCAAGACTACGTGTAAAAAAAAAACCTGTTCTACTTTTGACCTTAAATAACTTCGTCATTTTCCAACGGATTTAAACCAAAATTTCAGATTATGTAAACGAAACAAATTTGTCTGAGTGAGTTTTATTAGTTTTGTCCAGAAGGGTGATATTTAAAAGCCATACAAAACAATCCCTACATTTCAGAATTTACCACTTTCGACTTGGCATTCGCCACTGTCTATGTCCAAGGTTCCTTTGCACCTCTTGATGAATTGCTCGAAACGATCGAGATGGTTTGCAATAACATTTGGAGTGATCCTGCCTTTCTTCAGAAGCTTCCGGCTGCAGCACACATTCCATCACCGTCTTCAGCGATGTATTGACATTGAAGGAGGCCAAGTCGAAAGTGGCGAATTCTGAAATTGACTTTTTTTGCATGGCTTTTAAAACCTTTCACTCTTAGACAAAGCTGATGAAACTCACTCAATACAATTTGTCAGGCCTCGTTTACATGATGTGAAATTTTGGTTTAAATCCGTTGAAAAATGACAAGGTTATTTAAGATCAAAAGTAGGACATGTTTATTTTTTACACGTATCATCTTTTCCAATGGATTGTTAATCTATAACGTCGCAGCAACCGACAGGGGACGACGTTTGTGCGTTTTGATAGTAGATTACAGCATTATGAATATGCTAAGGTGGGATTAAGAGATCTCGGGTTTTAGAATGAGTTAGGCCAGAAGAGATCTCGCCTCCTAACAAGAAGGTCCGTGGTTATATTGTTGCTGTTTCTTATTTTTACGTACTTCAAAACAAATGAGAGCGGAGCTGTGAACATCTCTAAGATCACCAGTTAAATATCGGTCATTGTGGACTGTTTATAATTGAAATATTACAATGCTTATAAAATGTAAGGCAGGCGTGATATAACATGTCACATATTTTGTATTTAATTAACATAGTTAAACGTATATGCCACTATAATTACGATTTCCTCACAAAAATTATCAAAAAAAAAACGAAATGAAGGTGCAACATTTTCAGGAAATGTAAAATACACCTTCATATTATCCGAGGGCGTGACTTTTATGTGTATCTCACGCCCCCTCTCCAAAGGAAATCCCACTTCGCACAATACCATGATTGGTCACGTTTATGTTCAAAGGAAAGAGAAATGTGTCACTTCCTTATGTGGCGCTGCGTACATCCAAGTATTTGCGAATGCAGACCTTTTTTTTATTTCGAAATTGAAGTGGCGGATCCAGCCTTATTAAAAAAAGGAGAATACAATGGATTTCACGGGGCTCTTTTTCCTTGTATTCCTTTATTTCAATGAGGCTGGATCCGCCACTAAATTCACTCAGATTTCGTGCGTTTCATTGACTAATGGGTCTTTTCATAAAAACAGGAGTTAAAGACAGTATGACTTTTGATGTATTAGTAAGAAATGGCTTTTTTAAGTTACCAAAAGTTTTTAAAAAGAAATTAACGTGCAATTTATAAATAGTGTAGAATATGCAAGGAGCATTTTGTTTTTTTATATAAAATACCTCCCCGAAATACTATCCATGGGAAGAAAACAAAAAATTTGCATTCCCTGCATGGTTTGGATGTGGAAGCGAAAAGGTTGGTGTAATGTTAGGCCTAATCACTGCTTTGCTTTATGTAACCGGATAAATTAGTTTTAATTACAAAATATACGGAATTGAGGGTGCGAAATTTTAGAATGGTAATGAGAAAAATATGACACATGATATGGTATCAATATATCACACCCATGGGGAAAATGGGGAGCTCAAAATGTGATCTGCATGCACGCCCCTTTAAAGCAACAGTTATACTTGACAAGTCTTGGTATATATTATTCGAGAAAACTGTTTATCGAGTAAAAGGGGACACCAAGACATTTTCCAACTCTTTTTATTACATCTCAAGACTATATAGATTTTACTTACCTTCTTTATGAAAAAGGTTTAAACCACCCTATACAGGGTGGATTTAAAAAAACCGAAACCGATATATTATTGCTAATTGTAACTGAAGTAGGGCACATGTGAATCAAAGGAAGACATCTTCTGTTAGGGCTGAATCTCCTCTTTAAAATGACACCATATTCATGTCATTATGTTTTTGGTTGACTGAGCAATGACCAATGTTATGCAAGGGTGTAGTTTTGGATTTGCGCCACTTTCGTCAATGGCGTCCAGTGGCCTAAACCATGGCATAGCCTGTTTGGACGATCGAGTATCCGTTGGCAAAACCAATACGTCTCTAGCTGAATATCGCAAGAAAGTTGACGTCGTCTCATAATTCTGTACGTAAGGGTACCACAGGACAATTATGTTGAACATGGTTGGGGCCGGTCCTAAACCATTTCGTCTGTGGCATTTGTGCTACAACAGGGCCTGCTGAATTGCATCGACCAGTTCCCCTTACTTCGCCCGGTCCTTCGAACATTGCTGCATTCTCATGTAGGCCTGAATGTGTTCTGTTTAATTATCATGTTAATTTCTGAGGCCTCCGAGGCTTTGCCAATGGATACTTGACCGTTCAAACAGGCTATGCCATGGTTTAGACCACTGGACGCCATTAAAGAAAGTGGCGAAAATCCCAAAGTAGACCCTTGCATAACATTGGTTACTGCTCGGTCAACGGAAAACATAATGACATGATCAGGGTGTCATTTCAAAGAGGAGATTCAGCCCTAACAGAAGATATCTCCCTGTCATTCATATGTGCCATACTTTAGTTAATTAGCAATAATATTTCGGTTTCGTTTTTTTGTATCCACCCTGTAGAGCCCCTGAGCAGTTATTAATTCAGATAAGTGAAATATTAGTAAATCTTTCAATAAAACTATATGATTTTCCATTCCAATTATATAAGTTGCATCTTTTTTTTCTTTCTTTTTTACGAAACATGCATATTCAATCTGCTTTAACGGTCATTTGAGAAAAGCCTATATACTGAATCCATGAAAACATCAGCATACTCTGTTAAAGGAGCGTGTTTAGAAAAACGGATTTCGTTTTAACCTAACAATCATGTATTAAAACCTCCACAAAATACTTATCCATGAAAAAAAGAGGAAAACCAAGAAATTTGCAATCTCCAATTTGGATATGGAAGCAAAAGGGTTGATGTACTACACTGCTTATAGAACCAGAAATTCGTTTACAAAACATCGGTGGTTTTGGAATATCCATGAAAATATACTGTTGAGCACGCGAATGTCAGAATGGTATAATGGTATAATGAGAAAAATATGACAATTGATATGGTATCAAAATCTCAACACCCATGGGAAAAATGGGTGGGTCAAAAATGTGATCATGACTCTCTCCTATTTAATTGTCAGAATAGCGCTCCGCACTAATAGTCAGGCAGCATGTGGTGTGCCGTGGGAACTTAAAGGGGCTATGTCACGGTTTGCGCATGCGCAGCAAAACTTGAAAAAGTGTGGCTAATTTTTTCATGTTTTGTCGCCAGGTTTAGCATATCCTATTCAATCTTTGCCATCCCTCTTAATTCTTTAGTAATTTTGGCAGTGGTGTACTTGTCAACTTTCTTCCTCCATACTTCCGTCAGAAAATTCATTTCTTTTCTATTTATACCTCATGTGAGACAAGAAAAGGACAAAAACAGGTCAAATGTTTCCAATGGTGAACAGTGGCTAGGTCGTTGTGTGAACCTTGCTGTTCGATTTATTTTAAACTCCGCTAATCAGCTTGATTAGGATCAAATTATATGCACAAATGTAATGTCCTTCAAATGTGGTTGAAAACAATAATTATACACGTCTGGTGTAAGCCGTGTTAAAGGCCTAGCGATTTAGAGGCTATCAAACTAGCATCTGAACCAAGTTGGATGTATGAATTGCGAGCTGTAAACAATAAGAAAGTTCACAGTATCTAGGTCTCGACAATAAAGTGTCTCGGAACTGAAACTGAATTCGGGTCGAGTGTCGGACCAGCAATGTGTGCTGGCGCTCGGTGGCCACGAAAACCCCCCAGCCATTGGAGTAAACGTGGGTGCATCCAGGGCACTCGACAGGGGTGCACTCCCCAGGTCCGAATTCTGATTGAAGTGGGAAAATGGGGTGGGCGGGATTGTACTGCAAAGTTGACACGGTTGACCGAGAGTGAGCTACTGAAGCAAACGTGGCGTTTATATAGCCAGTTGTTATGTAATTCTATTGTGTTCAGTGTGTATACACTGGCACCTGTCGTTCTAAAACGAAAAGAAATTCCACTTTCTTCCTCCATACTTCCGTCAGAAAATTCATTTCTTTTCTATTTATACCTCATGTGAGACAAGAAAAGGACAAAAACAGGTCAAATGTTTCCAATGGTGAACAGTGGCTAGGTCGTTGTGTGAACCTTGCTGTAGTCTATAGAAAGTCGCAAAAGAAAGGGCAAAGGGGAAACAAAAAACAACAAAGGTAAAAAGGTATTAAATAACAAATTACGATTGCCAGTTCCGGTGTGGAAAGATCAACAATTAAGCATTGTGAGATTAAACTTTGAACGATGTGCTCGATGCTAAATATTGGACGGACAAAAAATCCGCTGTCCCTCAAATCGAATTCGATACCAAACGATCGAATAAAATGTGTTAAAAACTCAGTGCCATACGACTGGGTATACGCAAATGTCTATGCCGCCTCAAATAGACGTTTATTGGCCTTCGGTGCGCGCGGAACGCGGAAAAAACAACAAAAGTAAAAATGTATTAAATAACAAATTACGATTGCCAGTTCCGGTGTGGAAAGATCAACAATTAAGCGTTGTGAGATTAAACTTTGAACGATGTGCTCGATGCCAAATATTGGACGGACAAAAAATCCGCTGTCCCTCAAATCGAATTCGATACCAAACGATCGAATAAAATGGGTTATAAACTCAGTACCATACGACTGGGTGGACGCAATTAAGCGTTGTGAGATTAAACTTTGAACGATGTGCTCGATGCCAAATATTGGACGGACAAAAAATCCGCTGTCCCTCAAATCGAATTTGATACCAAACGATCGAATAAAATGTGTTATAAACTCAGTACCATACGACTGGGTGGACGCAAATGTCTATGCCGCCTCAATTAGACGTTTCTGCGATGTACTCTTTCACAACTCCCCAGCCGAGATCAGAACGGTCAGCAAGTCGTATGAGCTTTTGACGTTCCTTGATGGACTTCACGGCGGCGTTCCAGTCGGTCTTGGCCGAGTCGATGTCAAGGCTGTCAATGTTCTGAATGGCCGACTCGACAAGCGAAAGAAGCTTCTCGCAGTGCTTGTGCTGCTGTTGATGCCGTCGCGTTTGAACGTCGGAACGTCTGATAAGCGTTGCTTCTTGCAAGCCGATTCGACCTTGAAGTCTAATGACTTAGAAAGGGCCTGGGTAGCGTTCAGTATCTGATCACTGCTGGTACCGGACTCCAAACCGCCGACGCCCGGTTCGAGGGAAATGTTCGATGCGGTGCGTGAAGACGTGTGTAGAATCATTGTACTGCAAAGTTGACACGGTTGACCGAGAGTGAGCTACTGAAGCAAACGTGGCGTTTATATAGCCAGTTGTTATGTAATTCTATTGTGTTCAGTGTGTATACACTGGCACCTGTCGTTCTAAAACGAAAAGAAATTCCACGTCCAGGATGTCCTGATGCATTACTTTTTAGTTGGAATCGCACTATTTGCCGTATTTTTAAGCCGCCAAACATCGACATCACCGTGTGTGCGGCCGTCGTTAAAAAGAGAGTTTTTTCATCCCATAAAAAAACTCGACAAAACATGACAGAAACGGAATCGAATGATATGAATGACTGGTTGGATACAGCAATTTTACAGCATACCTTCTGTCCTTAGAAAGACACAGTGGCCGCTATTTCTGTACGATTTTTTTTTCCAGACATAAATCGAACAAATGCGCGCACACGATGCACAATGCAGTTGAATTCTGCGTATTGTAAACGAACACACTGCCCATGCGGCACTGCCCAAGTACACGATGTACACAACTTTAGCACACGCACCAATCATTGTGTAACGAAATTGCACTACATTCATCTGAGCCCGCACGTATGTCAAAATATGAAAGGATTTGGCGCATGCGCAAACCGTGACATAGCCCCTTTAATGATTAGAAGGTCTCACCTACCTAGATGTATTACAAGGGTGCTCGAAAGCACAACAAAACAATGTTGGCAATTTCAAAAGTGTTGCAGAGGGCGGCCATCTTGGATTTCAAAATGGCCGCCAGTTTAAGCCTTAAGGTGTACGCAACTAATCAGCCGATTTTAAAGATCATGGTGTTGATATTATTGCTTTCCGTGGTGGTAAATGCAATTCTGAGATTTTCAAACTGATGACAGGTCAGGGTCACGTGATTAGGATGAGGATCTGGGTCATTTCCAATATGGCCGCCATTAAAATTAACAGGTGCCAGTTGTAGGCAGTGTCAGGTGTAGGTACATCATCAGCAGATTTTAAAGATCTTTCGGTTGATACTATCATTTTTCGTGGTGCTAAATGGAATTCTGAGGTTTAAAACTTATGAGAGGTCAGGATCACGTGATTAGGATGAGGTCAATTTCAAATCTGGGTCAATTCCAAGATGGCTGCCGTTGGCCTTGAAAATTGCTGAATTGGCTGTAACTTCTTTAATATTTTGTGTAGAACAATTATTTTAATGTCTATACCCTAGGGTTTTCATGGTCAGGCAATTCACTGACATCAATGAAATTTCAACCCAGCCTTCAACAAACGATAAAAGCCACAATCTCAAGATGGCGGTCATAAATCACCAGTGGTATAGGGGTAGAAACAATTCGAACCCCCGTGCTTAGTTATACTTCTCTTTAACTACTGGTGTTAGATACGTAATATTTTATTGGTCAGTAACATGGATGATTACGTGTTGTAGCAAGGCTGGCTGTAGCAGCGTCCGTAAGAGCCGCTAAGGCAGGGCGTGCCACTCTGCATGAATGTACTTCTAGGGCTGCTTTTGAGACATGCGATTCAGGAGGTCAGCTCATCCCAGCAGATTTAATCAGGATAAAAACCCTTTAACTGGAGCCTTTAACTGCAGAATTCTCCACTAGAAGTAGGCAATAATTCATTGCTGTATGAATCGAAGGTACACCTGGACCAGCGGAAGTGTTTTGAGATCGTTGTAAGAGTGGTTGTCGATCAGTGTCTTGTTGTCCTGTATTGGGTTGGGTTGGGTTGGGTTGGGTTGGGTTGGGCTGGGCGGGGCGGGGCTGGGCTGGCAAGCTTGGCTAATAGACCTTTACCACGGTGCGGCCATCTTCCCTTTTCCCCTATTAAAATGAACGTAACGAAAGCGAGGCTTGCCGAAATAAAATAGTTTGGCCCCATGTTGAAAATGTTCATTGTGTGCATCACAATGACATGCGCGCGGTGCGATCAAGAAAACGCGCAGCGCGGACAGCGATTCTCTCAAAACAACAACGGAAGACTGCACGTGCTATCGCGCAGACACGCACGTACACGCACTGATCATTAGCCTATGTCATATCACTCAAGCGTGACCAGTGCGCTTGCGCATTGAGGACCGAGAGCGGACAAATGTCAATATGGCGAATGGAACAAAGGGTTTAGCGTTTGTGTTCGGCCGCCATGTTGACAATTGTCCGCTTTAGTCGGTCACGCTTGAGTGTGTGACAGAGGCTAATGCCCGACACGTACGTACACGTACTATGCAGTGGGGAACAAGATAAAGATGGACGCACCGTGATAAAGGTCTATTGGCTGGCTTTGGGCTGGGCTGGGGGCTGGATTGGGGCTGGCTGGGCTGAGTTTGCTGCTGGCGCTGGCTGGCTTGGGGCTGGTCTGGGGCTGGGCTGGGCTGGGCCGGGCCGAGCCGAGCCGAGCCGAGCCGAGCCGAGCTGGGGCTAGTGGGGGCTGAGCTGTGCTGGGGTGTGCTGCGGCAATGGGGGCCCGGGATGGGCTGGCCTGGGGGCGTGTTTTTTTTTTTTTACACCGCAGCGAGGGGTACACCCCAATTTTTTTAACCCGAATAGAGTCTAAGTTTCCAATGACTGACACTTCTCGAGTGACAATCTTGGAAATAGTGACAACTCTTACTATTAGAGAAAAAGAAGAAACCGAGAAATTTCGGAAAATCCCAAACATGCATAGATTCGAACCAGGGACCTTATGATTACAAGTTGAGCTCTCTTCTAACCAGACCACGAAGCTGGTTGCAAACCGACCGCATTCAAAACCCTAAATTCCTTTAAAATAACCAACCCTAAACCCTAACCTATTATATAGTCTCCTCTCAAGACGCTAAAAAGGTACAAACCCCATTGTTCTCCCCTCGCAGTGGTGTAAAAACAATTACGCGGCCTGGGGATGGTGCTGGGGCTTGAGATGGGGATGGGGAGAGGATGGGGATGGGGTTCGTTTTGGGCTGGGCAAGGGTGGCTTTGGGCTGGGCAAGGGTGGCTTCGGGCTGGGCAAGGGTGGCTTTGGGTTGGGCCAGGATGGCTTCCGGCCGGGCTGAGCTTCCGGCTGGGATGAGCTTCAAGCTGGTGCGGCGTGGCTTCGGGCTGGCTTCGGGGTGACTTCGGGCTGGGCTGAGGTGGATTTGGGCTGGGCCGGGGTTGATTCGGGCTGGCTTTGGGTTAGGCCGGGTTGGCTTCCGGCTGGGCTGAACTTCCAGCTAGCTGGGGTCGGGTGGCTTGAGCTGGGCTGGGGTGGCTTTGGGCTCGGCTGGGGTGGCTTCGTCTGGGGTGGCTTTGGGCTGTCTTTGGGGTGATTTCGGGCTGGGCCAGGATGGCCTCGGGCTGGGCCAGGATGGCCTCGGGCTAGGCTGAGGTGGATTCGAGCTGAGCCGGGGTGGTTTTTGGTTGGGCTGAGGTGGACTCGGACTGGCTTTGAGTTCGGCCGGGTTGGCTTCCGTCTGGGTTGAACTTCAAGCTGGGGTCGGGTGGCTTAGGCTGGGCTGGGGTGGCTTGGGCTGGGCTGGGGTGGCTTCGGTCTGGGGTGGCCGGGATGGCCTCGGGCTAGGCTGAGGTGGATTCGGGCTGAGCCAGAGTCGTTTTGGGTTAGGCCGGGGTGGCTTAATTCGCGCTGCGCCGGGATGGCTTCGGGCTGGGCCGGTCGGATTCGGGCTGGCTTTGGGTTGGGCCGGGGTGGCTTCCGGCTGGGCTGAACTTCTTTTCGTCCGATTTGAAGACTTTTTTCAACACGATGCCTTTACTTAAGTAAAATGCACGCTAGACTGGTTCCCGTCCACATATTCCACACATGAGAATATAAGGACAGGTAAAGTGCGCTTTATCCTGATCTGTAATTGGTCGTCTTTGCGCGTGCGCATTGTGTTTTTTATATTTAAAAATTGGCCAACCCCTTTGCTTTAGGCAATGTACTTTATTTACATAATTGGATATGTTCGACACGCACGGCCAAGTTACAAATGTCAATGCAAAATCTGCGCACTTACTTACAAAAAATAAATAATAATAACCACGTGACGGGCAGAATTCTGCCCGTCATGGCTGCCCTTTACCGATCCCTATATTTTCGCAATAAGCGAACCGATCTATACTGATCGGGAACCAATCTAAATGCACGCTTACTGCAGTGCGTGTTTCCCATATCACGACGTGTAGTTGATCCGAAATACACAAAGCATTGGCCTCAACTACATGTTGCAATATTTTTTCGGCAAGCACAAGCAAGCCGAATAATAAAAATAAATGGTCTCGAAACAGGCGGAAAATTTCACATTTTGTGCAAATTTAAGTAAGTCACTGTATCTCAGCTTAAACCTCAATAACTGCTCGTAGCTCACATAGTGTGCCAAGTATATACGTCCTTATTCTGAAGGTGAAAATTGCTGTCATCGTCCGTCATGTCATTTTTTGCCATGCCTTGCAACGGTATAAAAGATGGAAAGTTTGACTGAGTTCCGCGTTTTGGCCGCACGTGTGCGGCAGTCGTAACGTCATTAGTGCGGAGCGCTATTCTTAAGCCCAATTCATACTTGCTCGGCGACCTACGTGCGGAACGGAAATTTTGTCCGCCGAGTAGGGTCAAACGAGTTCAACAGTGCGCGTTCAGTATTAACTCTGCAGCGACTACACTCGGCGAAAGTGCGGCGAGTATGCGGCGAGTGAGTTCGGCGGAGAAGTATGAACCTAGCTTCAGAGTCTGCATGCACGCGTTAGCTGCGGTGTGTTTGGGCATTTACAATCGTTGTAAGGCAAGCAAATGTACATTCTGAGCACAAGACGTGACAATTTGTCTGAGTAGGTCTAGTGTATGAATATTTTGTCGAATCTGAAGGTTTTACAGTGGGTATATGCCAGAGGCTAATAAGGGAAAGTGAATCAAATGTGAAACGGGGCACATCTCCGTCATTGCTCGGGCGGTGGTGAAATTTGTCGTCGTCCCAGTCATTGGACTATATGCCATGGCTTATTTCCCGCTCAAATTCAACTTAAATCCACTCGACTTCGTTCGTGACTGTACGTACTCACGCGATTTAAATCAGCTATAGTTGCCTCTCCGGTTCTTATTGTTTCCACTCTAATTCGTTCCAAGACTTTCACATCTTTTTGCTAAGACATCCAGACCCAATCTAGCCCAAGAAAAATGACAATGAAAATAAAAATTATTTAAGATTATAAACAAAAAAATTAAGAATATATATCCTACCGGTTATTTGAGCTGGAATAAAGAGCGCTTACATTATTTTATTAAAACGAGTAAAACCCTTTGTTCAAGAGGGTCATAACAGTTTTCCTAGATTTCAGTAAGGCATTTGACCGCGTTGACCATAACATTATTTTAGAAAAACTAGAAAAGCTGAACATGTCGATTTCGGTAATAAACTGGTTTAAGTCCTATCTCAGTGATCGCAGTCAAACCGTTAATATTACTAAACATATATCAAAATCCTTGCCTATAAGTGTCGGTGTACCACAAGGATCAATTCTGGGCCCATTATTGTTTCTTATATATACATATGACCTGCCTCTTTATGTATCCAATAAGTAATGTATGCCGATGACTCTACACTAACTTGCAGTTCCGAAAGCATTGTCGAAATTGAAACTAGCCTTAACAAGTCATTAGACATGATTCATCTGTGGTCTGTTACAAATAAAATCAAAATTAATGCCAGTAAAACTAAATGTATGCTAATTGGCTCAAAGAAAAAGATAAGCGCGCATGAGCTCAGAGTACACATTAATAATGATCAAGTGCATAACGTTAAATCGTTTAAATGCTTGGGTGTTATTATTGACGAAACCTTAAGTTGGAACCAACATGTCGAATATGTAAAGAAGACAGTTTTCTCGAAATTAGCTATGTTAAAAATAATTCGCGACTGTGTAACTCAAAAGCACATGAACACCCTTATGTTGAGTTTAGTCATGCCTAGTCTAGATTATTGTTGCGAAGTATGGGGTGACCGTTACGCATCTCATAACACTGTCTTGAACAAATGCCTCAAACGTGCAGCCAGAATAATACTGAAATGCGATTTCCTAACGCCATCAGCTGACATGTTTTAAAAAGCTCGACTGGCTTGCCTATCCAGAGAGAGTTAAATACAAAAAAGCTATATTTGTCTTTAAAAGCATCAATTCCTTGGCCCCGCAGTATATGGCAAGTCTATTTACACCTTACGTACAAACTCGAGAAACTCGTCAATCTGCCGAAAAGACACTGAAAATTCCCTTTGCACGAAAGGGGTCTTACGCCTCGAGTTTTGCTGTAACTGGCGCCGCAATTTGGAACAGCCTTAGTGCACACCTTAGAACTATGTCTTCTTTGAGTTCATTCAAATCGGCACTTCGCCAAACATACACATAATATTCACATGATCAACTTCAAGTGAGAAATGCTAATTTACGGAGTCGTATGACTTGGCTACCATACAATCAAACTTTAATTTTGGAGCCGGAGGGAAATTTTCCCATTTTTGTTTTTGTTTTCTCTTAAAAAGAGTTTTTGCGGGTTTTTCGCCCTTCCCGTAATTAGCGTAAATGTTAGTGTCACGTACATGTATAATAATTACTTGTGATGTTGTTCTTCTGTAACCATTAGATTTTTGATGTTGTAGTTCTTGTACAAATGTATCTTATTCCAGTTTGTTTGTGATTGTGAAGTTGTTCAATTTAGTACATTTTTTCTATGTATAAAAGGAAATGGAATAAATAAATAAATAAATAATCATGGAACTAAAAACAATATCTAAAGTCGGTCAGAAGATACGTTAATGAATTTAAAAACCTCGGAAGTTAAATTAAAACCAAACAAAATCTACAACCACTGATCGAAAAGTATAATATAAATAAAATCCACGCTACCGGCAAAAACAGTAAATACACTAAATACTATACGTAGAGTCGATTAGGATTGATTGC
This sequence comes from Henricia sp. BOLD:AAB3569, assembly GCA_037783545.1. Lineage (NCBI taxonomy): Eukaryota > Metazoa > Echinodermata > Asteroidea > Spinulosida > Echinasteridae > Henricia > Henricia sp. BOLD:AAB3569. The sequence goes on along the minus strand of JBBELK010000207.1, from coordinate 402,693 downwards.
CAACCGCACAATCCGGAAGTGATTTTGCCAGTAGATTATGGCGTAGCAGTACCACGTAATATGGGCAACATGATTGTGTAAGTCAGCTCAGTACCTCATTTACGTTCCGAGAAAACAATGAAAAACTGTTTCCATACTTCGAGAAATTTTGCGAAGCAGCCGTCCTGTTATAGAATGGTTCCGATACTGCATACGGACAATTAACGGAGTCATAATATACCACTGTAGTCAGGGGCCTAGTTTCGTTCAGACAGAATTATTTTTGAATCTGACTTATTGTTCTGTTTTGATCACATTATGTTTTTTTTGTGTATTTCAAATACAGGATCGTTTACTGAACAGAAGCCGGGGCCGCAGCCTTCTGAAACACTTTTCCAAGCAGCGGTTGGCCGGCAGAGAATCTTCTCTGGAAGAAGTCCATTGCAATGGATCTTTGTCTACGTTCAAATCCAAGTCCCTCGACACCTTGTGTCCTGCAGACAAGGACCGGGAACGGAGTGACGTACTTCTTGATCTCATGCTTGCGCAAGGGAAGATATCGAGCGAGGATCACAAGGAGCTACTTCGCACGTTTACAAACATTACCAGCTACAAAAACGGTGATGCGCAACGCATGATACTCGGAAACCTTGTCAAGGTAATTATGTAATTTGTATGTGACTTGAGAGTGAAGTAGTTGTTGGTGACAAATGTCATATTCGCGTCAAGCCTCTTAGATTTTATCACAAAAGTAAACACAGGCACGCTCAACAATATTTGAAATTACTCTATAACCAAACCTCAAAGACATTCCCTGTAAGGATATAGGCTAGGCCATAAATTACATGATTAGTGAGTGTCACGGAAGAAGAGGGGGGGGGGGGGGGGGGGGGGAGGGGGGGGGGGGGGGGGGGGGGGGGGGAGGGGGGGGGGGGGGCCTCTCTTTCCCCCCAGGAACCCCCGTAGCTACGCTGCTGGGCCGCCTATAGAGAACATATGCAGTGAGACTATTAGAGAGATTCATACTGCTGGAGACGGAAGCCAAAGGCGCAAATACGCTATTATACACTCTCAGAACGTTGGTTAAATTTTTTAACCAACTTGATTAAAATTTTAACCAACCATGTATCACCAGGTGAACATCCCAACAATTGGTTAAAACCTTATCCAACCAAGGTTTGTTAAATTTTAATTTGTGGTTGGTTAAACTTTTTAACAATTATTGGTTAATTTTATTTTAACCAATCTGTTGGTTTATGGTGAGTTGGGCAAATTTTAACAATGCAGTTGGTTATACCTGAATGGTTTGGCATTTTACTGAAATGCTGCAGTTCACAGTAATTGGGCAATATTTTACGAACAGTTGGTTAATTTATTATGTTAACAGTTTTTAAAACAGATATTTGGGTATAAAGGACACTAAATAAAGGCAAACACCACACGATGGACTTGACAGTTTTACATTTTTTATTAATTTTTTATTTTTGGATATTCGATGTACATGTATAAACTTGTACTTTAGCAGCAGATGTAGGCCATATATGGTATTTTCTAAATGAAAGTGTTTTGCTTCCTTCAAACATGTTCATCTTTAAATGTTTCACATCACACTGTGTTAACAATGATTTCGAGAATGTTTGTGTGACGTTTAGTCCAGCTGCACTATATGAAGTCAGAGAAGAGCGTATTTATATTTTTGTGGTTTACACAGCCAAAAAAAGGTTAAATTCACATTGGGAAGTTCGTTCTGTGTCGAAGAAGTGGCCAAAATGCAGCTTTGATCAAGAAGACGTGGTTCACGCCGAAGCCTTGCTTAGCAGTAGCCTAGTCAGATCAACTATGATGTGCATGATGAGTGGTTGTGGCCTTGGCTTCTGCTGTCACGGTTGTGTCGAGTAACAGTTGCTGCCAAGATGTCAAATCCGATCCGATCAGCCCCTCCTGTGTGGATAAACAAAATAAAACAAGGACTATTAACAGTAAGATCCAAAGGCGGTATATGTGACCCATCCATTCATACTATTAAACTATTAATGCACCTATCAATTGTTGCCCCACCCCTCCCCCGCGCTACCTCACCCCGCGATGCCCCAACCCTTATGGCCCTGTCACACCTTGATGATTTAGCCAGCGTATGCTGACGTATCAACATTTCTCTAAAACGTTGGCATACGCTGAACTATCGATGTTTATTTTTCAATTTTGGGCGTATACATAGCGTATTCATAACGAGTTGGACGTATACATAACGTATTAGTAACTTATATAGAACGTTTCGATAACTTATAGATAACTGATACCAACGAATGCTTAGCGTGTTGCCGGCGTTCACAACATGCCCAATGATAGTCTAACTTATGCATAGCGCGCGGAAGCGTATCGCCGACGATCACGTGTCGTAGCCTATAAACAGGTTGCCGCTCGACGATACAAATCATAACCGCACTAGAAATCGCAGTATCAACATCACCGTATCAATATCACCGTTATGCCGAAGAAAACTTCGAAGAACGCGGCCAATACGCCATTATACGTTAGCTGTAAGTTAGAAACACGTTCAGTAAGTACTGTGGTCGTCCGGAACACGTCAAATACGTCAATATGCGTTGGAGATAAGTTCGACATAGGTTCAAAGCACATTACTCATAGGTTAGAAATATGTTTTGGGTACGCTATACATTATCTCGACGTATTTCGACTTATGAGTAACTTACAAGTAACGTGTGTGAACGTGTGTCAACGATCGCATAACTAAAGCTACAGTCCCACCACCCCGCTAATATGCCGCAGAAATAAAATGACCGTGGTGTAGCGTCTGTTAACGTCTCTTAACGCCCTGATTTGTCATTGCAGTCCCACATACACGGCATACATACGGTATACATCCGGCTTACAAGCACGTTAGAGGGAGGCAGACCTACGCTAGCGGGCGGCAGAGAGACGCTAATTGGCGTTGGCACTGCGCAGAGGGAGGAAAACAGGCCCTAACAGCCCGCGCACGCGCGTCCCATAGCGCACCATTTCGCCCTATTGCGTCCCTCAGCGCAGGTCTGCCGTCCCATAGCGTCGGTCTGCCGTCCCATAGCGTCGGTCTGCCGTCCCTTAGCGTCGGTCTGCCGTCCCATAGCGCAGTAATGCGGACCAACAATTATTTGACTAGACTGAATTTAAGGTCCGGCAGCCGCCAATTCCGCCATTTTGAAACAGGAGGAATTCCTCCTTTTTCCGAAGGTTCCCGAAGTTACCCGGATTTACCCGAATGCACGTCCGGACGTCCGGACGTTACCGTTTATTGTTGGGTACAATTCGTCATTGTTTCGAGAATTTGAATTGACGTCGCGTGCACGCGCGTACGTACGCGCGTGCCGCTGCGTGTGTATTTATGGTGATGCCACGGATTTAAAACTACGCAGTGGCTATAGTTACGGTACGGTAGGAGTTCACTGGGTGATGCAGACAAGGTTTGAATTTTCTTTTTGATGCTAGCCTACATGTATATTAAAATGGGCAAAGTTAATATTTTAAGGTTAATATATTACATTTGAATTGGTCACATAAGGAACAACCCCTTTCAAATTGTTGTACACTCATGCCATATAGCGCGCAGCGCGCTTTGAAAATTAACGGTTATATGTGCTCCTAAAAATAAATGCATGACGTTATGCTTAGAGTGCTATTTTAAACACGACAGTAGCCGGTCCTCATATTCAGTCGTTGTATGTGGAATATGTGGAGCGGGAACCAGTCTACCCTGATGCCGTCTCATTCGAGTTCCGCGCCATACCACGCAATAAGGCGGCAACAGCACGCTGGAAGGCGGTGGACCCTCGCACGATAACGGCAGACCCTCGCTAGATGGGGGCAGACCTGCGTTAATAGGCGTTAATAGGCGGCAAGCAAAAGTTTGCCGTTCACCCCCGCAATTATAAAACATTTTTATAATTTCGGGGACGGTTGCCGGCATGTGGCGTTACGTGGCGTTACATGGCGGCGACCTACATGCGTTGACCTGCGGTAAGAGCCGCAGCTAGACGGTGGTCCTGCGCTGATACACGGTGACCAGGCCGGCAACAAATATTTGCTCTGCCGGAATCTAACGGGCTCGCTAACGGGGTGGTGGGACTGTAGCTTTACCTACAACTTATGGCCCGCGTATGCGGGACGTATGAGCCATACGCTGGCATACGTCGAAAAATGTTGTGCATGCACAACATTTTTCGACGACCTCGCCGTACTACGACGTATACCAGCGTGCTTCAGCGTGCTCTTAACTTATACAGAACTTACACATGACTTATACGACGTACGCCAGCGTATTTGCCAAATTTTCCATATATACGTCGGCAACTTCGCTTTGCGTGGGGTAAAAATTATAACCATAGTTGGTTAAAATACAGCCCTCTGATCTTATATTTTACACAACCCGCAGTTTACCCAACCAGAAAGCATAATATTTCCTAACCAACCCCTGGTTAAAGAAGAATTTACTCAACTCATATAATTTTACCAACATTGGGAGATTTTTAACCAACTGATTTTTAACCAGTGATATTTTAACCAGCGTTCTGAGAGTGTAGGGAACATAATGCACTGAGACCTGCTGAGACTATTAGAGATATTTATTCTGTTGGAGCAGTATATAGGCCTATCAGCCAAAGGCGCAAGTAGGTTGATATGCACCGATTTATGTCACGCAAAATACATGCGGAAGCAAACGCGATTTAGGGCCGATGGGAATTTGACGAGTGCTCTGGACGATGCCCTTTGTTCCATAATATGTCCACAGGCAAATTCCGACAAATTATTTCCGACCCATTATATCCGCGCTGATTATATCCGACATATTTCCCTGAGAGCCAATTATGTGCGACGGACCCATTGTGTCCTGTGGATATACAGGGTGTATCAAAAAAAAGGAAACCCAACTTAAAATAGTCACTGTGGCAAAACTATACATTTTACAGCAGAAACCATTGTATCATCTAAAAGTAGACGACAAATGCTTTCCGACGATACTTCATTCATTAATTTTTGGTTACGCATCGCTGAGCAGCAGTGTGTTGGAATTTGGGTCAATGTTTGGAGGTGGCTCACTCTGATATGCAACAAAATTAACACTGACTCGTGTTTTTTTCTCTGAAATTTTATTCAAGAAATTTCCAAACACATTTCACTTTTTTCACTGTCTAATGCCCTCCACATGCCCCCTCCCCTCTCAAGACACAGTTGGCATCGACGTCTCATGTCGTTCACGGCTCATCGGATGGTACCTGAGTTCTGTCGCAAAACTTCAACCTCGTGCTCAATTCTCTGTTGCAAGTCCTGCAGGTTGCGTGGAGGAGTTACAAGCACTTTATCCTTCAAAAAACCCCACAGAAAAAAAGTCACAAGGCGTCAGGTCGGGAGACCTGGGGGGCCATTCCACTGGGTGATAGAGTGCAATAACGCGCTCATTGAAGAGCTCTCTGAGGCGTTCGCGAACTGCAATGAGGCGATGAGCTGGGGCACCATCTTGAGCCCACCACACGTAACGGAACATTCCATTTTCATTTTGTCTGTCAAAGTGGAGTTCCATCTGGGGTACAACCTCTTCTGGGGTACAACCTCTGTTCTGGTGTAAACTGAAGGCCTGTCAGAGCTCTTATAAATAGGCTTATCCACAAGTGGTTGCATAATCAGCAAAGACATTTCCAGTTACACCCAAATCAATTATGAAAGGAGCGGAAGCCACGTTGATTTCATTGACTTGGAATGTGAGCCACGTCGAATAATTGACCTAAATTTAAAAACGCTGGTGCTCAGTGATGCGTAATCGTAAATTCATGTGTGAGGTATCACCGGAAAGCATTTGTTGTCTACTTTTGGATGGTAACATGGTTATTGCTAGAAAATGTATATCTTTGCCACAGTAGCTAGTTAAAGTTGGGTTTCCTTTTTTTTGATACACCCTGTAGATGCATGGAAACAATGAACAATACAATACAACTGAAACTAAGTTATACACATTTCTGACAATAGATAGACTACTAAAGTGTGACGTCAGTTGCCATGGTAATTGAGTCTAAACATTCGCTGGTAATTCGCTGGTAGACCCAATAATTATGGCAATTTGGCAATACACAATGGGTGACGTTCTCACTTAAGAACTCTGGTCACATCCTTTAGGAAGCGGGGGGGGGGGGGGGGGGTGTATTCCTTTGGCTTCTTCTACGCCTACAGAGTCAGAATTTTAAACATGAGATTAACCGGGACTCACTACTTGATTTTGGATGTTACATGAACCCTCAAGCCCAAGACTTTTGACGGCCATTGTAGGGTTAGGGGAAATTTAAATATCCATTGTTCCGTCAAATATTGTCGTAGAGATCTACAAGTTACCCCTCGAAATGTAGGTCTTGGTGAGTTCTACACAGTGGTATATTAGTCATGTCTTTTAATTTAGTACGTAGGTCAACAGAGGTCAAAAGGTAAATTTTAAAGGGAGTTGCGCAACATTTGGTAATTCTCGCCATCAAACAAAAATGTACACGTACGTGCACTCTCCCTAGAAATTATGAAACAACATTTTTTCTAGTAGGTTTGCATCTGTACTTCATTTTAAGACATGTTAACATGAGATTAACTGAGACTCACTAGTTGATTTTGGATGTTACATGAACCCTCAAGCCCAAGACTTGACGTCCATTTTAGGGTTAGGGGAAATTCAAATATCCATTGTTCCATCCAAAATTACCCCTTAAAATGTAGGTCTTGGTAAGTTCTACACAGTGGTACATGAGTTATGTCTTTTAATTTAGTAAGTAGGTCAACAGAGGTCAAAAGGTCAATTTTAAAGGGAGTTTCGCTAAATTTGGTAATCCTCGCCATCAAACAAAACTGTACGTGTAAATTAATAAAGTTTTACTATAACATGATATTATTCTGTCTCAACGTATTTTATTCGCCATATAAATACAGGTTAATTTGATTATATTGGTAGAAAGGCTTTCTGCCACAACGTGGGAAATATGTGGGTCAATACAGCACCAAAAATACCCCAACATAAAAAAAAACCTTACAGGCACGGAAGGGGTGGAGACAATGACTTCTCTAATATAACTGCTGATGTCAGATATAGCTAATTATGTGTATAACATGATACTGTGGCAAGACTGGCTGCACCAGCCACCATATGAGCCGCTAAGGCAGGGTTGGCCACTCTGCCAGAATTGCCTCCCTGACAACCTGCACTTCTAGGGCTGTTTTTGAGACATGGGATTCAAAAGTCTGGTCAGGCCCATGCAGGTTTAATCAGAATAAAAAACCTAACAAACTTGGCCATCCCGGTTCAGCCCGAAGCCATCCCGGTTTAGCCCGAAGCCATCGAAACCAAGCTCAATGCCCTCCCAGCTATGCCTAAACCCCAAAACCCCAGCCCGAAGCCATCCCGGCCCAGCCCGATGCCATCCAGCCCCAGCCCAATGCCCTTCCAGCAAAATCCTGAAGTCCAAAAGCCCAGCCTGTAGCCCCAAAGCCCAGCCTGAAGTCCCAAAGCCCAGCCTGAAGCCACCCCAGCCCAGCACGAAGACACCCTGGCCCAGCCCAAAGCTACCCCGGCCCAGCCTGAAGCTGTGGGATGACTTAGGGCTGGGCCAGGATGGCTTTGGGCTGAACTTAACTGGGATGACTTCGGGCAGAGCTGAGAATTAAGGCTTTGGACAAGGTTGGGAAGATTCCGGGCTGCACTGGGAGGTCTTTAGGTTGGGTCAGGGTGCAGTGGCTTCGGGCTGGGCCCGGGGTGGTTTTAGACTGGGCCGGAATGGCTTCGAGCTGGGCTCGGGGTATCTTCGGTTTGGGCTGGGATTGATTTAGGCTGGGCCGGGATGGCTTTGGGCTGGGCTGGGATGGCATATGGCTGGGGTTTTGGGGTTTGGGCTGAGCTGGGAGGGCATTAGACTTGGCTGAGATGGCTTTGGGCTTGGCTGGAATGGCTTCAGGTTGGGCCGGGATGGCTTCAGACTGGGCCGGGATGGCTTGTAGCTAGACATGGATGGCTTCGGGCTGGGTTGGGATGACTTATAGCTGGGCTGGGATGGCGTCGCGGGCTGGTGTTTTGGGGTTTGGGCGTAGCTGAGAGGGCATTGGGCTTGGCTGGGATGGCTTCGGGCTGGGCCGGGATGGCTTCGGGCTGGGACGGGATGCTTCGGGCTGGGACGGGATGGCTTCGGGCTGGGCCGGGATGTTTTCGGGCTCGGCTAGTATGGCTTCGGGCTGAAATGCGATGGCTTTGGGCTAGGCTTTGGTGGCTTCAGGCTTGCCTGGCATGGCTTCGGGCTGGGCTGGGATGACTCAGAGCTGGGCTGGGATGTCTTTAGGCTGGAATTTTGGGGTTTGGGCATAGCTGGCAGGGCATTGAGCCTGGCTGGTATGGCTTCGGGCTGGGCCGGGATGCCTTTGGGCTAAAACGGGATGGCTTCAAGCTGGACTAGGATGGCTTAGAGCTGGGCTGGGATGGCTTCATGCTGAAGTTTGTTAGGTTTTTATCCTGATTAAACTTGCATGGGCCTGACCAGACCTTTTGAATCCCATGTCTCAAAAACAGCCCTAGAAGTGCAGGTTGTCAGGGAGGCAATTCTGGCAGAGTGGCCCACCCTGCCTTAGCGGCTCATATGCTGGGTGGTGCAGCCAGTTGCCACAGTATCATGTTATACACATTACTAAACAATAAAATTAGCTACATCTGACATCAGCAGTTATATTAGAGAAGTCATTGTCTCCAGCCCTTCCATGCCTGTAATTTTTTTTTATGTTGGGGTATTTTTGGTGCAAAATTGACCCGCCTATTTCCCACGTTGTGTCAGAAAGCCTTTCTACCAATATAATCAAATGAACCTGTATTTATATGGCGAAAAAAAAAACGTTGAGACAGAATAATATCATGTTATAGTAAAACTTTATTAATTTACACAATTTACACTTACAGTTTTGTTTGATATCGAGGATTACCAAATTTAGCGAAACTCCCTTTAAAATTGACCTTTTGACCTCTGTTGACCTACTTACTAAATTAAAAGACATAACTCATGTACCACTGTGTAGAACTCACCAAGACCTACATTTTGGGGGGTAACTTGTATCTATACGACAATATTTGACGGAACAATGGATATTTAAATTTCCCCTAACCCTACAATGGCCGTCAAAAGTCTTGGGCTTGAGGGTTCATGTAACATCAAAAATCAAGTAGTGAGTCCCGGTTAATCTCATGTTAACAAGTGTTAAAATGAAGTACAGATTCAAACCTACTGGAAAAATGTTGTTTCGTCAATTCTAGGGGGGGGGGGGGGGGGGGGGGGGGGGTGCACGGTGGTCCTCTCTGGCCCATGGACTATGAGTATTCTTCTTACGTCATAGTAGAGTTTAGCCCAAAATTATTCACACCCTTACCAAATTCGGAGTATTTTAAATCGTACTATTTTGAGGAATGAGATTCTTCTGGCTTAAGTGACATAAGAATGTGACAGACAGCTGAAAGAATCACTTCAAAAGGCATTTCAAGAAATACATCGTTTCGGCGGTATTTTATTGGCAGATTTACAAAAAGGTCATGTCCAGAATTAGTCATACCATTGCTCAGTTAAAAGTCACATTCAGTAATCATTGAAAAACCTCTGTTTGTGATCACAGTCTCCAAAAAGACTCCAAACGGTTCTGGTACTTGCTCACAATGTTTTTGCATGACTCTACAGGGATTTGGGTCCACTCCTCCTTCGCTAAAGTCTCCAGCATGTCTTTGAGGTTGAAGGCTTCCTTGACCATCACTCGGGTCTTGAGCTCCCTCTACATATTCTCGACTCGGTTTAACGTTGAAGTCCGGACTTTGGCTTGGCCACTCCAGAACGTCTGCATCATTATCCTGGAACCATTTCTTGACTGACTTGGCGGTGTGTTTTGGATCGTTGTCCTGCTAAAACGTCCAATGCTCCCAGAGGTGAGGTTTCTCTGCAGACTGCTTGATGTTTTCCTTGAGGGTCTTGGTGTACTGCCCCCTCAGTTTCTTGATGTCATCCACTTTGACGATATTGCCGGGCCTACTGGCTGAGAAACATCCCAAAATTAAAGCATTATGCTCCCGACTCTATGCTTATAACGATCGGGACTATAGCGTTCTCGGGGTTGTATGCTTCACCTTTCTTTCGCCAAACAAAAGCAACATCTCTGTGCCCAAAATAGCTCGGATCTTTGTCCAGATGCGCTATTGCAAATGCCAGGCGAGTGCAGTCTTTCTTGGTCGGCGTCCGTGGAGATCTCCCTTGTGCAACTAGGCGGGTCAATATACCATCTGACCCCAAAAGAATTGCAACAAAACTTTTCAGATCGTTTTCTGTACTATTCGATGTGACGAACAACATATCAAAAGTTGGACAATTTTGACGCACGGGAAAGTTTCCAAAAAATGACGTCTAAAAACAAGATGGCTGCCAACACCAACAAAAAGGTAAATAGACTGGTATATATATGGAAAAAGTACCCTAACCTCCAAAAAACTGAATTTGGCGAATAACAGGAACAAAATCTACCAAAACCAATCCACCGGAAATGGGTGAAATCTGGGTCAATTCCAAGATGGCCGCTGTTGACCTTGAAAATCGCTGAAATGGCTGTAACGTCTTTAATATCTGGGGTACAACAGTGATTTAAATGTCTGTACCTAGGGTTTTCAGGGCCAGGAAATTACTGGTATCCATACAATTTCAATCCAACCTTCGACAAACAATAAAAGCCACAGACTAAAAAAGGCGGTCATAATTACAGGCATGGAAGGGGTGGCGACAATATCTTCTCTAACTGCTGATGTCAAAAGTAGCTTCTTTTATCGGTCAGTAATGAGTATATTATGATCCCATCCTGTGGCAAGGCTGGCTGTATCAGCCACCGTACGAGCCGCTGAGGCAGGGTGTGCCACTCTGCCTGAATTGCCTTCCTGAGAACCTGCATGCACTTCTAGAGCTGTTTTTACGACGCAGGTTTAATCAGAATAAAATCCAACAAACTTCCTTCCTGGAGCCTTTAAGTACAGGATTCTCTCCTAAAAGTAGAGAAAATAATACCATTGATGCATGAATCACGTGTACACATGAACCAATGGAACTGTTTTGAAAGTGTTTCCACTTTCCAGGGTGGTTGTCAATCAGTGCCTTGTTGTCCTGTATTGGGGCGGGTTGGTGCTGGGCTGGGCTGGGCTGGGCTTGCATTGGTGGGGCCGGGGTGGGCTAGGCTAGGATGGGATGGGACAAGATGAGATGGGATGGCTTCGGGCTGGGTCGGATATGGCTTCTGTCTGGGCTGGGATGGCTTCGGGCTAGGCTGGGAGGGCTTCGGGCTGGGCTGGGAGGGCTTTGGGCTTGGCTGGGCTGGGAAGGCTTCGGGCTGGGCTAGGCCGGTAAGATAAATCTTCGGGCTGGGCTTCAAGCTGGGTTGGGAGGGCTTCAGGCTGAGGTGGAAAGGTTTCGGGCTGGGCTTCAGGGCTTTAAGCTGGGCTGGGAGGGCTTTGGGCTGGGCTGGAGGGGGGCTTCGTGCTGGGCTACGATGGCTTCGGGAACGGTTGGTCACGGGATGGGATGGCCCTACGCTGGGCTGGGATGGCCGAGTTTGTTGGGTTTTTGTCCTGATTAAACCTGCGTGTGGTTAGTTGACCTGAATAGTGCGTCACAACTGCAGGTTGAGGCGCACCCTACCTAAGCGGCTCGCTCTTGGTTGGTGCATCGCAGCCAGCCTTGCCACAGGAAGGGGATCATGTTATGGACATATAATTAGCTAGATCTGACATCAGCAGTTAGAGAAGTTATTGTCTCTATACCCCTTCCATGCCTGTAATTATTACCGCCATTTTGAGTTTGTGGCTTTATTGTCTGTCGAAGGTTGCATTGAAATTGTATGGATACCAGTGAATTGTCAACATGAAAACACTAGACATTGAAATCACCGTTCTACTCTAAATATTAAAGAAGTTAAAGCCATTTCAGCGGCTTTCAAGGTTAACGGTGGCCATATTGGAATTGACCCAGATTTCAACCATTTCCGGTTGCTTGATTTTGGAAGACTTTTTTTCCTGCCATTCCCCACATGTTTTTCTGGTTTCTGGTTATACTGAATGTGCACATTCAGTATAACCAGAAACCATTAAAAAACCTTTTGTTATAATTGTTGGAGGTTAGGGTACTTTTTCCATTAATATACATGTACCCGTCCATATGGACAAATTAGACACATATATACGTCAAATTCTTTACAAATAGTGGCATTTTTTAACGTCAGATTTTTTCACTTTCCCGTGCTCCATTTCTGTCCAACTTTTAATATGTTATTTAGCATGCTTGAAAGTACAGGAAATTACAATAAAAAAATTTGTTGAAAGTTTTTGAGGTCGAGGTATTTTTGGTGCTATATTGACCCGCCTAAACGTCCGCTGGAGTGTCTGCCTTGATTTCTTGGTCTAGCCAGACTTGCCAAGGTTGTTCAGGAGAGTTTTGACGGTGATCCGTGGAATGTTATTGGCCTCTCACCATACCTTTCTTGCCAGACGAGGAGTGACACCTTTAGCTTCCTACCACGTCCTTTATACAATGTGGAACCTTTTGTACTTTTTAATGCTTTGTATAGTGGCAACTGGCACTCGAAAAGTCGAAATAGCTTTTTACAGCCTTTCCCCTTCTTGTGACCATTTACAACGCACAACTGAAGGTCCTCACTATAAAATTCTTTCTTCTTCGCCATATGCTGACCATGAACAGGGAATAATTGCATCAGCTCCCCTTAATTTGTAGTCTAAAATAAAGCAGAGTGTTGTTCTATACATCCAATAGACCACATGGAATGTATTCAGATTTTATGCACACATCTTGAAATAATTGCATAACATTAATCTTAGGAATGTCAAACGCATGTGCATTATCACAAACACTGGCCTCAAAACTGAGACTTGGTATGGGGTATGAATAATTCTGTACATGCATAACAAAAACTTAACATTTATATTGTTATGCTAATAATGTTGAGCCAAAATATATGTGGATTTAGTACATGCCAACCAAAATGTCCTTGGGTAAAGTGGAAGTTTCACCACGCCAGCTTGTATAGGCTAGGTATGAGATGGGCAAAACTATCAGACTTTTCATAGGGTATGAATAATTTCGGGCTTAACTGTATAATGCCTAAACTATCTCAATCTTGCCCTTTTCACGTCTCCAAACACCCTTACCTGCGCCATCCCATTTCTAACCCTGTGTATATAGGCTACATCCTCGTTAATCCCAACAAAAATCGCAGCATCTTCAAGAACACCGGCAACTCTGTCTTTTTTGTCAGCGCCTCCGAACCTACAGAATATACATGTAGCTGCTCACCTAGCTAACACATAACGTTCTGCGAACGTTCGCTGAATGTTCGTTTTGGTCACGTTCGTTTTGAACGTCGAGGGGACGTTCCCCGAACGTTCGTGGAAGTTACGTTCGTCTTGAACGTCGAGGGGACGTTCTGCCGACGTTTGAATCTAAAGCCCCCGTCACACTTATTCGGAATTAGCAGGAATCAAGCAGAACCAGCCGGACTGAAGAATCTTTAAAATTCGTGGCACATTCGGGCGGGAATTTCAATCAGACCAACATTCTTCCAGCTTTGTAAGAATGCCGTTCGAATACTTAGAATGCGCTTTGAACCCGCCTCGAATGATTCTTGCACATTCCGGGTGTGTTAGATTCGAATGCAGTTCAAATGTAGTTGGAACACAGTAGGAATACCTAGAATGCTGTTAGAATGCAGTAATACTAATAAGAATGCCGTACGAGCGCGGTTCGATTGCTGCCCGAATACCACCCGAAATCTGGTTGGAAGGTGCCTCGAATGCTAATTGAATTCACCTCAAATGCAGTCAGAACGCTCCCGAGATATGTTTCGAACGTCTAAGAATTCAAAGAGAATGCAGCTCGAATACTTAGAATGTACTTCGAATGTGCTTAGAATGTAACACGAATGTCCAGAGTGTACCAATAATGCCACCGAAATCAAACGCTGCCGAATCTAGCATTTTTATCAGTCTCATCCCAGACACCATAGAGTATGGACCCCCTGGAGCATGTTGCTTTGTTCCAGATTGCTGTCCTATAGCAAGACCTGCTTGAAAGAGATGTGGAGGAGGCTAGAAGAAAAAACATTAGGAGGAGAAAACCCAGAAGGGCCAATCGGGACGTTCCGACTGCATTCGAGATGTATTCGAGCGGCAATCAAACTATTCAGAAGACATTCGAAGTCCATTCCAGCTGAACTATTTTAATATCGAAATAGATTCCGGCAGCAATCGAGATACACTCGGGGTGCATTCCGGCTCATTCGAGGCACATTCGGGACATTCTGGCAGGATTGCCATGGCTTGCCATTTCGATTTTTCCCTCAAACGCAATCAGAATGTTTCGAAATCTGTTGGAATGCCGTAAGAATATTTATAATGCAGTCAGAATGCAGTTAGAATACACTTCGAATGCCGTTCGATATTTCTCCTCTTCGAATGCACTTCGAATGTTTTGAGCATGAGCAAAACATTCGGGCCGGCCACAAGAATGGGCCCAAATGTTTGGAATGCACTCAGAATGCAGTCAGAATTTTAAGAATGCACTTCGAAAATCCCGGAATATACGAAGAATTTTCATTCCGACGGCATTCCGGTTCATTCCGCCTCTAGTGTGACAAGGGTATAACGTTGGACTATAACGTTCTAAAAACGTTATTTAACAACGTTTTTGGACACATTCGTTTTGAACGTCGAGGAGACGTTCTGTTGACGTTTGAATCTAACGTTCTAAGAACGTGTTTTAATAACGTTCGGAGAAAGTACGTTTTTAGTCACGTTTTTTTGAACGTCGAGCGGACGTTCTGCGGACTTTTGAATCTAACGTTACACTATAACGTTCTGAAAAAGTTCGTTTTTGGTCACGTTTGTTTTGAACGTCGAGGGGACAAATGCGTTGTTTTAAGCTTTACGTTGTAACCATGCACGCTCTGTCTGATTTCAGGTGTATGTACTTTTGTATATAAAACACATCTCTAGTCTAAAAAGGTAAAATTTGCAAGAAATAATATTAAAAAATGTGGTTTCCAATGTCCGCCATTACCGCCAACTGTGACTACATACGAAGGAAATTCAAGGAGCATATATATAAAGCGTACCTACTATACGTAGTAAGAGGGCACAAAGGGCACACCGTCTGCCATAAGTGACATAAACCTACAACAACAACTACGTAGTAAGAGGAAGTGTCTGGTATCAAGAGCCCTGGAACTGGTAAGAGATTAGTTGATATGTAAAATAACACATTGAGAATAGTCCGATTAAGTCATTATTACGTCACAGTAAAGCAGTCGTAAGTTTAATTGACACGTCCTCTGAACGTCTTTTTGTAACGTTCGTTTCTAACGTTCGGAGGACGTCCAGAAAACTTTACACAATAACGTCCCCCGAACGTTCGCGGAACGTTCGGGGGACGTTAGTTTCGAACGTGCCGAGGACGTCCAGAAAACTTCACACAATTATGTTCCCCGGACGTTCATTCCTAACGTTCCGCGAACGTTCAGCTACGTTCAGGGAACGTTCGGGGGACGTTATTTGGTTAGCTGGGCACTCTAGACTGTACTTGTAAACGTTCCCTTTCGCTCTTGCGGATACCTTATTGTGTCAAATCACTCCTGCCACTCTTCTCCTCCCACTCCACCCTGCCTTCACTCTCTACCACACTCTCCATTACACTTCGTGGACAGCACGAAACTACACAATTCCACCGCACTCCCTCTATTAGCACATGTGGGCTACTCCGTCCGTCTCCTGTAGCCTACTGATCTTTCACTCCACGTCTCTCTTCAGTGCATACCTCACATGTCGATACCTCCCCGTAAACCTCCAGGCTCGTCTGAAATTTCTGAAATTTCGCGTTCTCAATCCATATATTTTCAAGGATATTATCAAAAAACCACTTCTAGTTCCATATATGGCACCGCAGTATTACACCAACATTTCTGCTTCTACATCCAAATTGGAGATTGCAAAATTCCCGTTTTCTTCCCATGGATAGTATTTTGGGGAGATATTTTATATGATTGTTTCTTTTTTCCAGAAAAATCTTAACACGATCCTTTAATGTAGGCCTATGCATTATGCACCTATCAATTGTTTCCCCCCCCCCTCACCCCCCCCCCCCCCCCCCCTCCCCCGGGCTAACCCACCTAAGAGGTGCACTGGGGATTGTCACTTTTTGCGTGACAAAATCCCCACCCCTGGGGAATCATTTAGGTGACAAAAATCCCTAACCTCGGGTGCAAAACATGCACGTCTTGTATACAAATGCACTGAAAATCAATTTCTCTATTTATTTCAATCTCGTTTTAATGTTTGTTAATGTTGTTAATACATTGTAACACTTTATAATGGCGACGAGTGATTGCCAATACCCCGCTGCCGATAAACAACATGTGAAATGCTTGGATGCTGATGATTTTCGTGGATTTTTGCAGTTGATTTCGCCCGACTTTTTGTCTGGAAATGGCGCAGTCTAACAATGGGCGCAGAGCCCGCCACCGCTCGGTCGTGACGACCACATACAACTTGTTCAACATTTTCATGGACAAAATTTCTCCAACGCTTTCAGAACTAAATTGCTATACCGGTGTCCACAATTAGACGACATGTTGTTTAATACAGGTACTTTGGTCTGTCGGCATAGCGCCTGCCGTCGACAAGTAGGGGGGCCTACATTGTGCAAATTTTTCGCGACAGCACCATGGTGTGAACTCGACGTTTTGAACAGTAAACGCTGTTTGTCTGACTTCAGGAAAAGTGCCGGAATCATGATGATGATACAGGATTGGTGGTGTCCACTGAAGTGGAATGGCCTGGGCTTGGATGCTGGGGCGTGGTTTAAGGCAGAGAATCCTAATCCTGTGGTGGGCTGTTGGTGCTCACTGATGCATGTTACATGTACATGTGTGACATGGTCTGGGCTCCCCTGGAAACTCAAATAAAAGACAAAACATGATGATGTACATGGGCGTTTGTTTCGGACAAATCCAGATCCCAATACGCTATCTGGACAGATATGTGATGAACTCGTTCACTTCGCGCAGATCCTGATCGAGATCTGGCTCTTTCCACAATAAAGGCGGCATTTTGGCAACACAGACCATATTTTCGAGGAAATACCTTTGTCTGGTCTTAACATAAAAGAAATAAGTTGTTCTGAAGAGATAACTTTGGCCAAAAAAGGGTTACAAATAGTGTGACAACATGCCTTTCTAAAAACCCTGTGTACAAATTTCCAATATACGTGTAACTGGGACGGCCTAAAATGTAACACAAGTTGGAGTCAGCAGCTGAACGTGGGAGTCAGCAGCTGCGCTGAACAGTTCCAGAACCTCATTCAGTCCGCCTGAAGATATACTTGTGTACAGAAAGACCCATAGTGAGCACAGAGAATCTGACTCGCTGTTTACAGCGCCTGAGAGAGGAAAATCTCATTATGAACATTCAACAAACCTAAATGCCGTTCAGCACAGTGTTTAATTCTTCGGACTCTTCTTCTTAGCTAACGTCGCACAGAGCCCAAGTCATGTATTACATGTATGGCACTTGCAGAAGTGGCGCCACCAAGCAGTTAATAAAAAAAGGATATGCGCGCAGAGTTCAATGGTTGTATACAGATCGACGTCAAATGTTCAGGCTTTCACTCATTCGTGTGAAAGTTCAAGCGTGTCCTGGCGGGTTTCTCCTCCCACCACGGTCGCTTGGAATTACACTGGCGAAACTCAGGAGTCCTACACTCCAGGGAAGACTTCAGTTGTCGAGGAGTGCGACATTCAGAGACAATGTATCCAATATGTGATCACTCATGGTTGGCGGTTTCCATAGCAACAGTCCACAGTCCGTTTCTTAGAATGAAAACATTATGCCTGAGAACAAACATGGAAACGACTACATTCTAACAATTGTGGGAATGTAGAATTACGTAGACAGTTATAAAATGGGAATGCACAACTTGGGCATTCTAAAGTTAGCTTTTTTGCAATTTTCCAAATAAAATAAAGCAAGTGTAATCACTTCAGAAAGTGGGTGGGGCCAAAATTCTGGGCCACACTGACTGTTATATGCTCGTCTACACTTAGAGACAGCTACACAAGGGTTAAATATCTTTTCACCCAAGTAAATAATCACCTCAACAGGGATTTATGAAGAGTTCCATTCATTGTTAAAACAAATCCGTCAAAATTCACAATTTCTCTCAATTAAATGTTCCTAATCCACTTTTAGACTCCTATGGAAACAATGAGGCAAGACTTAAAATTGAAGGGCCTAAATGGGAATTTAGTGTTAAAGATTGGCCTCAAATTTTAACACTGACATGCTATACTATGGCATTCTCCACAAGAAACTAGGGCAGAACTTGATCCAAATGTGCTAAAAATACACTAGCACAGTAGAATTCAGGCCCAAATATTAACGTAGAATATGAGTCTACATAGGCTGCTTCGGCATTTAGGCTGCCCAAAACTTTGATCAAACACGCCACATTGCCAAGCAATTTGCTACATCATGTACATGTACATGTACGTGTAAACTACACGTAGTGTTTTTACGAATTGTCGTTACATTACAAGCACAGAAACTAACCCAAAGACTCATTTAAAAATCACTTTGGCTGACATACCTGCATGAGAGCCAACAGCTAAACTACTTTGAGGACTATCTTTCAAAGGATCTTTTGGTGAAGATTACATGTCCACACACAGGAAAGAACAAGGACAATGGTGTTTGACTTGATGCGTCAACAGTTTTCGTTCAGTAAACTTCGAGTAGAAAATGGCGTACTGGTGGCCACAAGTTTCAGCATTAAAAGAGGGCGCTGTTCAACATTTGCGTGAGCGCACTAGCCGAAGGTTACACTCTCCCCTCCTAAACATGTTGTATCGCCCCGATAACATGGGGTTTATGAGGCGAGAAGAGGGACACAAATCATTTCGTAACAGAAATCCAACTATCATCCCTGGACTTTGCCTAGATAGTACTGCAGGTGGGATTGCCTAACACATCATATGTGTATCGGTATGGTGGTTTGCGGTCTCTAGTGGGACGTGATGTTGGCATTTTCTCTGACCCATCACTATCCACAGGTTCCTGTGAAGAGCTGTGCTGGTACTAGTTACCGTCTTCGGGTGCAGACTCCATCTCACTGTTTTCTCTAGAAATATCAGAACCGGAATCGTTCAACCCGAACTAGGAGTCACACCGAGGAGCTAATTCACAAGGATCAGCTTGTGAAACCTCACCACTAACATCCGCACTGGTGCTGCCACCAACTGGTACAGATATGTCAGGAATCTCCCGAGCTGGACTGACGTCACCAACTTCTTCAACTGTTGGAAGTTCATCAACATGGGGTGCCGGGTCCTTATCGAGGGTCTCACTCACTTCCAAAGAGGTTAACAAGTCAGTACTCTCGGACACTTCATTAGAGGACTGCGCGAGGTCTTCCTTTTTGGAATGTGAACACATATTTGGCAGAGCAACTGGCGGTAACTCATCTATCTCTGCTACCGGTGCCGAATCTACTCCCTGCAACCCCACAGTCAGATGCTGCTGTCCTGAGCTCGAAACACACTCGTTTTAGGGTACTCTGCTTTAGGGTACTCTGCTTTAGGGTATCATTCATCAGGTTCACTCACACAGGTAGGGGGGTATCTCCTCTGGCTCTTGTCACTCTTTAAACCCTACATCTATTATGCTCCTGTCGGTAGGTTCAGTTAAATGTACATCCAAACGGTCTTCGTTTGAGTGTTTATTTGTGGGCCAGATGACGACAATTTCAGTGTCATCACCATCATAACCCATCTCTAAGTCATGGTCATCATCAGGTTGTTGGGCAGGCGCAACTTTAGGTGTTCCACTTTGCCTTTTCTTGTCCAAAGGTGTGGAAGTGTTGACCGAGGAAGGATCTGTGCTAGCCTCACCATCCATGCTGCTAATTGGTAAGATCATATTTCGGTGAAGTGTTTTCTTGGGACCAGAACCAGATTCGGGTTTTAGCTTGTACACAGGAATGTTTTCATCAGGTTGGTCAACAACTACGTAGACGGGTGAGTCCCACTGGTCAGCGAGGTGAGTCCCACTGGTCAGCGAGTTTAAGGGGGCCTTTGAATCCAACGTTTCGGACAAGTACTCTGTCTCCTCTTTGTAACCCACATCCTCGAGGTTTCTGGTCATATCGACGTTTATTAGCAGCAGCTGACTTGGCGGACTCTTCTGCAACGCGTTGGTAGGCATTCTGCAAGTTCTCTCTGAGACTCTGCACGTACTTGGAATGATCCGTATTGGATACACCACCAGGAGCCAACCCAAAGCTGACATCAACTGGCAATCGAGCTTCTCTGCCGAATATAATACGATACGGGGGGAACCATGTGCTATCGTTACGGGTACAGTTGTAGGCATGAACCAATGGAGCTACAGATTTACTCCAACTCTGCTTCTTTTTATTCGGCAAAGTACCCAGCATGTTGAGGAGTGTCCGGTTGAAGCGTTCAGGCCGGGAATCACCCTGGGGGTGTGGACAGGCCGGGAATCACCCTGGGGGTGTGGAGTAGTCCGAGACTTTTTCACCCCAAGAAGAGCAGTCATCTCCCGGATGAGCTTGTTGTCAAACCCACGACCCTGGTCTGTGTGTATGCGTTTTGGAAGCCCGTAATGAGGGAAAAACTGTTCCCACATAATTCTGGCAGCTGTCCTAGAGGATTTGTCTTTGGTTGGGAAAGCATGCGCATATCGGGTAAAATGGTCTGTCATAACCAGGATAACTAGAGGAGCTGCAACCTCTTGAGTGGTCTTTCGAAAAACACATCTGATACAGTAGGAAATCCAATCTTCAATGTAGGATGCCATCTTGGGCCAGTAGAACCTCTGTCGGGCCAGGTCCACCACTCGTTCCACTCCCAATTGCCCCAGTTCATTGTGAAGCCCAGTTATTGCTCTTCGTCTGAACCTCTGTGGCAGTACTAACTGAAGAAACTCCGTCCCAGACTGGTTGGTCACTCTCCGGTGCAACACTCCATTCTTCATCACCAATTTTTCAAACTGAGCACACATCAGTTTCACTTCGGGGGACAAGTCTGACAGGTCCTTAGGTTTCGGCCTCCTATGACCATTGGGACAACCTGCCTGATGGTGTCATCAGCCGCCTGTTCCCTCTGCCAATCTACCGGACTTCCCGCCTGACCTTCGTCAAGAGAGGAATACGTCGCACGAATAGCATCAACAGTGCAGGCCAAGGAATGCATTACGGGTGATGGAGAACTGGTTTTAAAGGTGGCTAGTAAACTGGCAGATACTGCATGGATCACTTCACTCTCGCAGTGCCCAGAAATTTTAGCACTGTCGTCATGCAGTCTGGCCTCAAGGATGTGGATTTCCTCCAACTGATCTCCATCTGGGGTCTAGTCAAAATGCGGCCTTCTGGAGAGGGCATCGGCATCCTGGTTGCTAGGACCGGGCTTATAATGGAGGGTAAAATCAAACAATGTGAGGGCTGCCAACCATCTGTGGCCTGTAGCGTCAAGTTTTGCCGTGGTGAGAATGTATGTGAAGAGATTGTTATCAGTGAATACCTTAGTCTCCTTGGCCGAGTATTGACCCCCTTCGAACACGTACAAATACGCCATTTGGAAGCGATGGAGTCATTGTGGAAGCGATGTGCGTGCGCGCTGTGTTTGTCTCTGGTGGGCGTAACGCGGTTTAATTCACCAATGGGAGCCTTAGCATTGCGCGTTACGCACGCTATGGACACACACAACGCGCACGCACATTGCTTCCACAACGACGCGGCATTATTTGACTCCCAAAATGACGTCATTGGCACGAGCTCAATAAGTAGTCCTTAAACTTCTCCGTTATCGCCCATTTAAAGGCCAAAAACTATAATTTGTGTGGGGGGTATAGTTTCGCTCTGGACGTGTCAAGCCGCGGCCAGCATAGGCTACCGGACGTAACTTCACCAAGGACTCCTGACACAGTACCGCTCTGAGAACCTCTCGGCACGCATCTACTCACATCGGCAAAGGCTAGGACAGTGGCAGTGCACATATTTTATTTCAGTAGATTAAACACCCGCTCACATTCGGATTTTCACTCCCACCTTGGTCATTCTTAGATCTGTTGGCACTTGTTTTCTTGGGTTGGCCTCTCCGTTGATACCCTGCCGTAGGCTGATAAAGTGGCCCCGCAAGCTGAGAAAAGCCTTCAATGAAACGCCTGTAGTAGCCACAAATCCGAGGAAGGAGCGCAGTTGCCGTACAATGGTAGGACGCGGCCAGGTCTTTATGGCGTCCACTTTATCGGGATCGGTCTGTACACCCCTCTCCGAGACAATATGACCCAAATATTTCACTGAAGTGCAACATATCTGGCATTTCTCGGGAGCTACTTTCAGACCGTACTTGGCCAGACGATCAAACGTCCTCCCAAGTCGCTGCCCCATCTCCTCAAGACTGGGTGCAAAAACTATAATGTCGTCCATGTATACCAATACCTCGTCGAAGTTCAGGCCCGCCATACAGTGCTCCATTAATCTTTGGAAGGTAGCAGGTGCCCCATTTATGCCTTGAGGCATCCTCTCGAACTAGTAGAACCCAGCTGGGCACACGAATGTAGTTTTCTCCTTGTCCTGTTGTTTCATTGGAATTTGATAATAACCAGACTTAAGATCAATGACAGAAAACCATTTGCACCCATGCAGGCAGTCGAGTGCTTCTTGCACGAGAGTGTATTGATCGGGAACGGTTCTCGAGTTCAGTTTGCGATAGTCTACGCATAGTCGTATCTCTCCATTCTTCTTACGCACAATGACTATGGGAGAAGCGTATGGACTCTTTGTCTCAGAAATTACCCCGATGTCCAACAGGTGCTGCAAATGTTCCCTCAGATCCTTGAGGTCGATAGGAGCCACTGAGCGTGATCTCTCTCGGAAAGGTTCATGGTTGGTCAATTGGATGTCGTGTTCAATCTCCCGGGTCAGTCCTATATCTCATATACCTCAGACCTGCTGAATGCCAATTTCTGGATCCTCTTCCGCCACTCAGCGTCGATTGGACCCCACACAAAAGGTAATTTGGCAAATTCGGCTTCTGTCATGGCTGTCCCTTCAGTAGCTGACGGGTTTCCAGTAGTCTCCACCTGACTCTTCTGACACCTGGCATTGTCACTGTTCTGCATCTCACTGGTCCATGCAGGTACAAAAACACCAGCTAACACACACTTTTGTGGCAGCTTAATGCTGTCTTTAGTTGGATTGGACAGGCTCACGCTGACTCTGTTGAAACCCGGTGTCACTTGAACCAACGAAGGGACTACCTCTATCCCACTAGGCAGACAATGGGGGCAGGCAGTATCAATGAGCACAGTCGCTGGCCTCCCAAATCTATTACGGAACGTTCCGGCAACAGTTTTGGTGTAACTCGCAGGGATTTCTAACTCCCTCTGGAATGCAGAGTCACATGTCCAATCTGTCCATCAGGTCTAAGTTACTCCGCACGTCTAAAGTCCTGGTAGATTTTGGCACAAGTTGGATGCACCACCTTACCTCTACCACTCTTTACATGTGGTGGCTGGTGATTGAACACTGCTTGATAACAATTTCGCAAGGAACCGGAATTAGTACCAATCACCAACTGATGACTGACAGTGTCTCTGCCATCAGGCACCACCAGAGGTAGCGTAGCGAACGAGGCGTTGGTACCACTAAACTCAACATCGAACCCAATGTCCACTTGTGTCCAGCCGAGGTATTGAATTGTCCCGTTCCCACCGTGCCACAGCACCAGGTCACTCAAAGGATGCAAAGGCCTCTTTAACTGGCGAAAGAAACTCTGGCATATCAAAGTAACCTGGGACCCTGTATCCAACAAACAGTTGGCAGTCTGTCCATCAACATATCCGTTCACAATGGGCTGGTCTCCTATTAATCCAAGTGGAACACCTGTCGAACTAGTAAACTGAAACAGATGAAGTGTGGGCCTTAGTTGTCTGGCTTCTGAGTGGCCCTCCTCAGACGCCCTTTGGCGTTTCCCTGGATAAATTTAATCAGCTCACTGTTTACTTTTTCCACATTCCGCTCATTTGTGCATTTCGATTTGTAGTGTCCAGATTATCCACATGCGTAGCAACAATTTGGTCGATTACTGGTGGGACTGTAGAACATGTCTGCTGTTTCCCTTTTTCCCTGGAACACTGGTGGCCTGATAGAAACTGCCAGCTCCGACTTTTGGGCCATGTGTACCTCGCTGTGTAGTTTTCATCTTCTGCTCTGCCTCTTCTCGGCGCACCATCGGAAGAAGCTGAAGATAAGGAGGCGGTCGAGATTGCCTTTGATGAACTGGGCCAGTAACAAGTTGTCTTTCTTATCCTCCGCTACTCCACCCTTGCTAATCAGCTTCCGCAAGATGCTTTGGAGACGAGTCAAGTACTCAGAGGGTGCTTTTCCCTGTTGTTGGTGTGAAGCATGGAACAGAACATGCAACTCCGTGGGTGATTCCGTGCCCCCGAAAGCCAATTCCAGGGCATTCAGATAATCTTCTGATGTGGCATATGGTTGATCACGTCTTAAGTCGGAAATGATGTTGGTGGCAGGAGGCGCAATGCTTCTCTGATGCGCCTCCTCTTCTCCTGATTATCATCTTCCTCTTCAAGTTGGCCCTTGGCTAATTCTAGCCAAATGTCGAAGGAATCTTCATCTTTTGCTGGTGTCTTACTGCCAGAGAAGGGGCGTAGTTTCCGGCTGCTGTTGAGGGTGCATCGAGCTAATGCTCCCCCCAGTTGATTTGTGTTTTTATTTTTTATTTGGTAGTAAACACCTATCTGCTAGGTCTTTAACCCTAACTCTACTTTTCACTCCGACCTCCAGGCGGTCAACTTTCATGGTCTTCTGTCTGCCAGAAAGTTTAATGGTGAATTCACCCGAAGACGGCAACACCACATCTGACACTGCTCTGTCGAATTCACAAAGGAGTTGTTTTACTTCGTTTGTCTCCCTACGTGAAACACTTACAAGATATTGAGTGGATTTAGCAAGATCAACAACAATATTTGAGAGTTGTACATCAGACACAAGAAGCAGCGCGTCCTCTTTCTTGCACCAGTCAATGGCCACTTCTTTTAGTACGGAACCATTCGCCATCATCTACATGTACAGAAGAAACCTGTTTACTGAACTAAACCTGTGTAATTCACATGCAAAGATCACTGTACTAAACAACAATTATAACCACTTAGCACTTCAGCTGTTGACTCTCAGTAATTAGTCGCTACCGAGTTGCAGTTGCACACCTGAAAAAAAATATAATGTATACACTGCAAAATATTCCTGAAATACTAGTTTTTCAGTAAGGCAATGCAATGAAAATTATCCTGGCAGGGTCGCCAGAAATGTAACACCAGGGGATGACTATAACAAGAGAAAATAAACTCTTTACCAACACTTTATTTTAAAACCAGAACCACTTTTTCTTACAGCTATAGTTTTGACAAACAATTACAATATTTCAGCCGGCCGGCAACAATAAAAAAAAAAAAAAAAGGATATGCGCGCAGAGTTCAATAATTGTATACAGATCGACGTCAAATGTTCAGGCTTTTAATCATTCGTGTGAAAGTTTAAGCGTGTCCTCGCGGGTTTCTCCTCCCACCACGGTCGCTTGGAATTACACTGGCGAAACTCGGAAGTCCTACACGTACTCCAGGGAAGACTTCAGTTGTTGAGGAGTGCGACATTCAGAGACAATGGATCCAATCTGCGATCACTCACGGTTGGCGGTTTCCATAGCAACAGTCCACAGTCCGTTTCTTGGAATGAAAACACTATGCCTGAGAACAAACATGAAAACGATTACATTCTAACAACTGTGGGAATGTAGAATTACGTAAGACAGTTATAAAATGGGGAATGCAAAACTTGGGAATTATAAAGTTAGCTTTTTGGGAATTTTCCAAATAAATAAAGCAAGTGTAATCACTTCAGAAAGTGGGTGGGGCAAACATTCTGGGCCACACTGACTGTAATATGCTCGTCTACACTTGGAGACATGTTAAATATCTTTTTACCCAAGTAAAAAAAAAAATAACCTCAACAGGGATTTTTAGTATGGAGAGTTCCATTCATTGTCAAAACTAATCCGTCAAAATTCACAATTTCTCTCAATTAAATGTTCTTAATCCACGTTCAGACTCCTATGGAAACAATGAGGCAAGACTTAAAATTAAAGGGTAAATGGGAATTACAATTTATCAAATTAGACTTGTTAGTGTTAAAGATTGGCCTCACATTTTAACACTGGCATGCTATACTGTGGCATTCTCAGCAAGAAACTAGGGCAGAACTTGACCCAATCAATCAATCAAGTCGGGTAGAACTCCCGAGATCCACGGATAAGTTCTTTCCAGCAACCTTTGTCATTCATGAGTTCAGCGATGTCCCACGTCTCCTGGAGACCAGTGTCCATCCTTAATGAATCGACATATGTCCTCCTAGGTCTCCCTCTTCTTGCATCACCATGAAGGGGTTCCCACAGGACCACTGAGTGTAGTGTGAGCTCTGGATGCCTTTGAGCATGACCTGAAAGCTTCAATCTCCTCCGGGTCACTTTTGAGCTGACCTTTGGAAGGTTTCCGTACAGCTCCGAGTTCCTCATTCTCGTTGCGTACTGGTTGACGCTCAGAGCCATCCTCAGCATTCTAGTGTAGCACCCATCAACCATCTTTGTAAGGGTCCAGGTCTCTGACCTATACAACAAAACAGACTCCACCGTAGCTGTGAAGAGACGTATCTTTAGGTCTTTACGGAGGTCTGATTTCCATACTGACTTCAGGCTGTGGCATGCTGCCCAGGCCTTCCTTACCCTATCCACAACATCCTCCTGCGTGTTCCTGATCTTTGCTCCCAAGTACCGGAAGTCATCCACCAATTCAATTGGCTTCCCACCAGCACTCACAATCCCCTCTGGCTCCGAGATGTTCTCCACCAGATACTTAGTCTTGCTCTCATTTATCCGCAGTCCTACATTTATAGATACCTCCTCCACCTCTCTCAGTAATTCCTCTGCCTCCTTTACTGTGTTTGCCACCAGAACTATGTCGTCAGCAAACTCAGCATCTAAGATCTTCTTAGCCTTAACTCTCCTACTCCGAGCCGGAGTTACAGTGAAGCCAGAGTCCTGGTGTTTCTCCAGTGCCAGGCGCATACAATAGTCAATTACGATCACGAAAAGATATGGAGCTAATGTATCACCCTGAAGTACTCCATTCAGTATCTTAACAAACTCTGTCATCCCATCGGGTGTAGTGACCTGGGCTCTGGTCTTTGTATACAGCAGGGATATCAGGTCGACTATCTTCTTGGGGATTCCATAAGCCCGTAGGATGTTCATCAGGCAGTTTCGGTCCACAGTATCAAAGGCTTTTCTGAAGTCAATGAACACCATGACAGCAGGGAGGCTCTTTGCTCTGGCACCCTCAAGAATCCTCCTAAGCATGAGAATGTGACTGGTGGTGGATCTTCCCTCTCTGAAGCCATTCTGGTTGTCTCTGAGCTTCTTCTCAATATCTGGCTGGATACGGTTCAGAATCATTCTGTTGAGGGTCTTTGCAACAGTTGACGTCAGTAAGATGCCCCTGTAGTTATTGATGTCAGTGAGGTTACCTTTCTTTGGTACTGGAACGATGTTACTAATCCTCCATTGATCTGGGACAACACCCTTCTCCAGTGCCACATTACAGAACTCATGAATGATGTCACCAAAATCACATCTCTTCATCACCTCCGGCGACACTCCGTCATCTCCATACCCCCTGGCTTTCTTAAGCTCCTCACTGGTAAAGGGCCCTGTCTCGATATCCATTTCCTTGAATAGCCGGATCTCCCAGGTGTTCTGAGCTGTGGGGGGGGGGGGGGGGGGGGGGGGGGGGGTTGTCCTAGTAAGGTCTTAAAATGGTCCAGCCACTTCCCCTTCCTATCCTCAGGGCCTGCTCCTTGGATCTGGCTCGAGTATAACTTGACCCAAATGTGCTAAAAATACACTAGCACAGTAGAATTCAGGCCCAATAACGTGGAATAGGAGTCTACATAGCTAGGCTGCTTCGGCATTTAGGCTGCCCAAAACTTTGAGCAAAATACGCCACATTGCCAAGCAAATCGCTACGTACATGTATGTACGTGTAAACTATCACGTAGTGTTTTTACGAATTTTCGTTACAATACAAGCACAGAAAGGTACCCAAAGACTTATTTATAAATCACTTTGGCTGACATACCTGAGAGCCAACAGCTAAACTACTTTGAGGACTATCTTTCAAAGGATCTTTTGGTGAAGATTACATGTCCACACACAGAAAAGAACAAGGACAATGGTGTTTGACTTGATGCGTCAAACGTTTTCGTTCAGTAAACTTTGAGTAGAAAATGGCGTACTGGCTAGTCTAGGCCCTAGACGTTGTTATTGTTTCGTTTTGAACGTCCGTCCCGAAAACCGATCGCCGCGAGACAGTCAATAACAACGTCTAGGGAATCTCGTAGTGACAGCGCCGTGCGCGCGCACCTGTTATGCATAATGTTATGCAGAGCGCACTGTCGCCTGCTTACTATGCATGCATGCACGATGTCTAGTCCCCTGTGTCCTCACATCGTGGCGGGGAAGCCGCGGGCTGGGAAAATCGTAATGCCCTCGGCAAACCTTACGATTTTGACACGGCAATTTAGAGATTTTGTTGGAAATACAATTGTATAGGACATTGCAAATGATAGGTACTGTTCCACAGATAATCGAGGCCACAGTTGAACCTATTTGCCAGTTTAAAACCCGCCGGTTCGGGAAAATAATCTTTCAAGCTGTACATTTTTTTGGAATGAAAAAAATAAAACCGGGTGAAATTAAAACACTGCTTGTTGCCGTAGCTTGATCGTGTGTTGAACAGTTTATTGGCCTAAAGCGGGCCTCCCACTGTGCGATTTTTACCACGAATTGGGTACGATTAGCTACGATTTGCTACGATTGTGTGTAGAGTATATGGACAGTCGTACCAAATCGTAGCTAATTGTACCTAATTCGTGGCCAAAATCGGACAGTGGGAGGCCCGCTTTAATCTCTATGGTTCAGAAATCTTCGGAAATAATCTGGAATATTTGAGCTATAGTGGGGTGTTATGGCCGAGCGGTCTAGTGCGTCGAACTTATGTTCCTGTGCTAGTACTAGAATGTAGGTTCGATTCCTGGCCGTGACGGGTTGTGGCACCTGTGCCCTTGAGCAAGGCACTCAACCACACTTGCTCCCATTCCTGTAATTGGCGGTCCAAATAAATTTATAAATAAATAAATACTTTTTTTTTTTACTTTTCAAAGGATAACTTTATTTCTATCCTCCTCAAGTCGTTATATACACAGAAGTATATACAAAATAAAAGAATGATCATAACCGAGAATCAAGAATGATGCGAAATTATAATCGTAACAAAAAAACAATAAACATGAGTAAATAAGCAATAATTGAAAAACAATGGTAACAGTATACTTCAAGCCCTCTCTCTCTCCAGAGCAGAGGCAGAGCCATGTCTCGAAAAATCCGAGCAGCTACTCTGAAGAGAAAGGGTTTACAAAGATATGAAAGTACAAGAAATAGAATATTATGGATCAAGGAGACATAATTTAAACAAAAATCACAAGAAAAATATTAGATGTAACATTAGACAAAGTAAATCGATTTGTCAAAATTGAGAAATTAGTAAATACAGGTCGAACTAATGTATAAGGGGAAAAGGCGTAGACAAAGGAAGGGGAAAAGGAAGGGTGTTAGGGAAACCTGGGAAAATGTGAGCGCCCTGTTGCTCACCCCAGGGTTCCCAAAGAAAGGGACCACCAGAGCTGGGGGTGAAACAGCGTCACCACGCCTCGCAATGAAGCGACAGGCTACCAGCCCTGGAGGCCCACAGGTAAGGGAGGGGATGGGAGATACATTAAATCAACCATGTCATTCTGTCGGGGGAGTACGTGAAAAGAGCGTTGTGAATAAACCATTTGTCAAGAAAAGTAGGAATGGAATTGTTAAGTTTGTGGTAATTTAGATCGAGGATTATTTTGTTTTTCATGCGGTTTTTCCAAATACGAAGGGGGGCAGAAGAATTGGAGGTACGGTACAGCCAGTAGATGAAATTGTTTAGACTTATGATAAGGTAGTTCGCCAGGCGTACGGCTCCCTTATCTCGACCCTGGGCAAAAGGAATTAAAGTCCAGTATGTTTTAAAGTTGATGTCGAGGTTCGGGAGGAGAAGGGCGATGAGGCGATGAAGAAGACAGAGGGCGGGTTGGATAGACGGGCAGGTGATGAAGAGGTGTGTAATCGTACCGCTCTCGCCACACCATTCGCAGCTTGAAGAAATGTTGGGGTTCAGGTGATGCAAAACAGGCAACGAAGGCAAGACGTTGTGAAGAAGTTTGTACTGTACATCCCCCTCTTTCTTGGAGGACGGTGGCGAGTAGACCGCCTTCCATTGTATTGGCTGGGAAGGCGGGAAAAATCCAAGTCCATGCCACGGAGTTAATGTCGTTGGCGGCAGGTTGTTGACATTTCTGTTGAGTGAGATGTACAGTATCTTTGACGGTGAGGCAAGAACATTTGTGTCATTTTCGACGAAGACAAAACCAGGAGAAGCAGGACAAGTGGGAACGTTATGGAGAGATGTGGTGCGAATGAGTCCGGTGGTGCAGTTGAAGACGGATGGAAATAATGACGAAATGGAGTGGTGTAGGCGAGAGAGGTCTTGTTTGAGAAGGCGAACAGATGGAGGACGGATGCATGAAGATGATAGGTGGAGGTCTTGTGCCGGAAGCCATTGGCCCGTGTCCAGATTGAGTAAGTCCTTGATGAATTTAATGTTACCAGCCCAGAGTCGAGAAGCGAAGACCGCCCGGCAAAGGGTCGGATAGAAGCGGGTAAATAAGGGGGAGATGAATGACATGGTCGAGGGAGTCCGGAAGTGTTTCTATTCGAGCTCCCAATGTGCACCAGGCACGCAAAACCTCACTATAGAAAAAAGGAACACTAGTGAAAAATTTTGGTTCGAGGTCGAGCAAGAAAACTTGGTAACCAAGGTGGAGATTATTGTATTTACGAAGATACGAATCCATGAGAGCAAAGCAGGGATGGGTATTGAATTGTAAATAACGTTGAAGTAGTTTGAATTTGAAAGTGAGGCTGCGTGCCTGGAGACAAGCTAAACTAAGCCCACCTTTATCACAAGTTTGGTATAATATTTTTTTCTTAAGCATGTGGCGTTTGTTGGACCAGACGAAATCGACAAGCATGTTTTGGAGTTCACCGAGGATTGCGTCTGGGCAGGAAAGGACGGCAAGAGAATGAAATAATTTGGTGGCGGCGATTTGGTCTGCAATTAGGACTCTACCTTTAAAAGACAGGAGGGGTGAGAGAAATTTCCAACGAGACAGGGTTTTCGTTAGCGTAACTATTGTTATTTCCAAGGTAAACCCCAAGAAAAAGAAGTCCTTGGTCATTCCATTGGAAGTTGAGTGGCTTGTCGTTTCGTCCGGTCCACGAGCCGGCCCATAATCCCTTGGATTTGTCATAGTTTAAAGTCGCAGCAGAGGATCCGCTGAATAGATTGTACACCCTTTCAAGGGTTTGGAACCCCGAATCGGAGGTGATGAAAACAGTAATATCGTCAGCGTAGGCCGAAACCGAGCAGTAAGTGTAGGTATTGGGCAGGAGAAAACTCTGCCCATCTAATTCTTTCCTTAATGAGTTCAAAAAAGGTTCAATTGCGATGGTGTACAACAGTCCCGAGAGTGGGCAACCTTGGCGAATTCCTTTCTGGAAGGCAAAGGGTGCAGTCAGGGAACCGCACACCTTAAGGAGGCTCTCGGCGCTGTTGTACAAACGATTAAGATACGATAAAAACTTGTCCCCGAACCCCATGGCTCTCATAGTATTAAAAAAGTAGGCGTGGTCAACATTGATCAAGGTTGACCACGCCAATGGGTAAATCATTAACGTTAGAAAAATTAATAACGTCACGTATTAAATTAAGATTATCATAAATAGTGCATCCTGGGACGCAGTATGACTGATCTTCTTTAACAATAGTAGCTATATATTGTTTTAGTCTGTTTGCAAGCAGCTTAGCAAGAATTTTGTAATCTGTATTTAAAAGTGAAACAGGACGCCAGTTGGAAATGTCTGAGAGATCGCCTTTTTTGGGAATAAGGGTGATGACGGCCTTGAGGAAAGAGCGAGGAAGAGAACCAGTGTTAATAGCACGATTTAAGATTTCAAGAAAATCATCTTTGAGAAGAGGCCAGAAGGAAATAAAGAATTCTGAACTGAGTCCGTCAAGACCGGGTGTTTGATTTTTGCCAAGCTGCTTGACAGCACAATCTAAATCCTCAGGACGCAGGGGAGCGTCGAGGTCCTCGGCATCCTGAGGATCCAAAAACGATAAGTTAGACAAAAGTGGCACAAGGGCGCTCTCGTCAGTTGGGACGCGGGTGTAGAGGTTTTCATAGAAGTTACGACAGTGAGCTTTAATTTGGTTGGGATTTTCTGTAATAGTGCCATCCGAAAGGCGAATACTGGACATCGTGTTAGATTGCGAGTGGGATTTGTTAAGATTAAACAAGTAGGAAGAGCTAGTGTCAATTTCGTTGAGATGTTGAAAACGGGATCTGACGAGGGCGCCCTTGGCCTGGTTTTTTAGGAGATTATTAAGTTCATTACGTTGTTTTCCTAATGTAAGCTGTGTTTCCGGTGTGATGTCTGGCGTAGACTGGAGCTCCTGGATATGGGCATTTAGTCTGGAGAAAGTGGATCGTTTTTCTTTGGCAATGTTGGAGCTATAGTCCTGGGACAAAGTTTTTATTTGAGCTTTTCCCAGATCCCACCACTTGCATATGTCATTAAAGAGAGGTTTTTCATTTTTCCATTTAGTCCAAAAAAGGTGAATTATTTCGCGATAGTTTTGATCTTCTAAAAGGGAGTTATTAAAATGCCAGTAGGCACTGCCTTTATATTGAGAGGAAGACAATTTGAAACAAATTTGAACAGCAGAGTGGTCGGACAGGGAGCAGGGATGTATTTGACAAGAACGGACAGAGGGGGTTAGATAAGGTGGTACATAAAAACGATCGAGTCTGGCTTGATAGAAACGATTAGAGGCAAAGGGATTTTTTCTCATCCAGGTGAATTGTTTTACTCCTGGGTTGAGTCTACGCCAGATATCACAGAGGTTTAAATTGGTAGTAGCATTTTTAAGAGCCGATGAGATTCGGGGACGGTGCTCGGTCGGCCTATCTACACGATCAAGTGAAGGTTCAAGCCTACAATTAAAATCACCACCGATCAGAATAGCGCCCCCACTGAGCTGGCCACAATGCGTAGAAAACGTTTCAAACATTTTGAGGGCAATATTATCAGTTTGGGGAACAAGAAAATTATAGAGGTCATAAACAACATCATTATGTTTAATTTTAACAAAGATAAGGTGGCCAGCGAGGATAACACTGGAGGCAACGATGTTAACATTATTCCGTAGTAAAATGGTAACTCCTGAGCCTGGTGATGGTCCAGGGGAACAGATAGGGGTATAATTGGACCAATTCCTCCAACCAGGAAATTTTTCATTCAAAGAGTATGTTTCTTGAAGGAAAATGACATCATGTTTAGGCGATATATTATATATAAATTTAAAAAACGAGACATTTTTAGTGGTGTTGATGCAGCCTCCAGTGTTAAGAGTAATCAATGAGAGCGCCATCAAAAGAGGAAAAAAAGTGCACAATCTAAACATCATTGGTAAAGAGTTTTCACTCGAGTTTTTTCACCAATTTGCGAATCCTGTGCTGCAGGTTGTGTGGGACCAGGAAGCTATTCCTCAAAGGCCTGAGCTGGCAAAGTAGGCCGGGAATGTCTTGGGTGAATTTTAGAGCGACTGATTTGGGGTTTCTTTGTGACTTGATTTTGGATAGAAAGACTACCATTTGTGACTCGCTGAGGGGACCAGAGATTATGGGAAGGGCTATCTGGGATGATTCATCATCAGAGGTGGCTTGTGAACCATCCCAGATAGAGGAGTCGGTGTCCGATGTTCCAACTGCGGACAGTGGTGTGGTGGCTTTGGGGGCGGAGCTAGATGTGGGAGTGGGAGGGGGCGGGGAAATGGGATGCGGCGAGGGAAAAGGAGGGGGCGGGGGAGTGGGAGGGGGCGGGGGAATGGGAGTGGCAGGGGGAATGGGAGTGGCAGGGGGCAGGGGAGTGGAAGGGGGCGGGGGCAGGGGACTGGAAGGGGGCGGGGGCAGGAGAGTGGCAGGGGGCGGGAGAGTGGCAGGGGGCGGGGGAGTGGGTGGCGGCGGGAGAATGGGATTGGAAGGGGGCGGGGGAGTGGGTGTAGGAGGGGGTGGGGGAGTAGGCGTGGGTGGGGGTGGGACGTCGGTGGCAGGAGTAGGAGACTGGCTGGCGGTATCCATTGGCGTTGGTGTGGTATCATCGGCATCATCATCAATGACCTGTGAGATGGTAGGGGTTGTGGGTTTGGGGGGTTGGGCCTTCTTCCTTTGCTTTCGTTGGGGCTGAGGGGATTTAAGGGGGATCATGTGGGGTCCATCATCCTGGGGTTGGGGTGGGGAGAGTTTACGTTTGGCCACAGCCTCGGTGAACAGTCTAGTTAGGGGAGGGGGAGTAGCCCAGGTCGTCGTCTTCATTGCATTACGAGTGACGTCCAGGTTACGATGTCTCTAAACAGGGGGACTGAAACTTCCACATAATTGTTAAGCTATATTACCATATATGCTTGACGTCTTCATTTACAGGAACGGGAGGTTTAAATGTCGTATATACCAAATTTGATAAAATAAATAGTGAAATCTAAGGCACAACCTAACGTTAAAGTTCAGAAAAATAAATAACAGCTGCCGTCGCGTCACGCATCGTGAAGTTTGGATAGGCTTGCGCGTGCGGCGCCACGATTTCAGGCACGCGATTATGCGCCGAGGCCATGACCTAGTTCAGTTGCGACGCGCGCACGGCCGGCCGGCACGCGTACGCGGGACTACGCGCGCGGTGAGAACAAAGTAAGCTGAACGTATTACTTGGCTGTCTGTAAATAGTAGGGATTTTTTGTTCACAAATATATAGCAAATTCGCGTGACTTTTTGCCGTTTTCCTCCGGAATATGCAGTTCGGTGATGTGTAGTGGATTTCTAAACCCGGCAATCCCAAAGGATAGGACACATAGAACTTTGTTAGCACATTACCGGCTTCCAGCACAAGGTAGAGATATTGAATTTTTTTGTTACAAAAATTTTCCCCCTGTTTTTGGAACTTCATACCCTGGACTCTGTATCCACATGTAGTATGAGGTACGGAGTCCAACCTGGGCTAGGAGGGGGAGTACCAAAAATGTACATGGATGTGTCATGGGCAGGGGACTTGGGTTTCCCTAACCCTGGGGTTCCAGACGAGGCTCCGGGACCAGACCCCGCCCCCGCAGGACCAGCAGCCCCACCGGCCGCGGTTGGGGTCGAAGCCACAACCGACTTGCCGGAAGGGGCGGCAGGCCCAGCGGCGTACAGTGACCCTGTTGAAAAAGGCCCCATTTGGCGGTGGGACTAGCGACAGAAATCTTGTCGCCTCTGCTGGACCAATCAGGACGCTTGCAGTGCATTGTAGCACGATTGCAGGCATTCAAATGTAACGCGCGCAGATTGTAAACACCGTGCACGCATGTGATACATGTACTCGGTAATGCTGGCTGTTGTCCGCGTCGGCGATTGGCTGCTATTTAAAGCATACTGGGGAATCCCTTCCATTACATTCGTCAGCATGCATCCCTGTTATTAATTTGAAAAACTGCGGAGTAAATAAGGTTCGTCGTTTGAAAGTTTGGTAGGAATGGGACAGTCATAAGGAACGGAACCCAATACAATTTCTGGAAAGTATAGAAATTGTTTCTTTTCGGCATAACATGACCGAATTGATTAAATTACATCAAAATGACTCGGGCGTGAGTTGGCTCAAGACAACAGCCGGCTCTCTCCACAGATTTGCGTGTATTTCCTCAGGGTATTGTTACGTCGCTTTGCAGAGTAGAAATTCCCTGAGATCTCAGGATGAGCGGAGGGGGGACGAGCCCCGGAGGGCCCCGCAGCCGGAATCCCCCGTTGGAATTTCCGCTGCCAGGGTTCGGGGTAAACAGGTGGTCTGTAAGATTTAGAGGTGGGAGGGCCAGTTTTCGGGGGTCTTGCTGTGGATGGGGTAGTCTTGAGGGGTCCTGTGGTGGGTGGAACGTTCTTAGGGGGCGGGGCGGCAGAGGGGATGGATTTCTTAGTGGGGTGTTTCGGGTCAGATTTCTTATTCTTGCCATGGACGAAGACTGGAGGGGGGTTTAGGGGGTTGAAGGGTTGTTGGGGTGCATCGTCGTCGCTGTCGTTGTCGTGCCTGTTGTTGGAGGGTGGGCGGTGCTTCTTACAGGAGCGGCTGATGTGACCGAATTCACCGCAGTTGAAACACCGCACCGACTACGTGGACAGGAAGACTCGATATGTGACACCAGAGAATGAGAAAGTAATGTGGTCGGGGAGGGTGATGTTGGGTTTTAGGATGATTTGAACATGGCGACGAAAAGACATTATGTGGGAAAGCTCCTGGTCCTTAAATCCAAGGGGTATGGGCTTTATCCAGGAAACAGGCTTACAAAAACAAGATATGTTTTTCAGAAGAATGTGGTTGGGAATTTCAGGGTAGACAAAGTTAAGCGGGTGGTGGTTTGTACGAGTGGCCTGAGTTCCAGAGAGGAGGTGCCGTGTATAAAACCTTGGGAAATGGCGTCCGCCACCTCCTCTCTGGTACCCAGGTATACGGCGATTCGATTGTTTGAAATACGACTAGCAGATAGAATGTGAACGTCGGGTATGCATTTCGTGAATTCTTGTACGTAGGAATGAATGGAAACATTGTCCTCGACAAAGAAAGAAACACCATTCTTCCTAGTGACGCCAACAAAAGGCTCGTCAGCCAGGCAAGAATTGAACGCCACTGGGGTCACGCTTGGCTGACCCACCGTGGCGCTCGAGGGACCTGCCTGACTGGCCATGGCGGCCAGCCCGGCAGCGAAACCCTACAAAACACAAGTAAAAAATACACACAAAATACAGGGAAATACAGAAATTTACACGGTGGGCTTCGTCTAGGGGTATCTATATACAACAATAATACTTAGACATGGACCTTACCCGGTGAGAAGCGCTAAATGTATGGCCTTACAAGGGAGCTCGAATGAAACACGTCCGTCCTCGGCATAAATACATAAATAAATAAATAAATAGCTCCATGCTTGACGAAATCTGGAAGAAAGAAACTCGCAAAAAGCAAATACTGCACACCGGGCGACTCGTGCGGGCACAAAAACATAGGATCGACAAGAGAGAAACATTTTTTTTCGTGACATAAATTCCCCTTCCCTCCAAGTGGGTTTTCAAAATGTCAACTTAAAACCAGCAATAGCACTGTCATAAGATAAATCCTTAGGCCTGTGCTAGGGACTTGGGAATCCGTGACATCATCAGTCGTGCAGTCGCGACACTATTACTTCAACTTGGTCAAATCCGTAACCGAAGTTTGCAAGCTTGATAGACTGCTGCGTGAAATTGCACTTTAGTTTCTGTCATTTAATCTGCCAGGCTGATTTATTTTTGGTACAGGCCTATTGGGGCTGGTTTTCTTTGTATTTGTGCCAAATATCACGCAAATCCACCTGTGCAGTGGTGAGATTTTCCGCCCCAAAATATCATCAAAATCAAATCACAATTTGTAAAGTTGCTGTCTATTTATTTTTATTGACGATTCCACACGTAAATTTGGCACATTTTAACAAGCATAAAACAGGAACTGCTTGATTAATGTTTGCAACAAAAGTATTTTTGATAGCTGTTGCAACTTGTCTGTTGTGTGAAAATGGTTTTAACTCAAAAAAGAAATGTTTAATTTGTATTCCAAGTCGCTACCCAGGCCATTGACTTAGTGTACGGAGTCTCAACTGCCAAACTATGGTATTTTTTCCCGTTGGGCTCCCACTGTGTATCGGGCCGGTATATAATTTTTTATTTTTTTGAAAGTCCTTTTTGTTTTTAGTCGGGCTTTATACTCTATGCAAAATTCAAAACTCGTGCGGTCTAGATGGATTTTTCCCGAAGTATTTTTTTCCCGGGGTATTTTTCAGACCGACCGAAGCCTAACCGCCAACGTCGGCCAAGTTCTGTTACTTCGCCACCCGTCCGTTGCAAAGAGTCTTCGCCTACCCTTGCCACCGCGCGAACCACCCGGCGAAATCAACAACGCGTACCGGTAAAATCAACCACGGCGCGTACAAAACAACAAGAAACTTTCAAATCAACACGATATAAGCGCCGAACGTACATGTACGGTGCATGTACCAGGCTATTTGCTCTTAAGTGCGCGTGCGTTAAGAAAAATCTACCCGTATCTGCATACAAAACTAACGCATGCGCACTAATTTCGCCCCATTTTCGGGGGGAAAATTTACGGATTTCCCTAGACGGTCATTTTGACAAAACGATATGGTGATAGGACTACGAACGAGTCTATCGCGTGATTACGCCCTCTTGCGGCAGTCGGGTATCCAACACATACTGGTGGCCATAAGTTTAAGCATCAAAAGAGGGCGCTGTTCAACATTTGCGTGAGCGCACTAGACGAATGATACATTAAAACTTTCGTTTTTCAAAGTGTTTTCTTTGTTCTCTGGAACGTTGTATTTTCCCAAGGATTAGAGTTGTTTATGTTTTTTTCCCTACAAGTCTAAGCGGATTGGTGGCTATACTATGCGGCCAGAACGAGTTGTCACAAGATTGGGTTTATCCCTAGAAGTCTGAGTTGGTGTCACCCAGCTAACGTTCGCTGAATGTTCGTTTTTGGTCACGTTCGTTTTGAACGTCGAGGGGACGTTCCCCGTACGTTCGTGGAAGTTACGTTCGTTTTGAACGTCGAGGGGACGTTCTGCCGACGTTTAAATCGAACGTTGCACTATGCTATTTCTTTTCGTTATCGAACGACAGGTGCGGCTCAATAGAGCCGTTGCGTAACAACTTTCTATAAAAGCTGTAGCATTGCACCAATGCCTTTCTTACCGGGTGGGGGCTTTTGCTCTCACTTGGGAAACGGCCGGCCTTGCGGGACCCCTTGTGGCACTGTTGCCCTGAAGATCACAAGCGCCCCTCCCACCTTTCACTCATGAATTTAATCACAATAAAATTGTCTTTTTATTGTTTATTTTTCTGCGCATGCTCAACTCGTTCACCATGTCACCGTCTATCTGACAGTCTGAGTACGGCTTATACAACTCTATGGATAAGACCTATGTATTATGCTACGCAGAATATTGTTTGTGGCACGAAGGGCACCCGACTGCCGAATGTGCCATTAAAACCACAACAACAACAACAACAACAATGCCTTTCTTCTCGGTTGAGCATTCGAACCTCGCTTACATAGGCTTCGTTTGTCGTTGTGCACGCGCTTTACCTATACAGTACACTTGCCGTGCCATACTGTGCCATTACTGTACAAACTCGTCGTTTTCTTCACGATGTATGAAGATCAACAAGCCAGTAACAGCAAGAACTTGTCTGCCATTCCCTTCAAAAGAAAATTGTTTCTACTACAAAGAAGCAAAGGCTCTCGGAGACTGCAACTTCTCTCAAGAGCGACGGCAACCGTAAGGTCAAAGAACTGATCGAAACGGCCCTGGAGACCGACCACCAGACGTCCGTCAAAGAAAGTCTTGCCGAGGCATTGGGAAAGCCAAAAACATTGCTTCCAGGCCTCGTGTTTTTATGGTGCCGCCTATAACCAGCGCAATTTTCGTCTCTACTCTATTTTGTTGCCACCTTTAACACCGGCGACAACATCAAGGCCGGGCGCCAGACGGCGTAAAAGGTAGATTGAAACCTTGTTTCTAATATTGGTCCGAGCAGTTGAAAGCAAACCTTTTGGCTATTGATACCATAATTCATGGTTACAAGATTCCCTTTTTGTCTACCCCACCCCCTTTAGCGCCAAAAATAACAATGCCAGCTTTCAAATGGTTCACAGTCAACACGAACGTACCCGCAATTCTCAAACACGGCAGTGTTAAGCCAGATTTGCATCGCTTAGTCGTTGACATTTTTCCTTTGTGTCAGTCGCAATACATTATCATTATGCCAGAATGGCTCCCTATGAATGAGAATAAAATTGCTGACAAAATCAGTAAATTTAAGGATTATGGTAATTGGGCCATCGATGATCATTCTTTCTCTATAATCGATTCTTGGTGGGGGCCTACATACGGTCGACCGTTTTGCGTCACCACATAAAACAAAACTGTCCGTTTTCAACGCCAAATTCTGGTGTAAGGGTTATCCGGAGTCGATACCTTTTGCCAAAATTGGTCTACAGGCAACAATTATTTTTGCCCACCTGTCTCCCTCATCGATCAGGTTGTCAAACGCATGGAGGGGAGCAAGGTACAGGGAACTGTTGTTGTTCCGAAATGGCCCTCGTCACACTTTTGGTCCATCATTTGTTCAGATGGTGTCCATAGACTACCGAAGTGAATACGTCACCTTTTGTTGGTTGCCTATGCAATTGGCTCTAAACTAAAAATCACTGAACCGTTTCCCTGCGCTTTTGCAATGGACTTTTGCCGTCACATTTCGGCTGTCTATTTGCATGGTCAAATTCAAGCCTGGCAACTTATGAGAATAACCGTTTCCCCATCTTCACTAGGCTCAAATTCACAATTCAACGAAACGCCAACTTTTTTATCACGGGCCCTTAGATTCGATTGTAGTAGTTTTCCTATAGACCATCCACTCGCGGGTTCTGCTGCTCGGACCTTGGTTACTGCAATCTATGTATGAAATGAATATGATTGTGTGAATATCCGATAGTTTTCGGAAAATTAATTATTTTACTGTACATGTATTTGCTTGCATGAGAGGGTTTTTGTTTAGACGCGATTTGTAAGTCGTCTGGCTGATTTGTATAGCCTTCTACCCCGGTCCTTTCGGACCACTATGACAAGTTGATTTTGTTAACCCTGAATTAATCTGTGGACCAAATAAAGACCGTTTGGTGTCGATATTAGCCAATTTGTCGGCTGAGCGACAATTCACTCCCAGTGACGCACTGACCTGTCTTTGACGTCTCTCATTGTCGGCGAGTTCCTGTGCTCCGCCCATCCAATTGTTTACCAAAAAATGTTTCTTGTCTCTTTTTCCTTTAATTGTGGTCTTGAATTCCTCCACATGAGGAAGATATAGAAAATAAATTAATTTTCTGACGTAAGAACGTAGGAAGAAAATGCTATTTCTTTTCGTTATCGAACGACAGGTGCGGCTCAATAGAGCCGTTGCGTAACAACTTTCGTTACGCTCTGAAGCTTTTCCCTATAAAAGCTATAGCATTGCACCAATGCCTTTCTTCTCGGTTGAGCATTCGAACCTCGCTTTCCCTCTCGCCCAAACTACCCTTTAAAAATAAACAATTTAAACCAAACAACCAACATTGCAGGGAGCAGGGAGTGCACCTCCAAGCAGTGTCCTAGGATGCACCTGCACGTTTCCTCAGCAAAAATGCTGGACTGACACCGTTCGCCCTGCTTTCGAAATCGACTACAATTTAAATTTTCGAATAATTTTATATTATCAAATTAGTTTGGGTATAACAAAAACAATAAAAAAAAAACAATTTATAGAGCAAATTTTGTGTCAGGCGGGAGTATTCGAAAAGCAGTGTTTCTGCTTTTTACGCAATTCAGTAAATTGTTTGTAATGACTCATTGGAAACTTTAGCTTTCCTACGCTTTTTGGCGTAAATTCGTACGGATTTTGGCTCGTTTTTTCTTGTTTTTCTTGGCAGAATGCTGGAACACAACCATAACATCCTTAGAAGATCCCACTTTACGCGACCTCGCTACCAACGTCATGCCGACTTTGCTGCTGTCCGTCAAAGCCGACTCTACGCAGCGACGTGGAAGCGCTGGGAGCTTTTGGTGGACTCTAGCCAGGCATCATGGCTCTCCCGCGCGTCAGCAGCCAACGCACTGACAGCAGCTGTTGAATGTGCACACAATCTGACGGATCCAAAACTGATCAACTTGGGGCGAGTTTGTTTCGGACGGATCCAGATCTGCGCAGATCCAAATTCCTAGTCGAGAGCAGTTACGTTTGTTTCTGCGCATAAATAACTCGGGATCTTGATTCGGATCTTTCGTAAAGCAAACCCGCCCTTCGACAAGCTTCTCACGTGACAAAAGCCAGAACTTAACAACCCACATCATACCGTTCTACATCATACACGGATAAAGCTCGAAATGCTTACATTAAGCTTGATCATGAGACGACCTTTATTCCTTGTCAATCACTTGTATTGTTCCTTTTTTACTGGAAGAAATTAATGAGTCGACATGTAATATTCCTTAACAGAAGATGGATCTAAGCAGATCCAGTGTATATATATTTGTGTAGAATAAACTGAGCGAGTTCCTGTGTTCCGCCCATCCAATTGTTCACAAAAAATTGTTTCTTGTCTCTTTTTCCTTTAATTGTCGTCTTGAATTCCTCCACATGAGGAAGATAGAAAAGAAATAAATTTTCTATCGTATAGGAACGTAGGAAGAAAATAACGTCCTAATAACGTTATTTAACAACGTTCAGAGAACGTTTGTTTTTGGACACATTCGTTTTGAACGTCAAGGGGACGTTCTGTGGACGTTTGAATCTAACGTTGCACTATAACGTTCTAAGAACGTTTTTTAATAACGTTCGGAGAAAGTAAGATTTCCCTTTGTAATCGAACAGGTCTGTTCCGAATCTGGCCACCAAATGCATGATGTGTGTGCACGGGCTCGGCACTGTGATTCCCAGATGGCCCTGGTCGTAAGGTTCTGGGAATGACTATGCGATCGTCGTACAGGAGAAGACTGTCGATAACTGCAAGGTGACTTCTGCTCTCCCAGTATTGGCGGAGAG
This sequence comes from Henricia sp. BOLD:AAB3569, assembly GCA_037783545.1. Classification (NCBI taxonomy): domain Eukaryota; kingdom Metazoa; phylum Echinodermata; class Asteroidea; order Spinulosida; family Echinasteridae; genus Henricia; species Henricia sp. BOLD:AAB3569. The sequence goes on along the minus strand of JBBELK010000207.1, from coordinate 359,572 downwards.
TGGGGCATAACTTTAACTTTAACTTTAACTTTAACTATGCCGGCCATCCGTGAATGCAATACTCTGTTTGCATTCTTCGTCTGCGTTTTGCGCTTTTTGGATTTCGTCCATTCGTCGCGTACTTGCAGGTAGTTATTCGAGGACTTGGCTCGCGAACGTTTCTACCTGGGCAACCAGCGCAATGTCATCGTTCCCTGCTGCACTCACGGTAGCCTTGATCAAGGCGTTCGGCTTGTCTTTAAGTTATAGACGGCCCGCTGAAGATAAAACTGAACAAAGCGCTCACAAGCTACGGAATCTGTTGCACGTATTGGCTCACAACGCGCCGCGCTACGACTATGCACACATGCACGTACATGTATCGGTACGGTCCCAAACCCACGCGGTCAAGTAGGGACTGCAGACCCAAATCCACATACACGCCCCGGACTCAAACCCGGGACGTCCGACTGAGGTGAAAAAAGAACCACTACGCCAACCCGACCGCCCACGTCCATCGATCATGCCACGGTTCTCATAACATGGAGGACGCCATATGCATAATGCATGCTCGCGTCATTACGTGCTACCCATGAAGCTCCTGATTGGCTCAAGACGAATTTTAAATATTCATACCCTGCATATCCGCATATCCAAAGCCCGCCCATTTTCGGCCAAAACTGGCAGTTATGTACGCACTACGCAGCCAGTGTGTTGCCGTACGGGTTTACTATGGAAGTCGTTATCGCACAGTGGCTCGTTTTGATGCCGTGTGCAGTATAGTTTGCATGCGCGCGCTAGACCCAATATTCTCTCGTACAGCAAAAAACCTGGAGACGGCCTTGGACAAGGCTACACTTACGGGGCGCGTGATAACGCGTCGGCGGTCACCTGGTGTTTCCCAGGTGTGTACTCTATCACCGGACTGAACCTCATCAGACGGAGTCGAAAGCGCAGAATGCGTGGGGGGCATGACTGCAGAAGTGGCACGAGGGGTTTGTGATCTGTCTCGACTGTGAGGTGCAGACCCAGTACGTAGTCGGAAAACTTTTCACATGCCCACGTTACAGCCAACGCTTCTTTATCGATGACTGAATATCGTTTCTCAGTGTCACTGAAAGAGCGCGATGCAAAGCAGACGGGGCGACGAGAACCGTCATCTTGTATATACTTGTAGGAGGACGCATCCGATGCCTAATGAAGATGCGTCAGCGGCGATTGCTGTGGGGCGCTTTACATCGTAGTGTGTTAGCACTCGCGAAGAAGTGAGCATTTGTTTTACGCATTCGAATGATCGTTGTTGATGCTCGCTCCAATTCAACAATGCCTCTTTGTGAAGCAGTTGTCGTAGCGGCTCGTTTGCCAACCCGGGGTTCAGTGATTTTGGTGGGGACTGGGAATTCGGAGATTGCTCGTGTTTTGCGTGGATCTGGGCGTATTCCTTGCGCATCAACGACATGTCCGAGGAAGTTGATGGTGCGTTTTGAGAACTCGCACTTATCATTCAGTGTTAGTCCAGCCGCTTGGATTCGTTGGAGAACAGCCCTTACACGCTGATCGTGCTCTGGTTGGTCCTTGCCATGGATCAAAATGTCATCCATGTGACAGATGACGCCATCAAGGTTTGCCAGAATGTCGGACATTGTTCGTTGGAAAATTTCGGGCGCAGAACTGATCCCGAATGGAAAGCGGTTGAAGCAGTAGCGGCCAGACGGGGTGATGAAAGTCGTCTGTAGCTTGGTTTCTTCGTCGAGTGGGATTGGCCAAAATCCACCTTTAGCGTCAAGTTTTGTGAACACTTTGCTCCCCGCCAATCTAGCGAGGCTGTTGTCTACTGAAGACATTGTGTGGATTTCGCGCTGTACGGCTTTATTTAAGTGTGTCAAATCGACGCAGATCCTTACAGTTCCGTTCGGCTTTGGGACGGAAACCATGCCCGAGCACCAGGTTGTTGAGACGGTAACTGGTGAAATGACGCCTTGCTGGAGCATGGACTTGATTTCACGGTCACTTGTGAAACTAGTGGATGCGGTATTTTTTTTTCGGCGTGTACATATATACTGGCTTGGCATCAGGGCGTAGTGTTATATGGTACGCTGTCTGGAGTTTTCCAAGCCCAGTGAAGAGTGACGGGTACTCAGCACGGAAATCTGGAGCGTTGTGATCAATCTCATTGACTCTCTTTATCAGTCCCAGGTTCACACGGGCTTGTTTGCTGAGGAGTGAGCATTGCTGATTTTTGATGATGTACACCTCCTCGCTGATCCATTTTTTACGATACTGAAATGTAGACGTGAACACTCCCATGGCCTGCAGGTGCGTATTTCCCGGGCCACGTAGGGATCTAGTCGCGGACTTGAAGGGACACACCAGCTTTGTTGGGCTATTTTGGGCTAGAAATAGACCCATACATTATTCTGAGCGCTTTCCAGATTAAATTAGATATATCCTGAAAAGACGCCGTCGAATTTTGCCGTTTTTTTTCAAGGCCACGTGACTTTTTGGAACCAGATTCTGGTTCCGAAAAGTCACGTGACCTTGTGAGTTAGTTGTATTTCCAGCCGTAGAAACCAGCGCGAAGTGCGAGTTGCTTTTGTCATTCGCGGTTGGTTTCTCTTGTTGAAAAATAATGTCCTACGAACACTATGTACATACCGTATTTTCCAATTTGTACACAAATCTGCCAACAAATTTCATAAGAATGATTCCTGAGTGTTGATTTTCGTGTCTTCGCTTCGCGTTCGCGGCGATAAATAATATTCGAAGAAAAAAAAGCATAGGACTATTGAGGGCGCTAAAGACATCAAAAGTTGCGTTCGAGTTGCTTCGTCGACCTCAGGGATCATGCAAGGTGTGATGAGTCAGGGAAAACAAGGAATCGAGGTTAAACACGTGTCGACCCATATTGAACGCCACCACCTTTATTTACAAACACATGATACATAATACATCGCGACGGCTGGTAAAGCGTATAGCCCAACATTTGTCTCTTTTGTTAATTTTAAACATTTATAGTTAATTACGTGACATTTTGATAATTTGTTTTCACAACGACCATCGAAAAATTATTGTCAAGGATGCTAGATTGCTACATTATGTAAACAGTAAGCCGGTGTGTCCCTTTTGAGCTTCACCTCAGTGAGCCACGGTTCTTTGTCACTGAGTACAGACATGGTTGCTCCGGTATCAAGCTTGAAGCAAGTCTCGTGTCCGTTGACCAGTATGTCTCCAGTAGTCGTTTGATCCGGATATTTCCCCGAGGAATGGCAAATCGTCATCTGATTCCGGCTCATTTTGTGTTTCGTGTACTCGTGTGCTTTTCTTTGTACCGGTATATGAGGGCGCACTGCGGCACACTGCTTTAAAATGGCCCTTCTTTTGACAATTTACGCATGTACATGTAGCATCCTTTGCAGGGCATTGTAGACGGGAGTGTCTTTGCCTGCCACATCATTTACATGTGCCCGTGTGTGCGGTCGTTTGCTGCTTGACTTGCGTTTCTGTTGTGTTGAGGCTGTGCTCTGGGTTTCGGTGCATGCGGGTAGCGTTTCACCTGGTCGACATTTGCGGGTTGTTTGGCGTTTCCTCTCATGATACCCTGATTCTGTGAGGTAGATGCCCCAAAACAGCCTGGAAAACAAAATCTGTGGTGACCACGTGGTAACAAAAAAAATTATTTCGTAGTTCTACGGGAAATACCATTTCTAATGATAATCCACTTGTTACCCCACCTGAATTTTGCCAGTTTTGATAAAAATGCGACTTTGGTAAAGCTAAAGTCACATTGGAGGTATGGTAGAGCATGGTAGAGCACGGCTGAAGATCGACGTCTACCGTGCTCTACCGCAGAGGTAACCGTATCTGTACCGTGGGCTACCGCGCTTTACTGTGCTGTACCGTGGGCTACTGCGCTGTGCCGGGAAACGGTTTCTAATTTTTAAAATGTTTAAAAATTAAGAATTCACCGCACGGACACTGCACTGTACCGGCTGCGTCGCCTCTACCGTGCGCTTCCGTGTTGGAACCGTGCTGGCGCCGGCTCTACCGTGTGGACACCGTGTTGGCGCCGGGGCTACCGTGTAGACACCGCGTTCTACCGGGAGGTACGTTTAAACACTGCAGCAACACGGTAGATATACGGTAGAGATACGGTAGACCGCGGTTGACCACGGTATGAACACGGTATGTCGCGGTATGTGGCTACCGCGCTTTACCGCACTCTACCGCGCTGTGCAGTGTTGCTACCGTGCTGTACCGTGTTCATACCGCATGTACTGTGAGGCTACCGTGCTCTACCGCGCTCTATGATCTACCGCGTTCTACCGCATTTGCATCGTGTTCGCAACGTGTTGGCGCCGTGTTGACACCGTGTTCTATCGCGTTCTGCTGGGGGGACAGTGACCGTCGACCCTCGAGACGACCGTCGACGCACAGAGTCATACCCCCGTCACACCGGAGGCGCGGTGCCACTGCGGTGCTTGTACGGCATAAACCGCAGTGGCACCGCCATGATCGCCGTGGTTCCGCAGTGATTCCGCCATTGATCGCCGTAGCACCGCGGAAAACTGTCAAAACCGCGGACCTTCGCGGTGGCACGGCGGAAACTTTGAACATGTTCAAAAATTCCGCAGTGCTACGCGGGTTGGGCCAATCCGCAGTGGGATCGCCGCGGCACCGCCATGACCGCCGTGGGACTTTACAAGGACCGCAGTAGCACCTCCATCACCGCCGTGCCTCCGCAGTACAACCGCCGTGCAATCGCCGAAAAAGTAGACTGGCGACCTTACGGCGATCCCGTGGCGGTTCTACTGCGGTTATGGCGGTGCTACCACGGTAGCACTGCGGGTATGGGGGTGCCACTGCGGAGCCAGGAATGAATTTTAGAAAATTTGGCGATCTTACTGCGGTGCCACTGCGTTCCTACGGCGGTGCCGGCGGTGTTATTGAGGCGCTTGTACGGCAATGGCGTTTCCACTGAGGTTGCACCGAGGTGCTTGCACGGTGCTACTGCGGGCATATTTTGTAGTATAAAAGCTTCGGTTTTCTGCTTCAATTTCAGTGTTCTAAAAGTCTTCAAACAGTTCAGATCGACAGTAGCACCGCGAAGAAAAACACATGTGTGACGGGTAAGGGAAAACTATGAAAAACTACTGTCGGTGTCACTACGTTGATGGCGGTTTTGACCAAAAACCGTAGTGGCACCGCCAATCCGGTCTGACGGGGGTATCAGAGAGTATGGTCTATATATACCATTTCATAGTGCAGAATTTACAGCGTTCGTCAAGTATACATGTTGACTTTGAACATCACAGAATCACAGCAATTTAGCCACAAGCGAACGAGCAATATGGGAAAATATATATGTGCAATCTCCACAAAGTGTATCGCACAGCAAGACTGAAAATTGTGCCGTGTCGAATTAAAAAAATCAAGTTGAATTTAATTCGACACGGCATAAGCGCGACGTTTGAAGCGGGCCTTACAAGATGACCATTTCATTGTCATCGATGGCTACGGTCAGTATCCAGAAATAGAAATAACCAACTACATACACCTCTGTGAACTGCTGTGATTTCCAAGCTCGACGAGACCTTTGCCACCTTCTGTTGTCTTAAAGTGGTCCGCACAGAGTTAGAGAGTATGGTCTATAGATACCATTTCATAGTGCAGAATTTACAGCGTTCGTCAAGTATACATGTTGACTTTGAACATCACAGAATCACAGCAATTTAGCCACAAGCCAACGAGCAATATGGGATATGTGCAATCTCCACAAAGTGTATCGCACAGCAAGATTGAAAATTGTGCCGTGTCGAATTAAACAAATCAAGTTGAATTTAATTCGACACGGCATAAGCGCGACGTTTGAAGCGGGTCTTACAAGCACGACGTTTGAAACCATTTGGCTAGGCAAAATGAATTCGGCACGGCAGAAAAATTTAACTCGACAGCTAGGGTCTGCCGTGCTAACTCCATTTAGTGCGGCAGTATAGCACGGTGCGGCTTCAAACGTCGTACGTGCTTCTGCCGTGTCGAATTTAATTCCAGTTCGAAGTTGGGCCGCAATTGTGTTCACAATTAGAAACATACGCATGCTCGCAGGGAGCATGCGAGCAAATAAATAACCAACAAACAAGTGCATCAAAATAATAAATATGGCGACGTACAATGGACAGAACTGAAAACGCACGTGTACAACGTCCACGACGTGCACAATACTCATCCGCCATGTTGGATGTATTTAAGCTCGATTGGGAGTTTGCAATTAAGTTCGACGTTTGAAACCACTGCCGTGCTTACACCGTGCTACCGTCGTGATAAGTTGAATTTAATTCGACACAGCACAAGCGCGACGTTTGAAGCGGGCCATCAGTCTTATACAGGCTAGCACTGCTGACAAGAAAGATGCTATGAGGAAGTATGGACTGGAAATTGGTGATCATGTGCTTGTCAAGCAAACCAATCACTTGTCCCACTCCATGCCACTGTATCAACCCCAGTTTCTATGAGTCATTAAAATAAATGAATCCATGGTAACAGAGATCTGTTTGCGGTGGCGATTATAGCACCATCACCAGAAATGCATCGTTTTTCAAACATTTACAATCTAACTATCTCTTAACTCGGTTAGTTGTGAATCTGACTATGATCTGGATGATTCTGTCTCGGACACAAGGCAACATACCTATGTATACCATGACTCACACCACTCTGTGAATCGTAATACCCTTCAAGGAATTGCATTTTGGTAAAGATCCGGGTTGAGAGTGAAGTGCTAAACATCTCCACTCTCATCCATACCTTGTTGAGATTTGATCTAGTTTGTAAAATGTAGTTTGTTCTAGTTAGTTGGTTACATGTATAGTTAAAAAAACAGTTTATATCTAACTTTTTTCCGCCATCTACATGTATTATTGCATTTAAAATAAAAACTATTGGCACCCTGTAATAAAACCGCATCTTTAAATCAACAATGCAAATATGCAATGTACATTACAACTCCTTTTTACCTTCTCTATACTTTCCATCAACACTCAGACATCAACACTCAGGCAGACATTGCATCCGTAGTGCTCTTTCCTGACGTGAAACCATATTGCTAACGATACGTATCTAGGATCACTTCTAGAATACCGTACGTCCATTCCCCGTAACGTATGGTGTGGCTAATCAACTTTATCTTTCTGTTGACGGCTCTATCTGCACATTTCCCCTAAACATTCTAATAAAATTTGACACAGTAAACTTCTCCACTCCTCATGACATTCACTTTCCAAGATTTTGTTAACAATCTGGTTAAATACTCCACTGATATCTCTCCTAAACATGCATGTCTGGTACGGTATGCTATCTGGACCAACCACTTTTCCACTCTTTATCCTCATAGCTGTAGCACTTCACCCTTTGTCTGACCCGCACGTCCTAGTTCAATATCCAGATCATAACCCTCTTTCATTTTCTCCATTTATCAGCTCCTCAAAGTACCCCATCCATCTTCTCAATACACTCTTCTTGCTTGTCAGCACATTTTCATCTGGATCCTGCATCACATACATGTATCTTTCTGAATATTCAAATTTGTGTTGCCATCCTCTTATTCTGTATTCCTTCTTGTACTTCCTGAATCCACCACAGAGTTTGTCTGTCTTCCTTCCTCTGTCCTTGTGTCACACCAATTTAAGTATCGTCTCGCTCACAACCCATGCAGTGGTTGCTCCAGTCTTCTAGCACCTCTTCACCAACACCCAGCACTTTTCTCACCTCCTGTCTTACATGTAATTTCACACAGCAGTCTTCTTCCTTTAATTAGCTTCCACCGTCTAATCCTTGGTTTAGTCGTCATTCTCGTCCTTTTCAACTTCATTTTGGTGACCGAATTGTATTTCAGCACTATAAATAAACCTTGGCCAGAGCAACATGAATGTGAGTTTTAGCTTGAACAAATTTACTGTCTTGACTACTCGGCTTGACCCAACTTGACCAATATGCCTGACTTGACTTGACTTGGGACTCGAAGGCACTTTGACTTGACTTGACTTGACTTGGGACTCGAAGGCATCAGCTTGACTTGACGTGGGACTCGAGAAGAGGGAAACATGGACTCAACTACAACCCTGATGTCTACCACCATCTGCTCTTCCACGTTTGTCTCATATAGACACTGTACAATGTACCTTCCCATCACCTGATCACCTTAGTTCCCTTCATCACCAACATGTCCAATGACGTCCGCTCCATTCAGCACTCTCTCTTAAATCCTTTCTCCACCGTACCACTTCATCTAACTTGCTCCATCCCACTTGTTTACATGTGGGCTTAAGACATTTATCGATACTTCTTAAATTTTCAGTTTCAAACTCAATCACTCTCTTCACCTTCCATACGTAGCCTCATTCTCACTAAAATAATCGAGGGTCATGCATGCATAGTTTATAGGTCGTTTGTTTTTTTGGGGTAAATAATTTTGAACTAATTATCAGAAGTGTTTCGAACAGGATCCCATTTTTATTTTTCCTGGGGATTCCAATACTTTCATCAATATAAAGTTTATTTGTTTTAAGTCTCAGAAATTCTTGGACAAAATAGCCAGGACACTTCAGTGATGAGCAGGCATTTTTTCCTTATTTACTGGGGATGATGTCTGTCTATTTTTTCTATGGAAACTCCAGGTGGCCTGTGATGGTATTATGGGGAAAAGAGTCTGAATTTTGCTCTGAGTGTCAAAATCTTGCTGTCAACATTTAGTTTCCTTGCAAACCATTTTTAGTTTTCTAGAAAAAAAGAAAAACAAATATCTTTTTTATTTATCATATCATTACTTTGTTCAAATATTTCACAGACAGGACGAATATCAATAGATGACGCCGTGCACTACTCCAGACTTCTTGGCATTGTATCGTCGGCAGAAACGGAGGCCCGAACAATTGCAGAGGTGAACCATGCATTTCAGGACAAGAAAGTGTATAATTTTGGTGTCTACAAGTACTACAAACATCGTCCGTGTCAGCGGCGCATCTTACAGGTGAGATGTGGTTTTGAAATATTTGTTTTGTTATACGTACCTTTCAGTCCTTGCACTGGAAACCTGTTATAAACCACGCAAACAGGAATCTAAATGCAGATGAAGAAAGATGTGCCGGTATATTCCTTTTCTAATTTAACACGAAAGAGTATGTTTCAAAAGAGCGGGTACCTGGGGCCAATTTCATGGCACTGTTTAGCAGCCGATTTTGTGCTAACGGAGGCTCTGGCTACTTCATGGAGACCGTAACCTTTAGCACTGCAAAACGTTTGTTAGCTTCAGAGGCAAAATTTGCTTAACACTAGTGACGCAACAATGCCCGTTTCCAAGCACGCGCATGCTTAAACAGCTAGAATCCCCCCGTCCACATTTTTTTAGTTTTTCTGTTTATCATGGAGGTGTATGAGTCTACAACACCATGACAACTTGTTTTTCAAAAAAAATCGACAGGCTTTTGCTTAAAACGTAAAGCAGTTCCGACCCTCTTCACCCGAATTCTGAAACGCTCGAGGTCACTTGGCTTGTTTATTAACAGGGTTTTGACGTCATCCTGAGAAACATACAAAACGGCCTGTGCAGTATTGAATGGAAAATACACGGAGTGAATGTTTATAATGCCTGTTTTGTCCTTGTAATTCAAAATACAAACGTGAAAAACACTTCATGTAATATGACAACACTCTACTATTACCTGTTTTGTGAAAAAAACGGTGAAATTGTCGCTCACAATGAAGCTCTTTTGAAGTAAATACTGGTGCATTGCGACGGGTGGTTTTGTCACGGAACGAACGGCATTCACAGGGTTGGACGGTTCACTGCGGGGGAAGCTTCGACGTGTTTAAACATCGCCCGGTACAAGTTAGAATGAGAGACTCATTTTTCTCTCTCTTTTTTTCATAGTGTCTGGTAAAACATACAACTACGCAGCTACTGGGCATATCTCTGGCTTTTTGGACCAACAAAATTCTTCAAAAAACACCATTTAACAGAGACGGTTTTCCAGGTTTTTTGCGTGTAAACGTATAGAGCTAACAATCGTGTTGACTTCTCTTTCTCAGGATTGCGTCACGGGGTCACGCGCATATCATGAATACCTAATAAGCGTTTCAGAAATCGCGAAAATCTCATTTTCGAAAAGCGCACTTTTGCTTGCAAATTATCCACTTAAAACCGACAATTAAAAAATAATAAAAATCCACGTCGGCAAGAGGGATGTTTGGACTATCGAAAAAAGCCTAAATGCTGGATTTTCGTAAAGGGGGATTCTTCCTCTCTAAGCACGCCGCGGCCGTGAAATAGCCTTAAAGTTAGCACAACTTTTCTGCTACAGTAAACACACGTTTTCTGCTAGCGCTTAATTAAGCAGCGCCATGAAATTGGCCCCTGATCATGTGATGGGGTTCAAAATGGAAAAGGCAATTTGATGATGTCACACGTTTATACACACCGAATGCATTTGGAAACGAGGAAGGCACGGGTTTATGTGTAGTGATGCCGATGTTTTGTTTTGATGTGCCCAGTGTGCAGTTTTCAACAAAAACGTGGGGAAACAAAGCATTTCAATGAGTCTACATATATGTATTTCACTCTCAGTTTAGTATTTAAAATGTAAATTTTACCATATGACCTTTGCTAATGGGAAACATTTCTGGTCCTCTTAAATTGCTGTCAACCATTTTTCTTTTTCCAGATAGACTTTCAATCTTGCCAGATATGCAGCATTCAGAAAGGAAATTTGAATCGCATTTTTGCGTTCGGACTAGTGATGGACTATGACAGTGAGGTAGGTATCGCTGGTGGATTGTACGACCTACATGTATCTATATAGGCATCCCTTTAAAAATATGTAAGCATGTATAGAAAACTCGTGACCACACAGACAATCACACAGACAATGCTAGTTGAATGTCTTCGCAGTTAATTTCCAGATGTCTTTTGTGAACAGCCAGCTTAAAGGAAACAAGCACGTACTTTACTAGTATCAACTTGCGATGAAGAAGGAAGAGGTGCAATTTTATTGACAGATTTAGTAAATACCTTAGACAGTTTACGCATCCCTATTGGCTGACGAGAGCACGCATCACGTGACCCAGTTTTAAACAGACGATAAAGACCAGTGATAAAGACCAGCCGGCGTGCCCGCACCCTAGTCAGCGTGTATGGAACACGCACTTGAACACAGAAACTGCACGCTCACCAAAGCAAAATGTGCACTGTGGCAAGTATCCGGTTGTGTGTATGCGCGTACAACACACATGCATTACGCGTAACACGCGCAATCGAACAAAAACAACTCGACGCACAGCTAGCAGTTCGTACGAAAAATTTACCGATTTACACAGAAAAGTATTCATGAATGGGATTAAAAGTAGGTTTGGCCAAGCTGCAGTCTTAAACAGTCCGTTTAAAACCGGCTAAGGTCCTAGGCGCTGATAATGGCCCTCGCCTGGCGGCATCCCTTTACAATTATGTAAACATGTATTTAATAGAAAACTCGTGACCACACAGACAATCACACAGACAATGCTAGTTGAATGTCTTTGCAGTTAATTGCCAGATGTCTTTTGTGAACAGCCAGCTTAAAGGAACCAAGCACTTTACCAGTATCAACTTGCGATGAAGAAGGAAGAGGTGCAATTTTATTTACAGATTCAGTAAATACCTTAGACAGTTTACGCATCCCTATTGGCTGACGGGAGCACGCATCACGTGGCCCAGTTTTAAACGGACGATAAAGACCAGTGATAAAGACCAGCCGGCGTGCCCGCACCCTAGTCAGCGTGTATGGAACACGCAACTTGAACACAGAAACTGCACGCTCACCAAAGCAAAATGTGCACTGTGGCAAGTACCCGGTTGTGTGTGTGCGCGTACAACACACCTGCATTACGCGTAACACGCGCAATCGAACAAAAAAACTCGACGCACAGCTAGCAGTTTATACAAAAAAATTACCGATTTACACGAAAAAAAGTATTCATGAATGGGATTAAAAGTAGGTTTGGCCAAGCTGCAGTCTTAAACAGTCCGTTTAAAACTGGCTAAGGTCCTAGGCGCTGATAATGGCCCTCGCATCCCTTTAAAATTATGTAAACATGTATAGAAAACTCGTGAGCCTGGCGGCTCGGGCCATTATCAGCGTCCAGGGGCCAATTTCACGGCGCTGCTCAGTAAAACAATTTGCTTAGCACAGGATTTGCTTGCTTTATTTTGCAAAATGTTTAAAGCTACAGTCACATAGTACACGGTACGTACACGGTGGCGCACGGTAAAGTACAGTAGAACACTGCTATATACCGTGCTCTACCGGCCCGAAAATCGCGTAAATCGCGTCGACGGTCGTCTCGAGGGTCGACGGTCACTGTCCCACCGGTAGGGCACGGTTCCCACACGGTACAATACGGCAGAACGCGGTAGAACACGGTGTCAACACGGCGCCAACACGTTGCGAACACGATGCAAATGCGGTAGAACGCGGCAGAGCACGGTAGCCTCACAGTACATGCGGTAGGAACACGGTACAGCACGGTAGCAACACGTGTTCATACCGTGGTCAACCGCAGTCTACCGTATCTCTACCATATATCTACCGTGTTGCTGCAGTGTTTAAACGTACCTCCCGGTAGAACGCGGTAGAACGCGGTGTCTACACGGTAGCCCCGGCGCCAACACGGTGTCCAAATAAATAGGAGTGCGCTGGCCCAGAAAAGTCATTCGTATCTCTGCTTTCGACGAGATCACATCGACGTGTACGACAACATAGTATACAAGAATGCCTAGAGTCAGAGCTTCCAAGAAGTCCACAACTGCTGCTGCTGCTGCTGCTGCTGCTGCCAGAAGAGAGCAGGAAGAACAGCCACTCCAGTCAACGCCTGCTGATGAGGGGCCTGCTGAGGGGCCTACCGAAGAGCCTGCTGAAGAGCCTGCTGCGGATCCTGCTGAGGATGTTGAGCCAGCCAGTCCGGTTCCTGGACCTCCTTCGCCAGTTTTGGGCCGGACCTCCAGACCTGGATCATCCTTGTCTCAGCGCAGCTCTGAAGACCCAGCAAGGAGAAGACATGACAAGCTGCACCTGCCTCCCGAAGATGAACAGAAGGTGGCTGACTGGTTCGAGGACCACCCTATGTTCTATGACAAGGCCCGGCGTGACTACAAGGACACTGCCCTGAAGTCCCGGAAGCTGGAGGAGATAGCTGCCTCTCTGTCTGTTCCCTGCTCTGCCCACGCCTTGAAGACCTGGCTGGATTCCATGCGGACATCGGCTGGCAAGCTTCTGAAGCAAGGTCCTTCTGGAACAGCGAAGAAGAACCCAACGGAGAAGGAGTCCTGGGTGATCCAGAACTTTGGGTTCCTCGCCGACCACATCAAGAGGGTGCCCGGCAGACAGGCTGGTCGGATCGTGCGGCAGAAGAGGACCTCCGACTCCAGTTCCAGCGAACAGCGCCAGTCAGATCCCGAGGAGGAAGAGGAGGAGGAAGAACCTGAGGTGGCCTTCATCGAGGAGCCTGTGGCCGGAACCTCCAGGGGGAAGGGGAAGAAGAGGAAGACTGAAGGACCTTCTCCTATGGTCCAGCGACTCGTCGATGCTGCCCTGCTGACCTCCCAAGCTGTGGAACAGAGGACCAAGATGGAACAGGCACCCAAGGACCCCCACAGCCTGCGTGTGAAGAACTGGTGCCAGTACCTCTACACCGAGGCCATTGAGCTTGAGAAGGATGACTACGAAGACTTCCAAGCACAAGTGGTCTCCCTGCTGCACCAGGTAAAGAGGACTGCGCGCCAGAGGAAACAACAGCAGCAACACCAGTTCCAGCATCCACCGCAGCCCACCATGATGCATCCCATGCCCATGCAGCACCAGGGCTATGGGATGGCATATGTGCCTATGCAGCCGCCTCCTGCACCTTACAGGATGCCACAGCCAGGGACCCCGACAGCCCAGCCACAGCAGCAGCAGCCGGTGCCTTCAACATCAGGACCTGCAGCGACCGACACCGGCCCTCCATCCATCGGCAGCCTGTTGGCCTCTTTGGACAACATGACTCCAGGGACTCCAGGGACTCCATTCTCCTTCACCCATCAGAGGAGCCCTACAACAACATCACCAGCGAGGTCCAGCAGCAGCCGTTACCAGTGAGCAAGTCTTGCTCCAACTGAAACCCCCGGCCCTTTTCAGGGCCACCAAATCCTCCAAAAAGAATAAACCAATCATCACAGTGTGTTGGCAAAAAAAAAGTTCCCTCAGTCCCACTTGCTAATGAAAAACCCCCTATGCACTTTCCATTTCAATGACCTTTTCCCTTCAACTTTCTTTTCTTACTTTTTTTTATCTCTGATACCACTCTCAGAATTTTATTTTCTTTTGGCCTAACAACTGAAGTCTTTTATTTAATTTTTTTGGGCCATGACAAAAGCACTCTTCTTTTTTGCGGGGCCTGACACAAGTACAAGTGTCTACTTTTTAAAATGGTAATAATTAATGAGAAGCACATGACAGCAATAATATGTACAAGTTTTGACAACACACAAGTAATATGTACAATTTTCTTACTAGTAATACCTATATACATTTAGGAATTTCTACTTACAATAGCTATATACATGACATATAATACAAATATACAAAGCGAAATCCACAGGTGCAGAGACTAGACCATGTCGCCCTGCCACTCAACACTGCCAGCTTCCGAGTTGAAGTACTCCACCAGGTACAGTCTCTGTCTCTTGGCTTGTGTTGTCCCATAATTGCCTCTGGGTCCTGGAGCAGCATCTTGCAGTTCTCCTACATCCCTCCAGGTACCTGGGATGACTTGATGTGTGGCTCCGTCTTCTCCATCTACCTCATTGTGGGTCTGGGCAGGGAACCGGATTCGCAGCAGGTTATGCAGGCAGCAGCAGGCCAGGACGATGGACTCCACAGTCTTTGGTTGCTGTGGCATAGTTGTCAGGAGACAACGAAATCTGGCTGCCAGGATGCCGAAGGCATTCTCTACCACACGTCTGGCTCTGGAGCATCGGTAGTTGTAGATGCGCTGCTCCATGGTCATGTTGCGTAGAGGCAATGGCTTCATCAACCAGCTGCGAAGAGGAAAAGCGGCATCCCCCAACAGGAAGTACGTCAAAGGCACTTGGTCACCAGGAAGTGGTTCTGCAGGGGGTAGCCCCAGAGTATCACTTTCCAACCCTTCCCGGAAGTCCGTCTCAGCAAACACCCCGCCATCGGATCCAGCTCCATTCGCTCCAGCATTCACGTAGATGAACTTGTAGTCAGCATCCACTACAGCCATCAGCACTATAGAGTAGAAGCCTTTGTAATTGTAGTAAATGGAGCCGGACTTCTTGGGACATCTCAGGGCGACGTGCTTGCCATCAACTGCACCTATGCAGTGGGGGAAGTTCCAGCGGTCCTCAAACTTCTTCGCCACCTGCCTCCATTCATCTGGTGTTGATGGGCAGACTATCACCTCCTCAGCATAGGCGTCAATGATAGCCTCGCAGACCTCCGGAATAAACTTGGAGATGGTGTTGTGGGCCACTCTGAAACCATACATCAGACTCTGGTAGCTGCTTCCTGTTGCCAAATATCTCAGGGTAATAGCAAGCTTCAGGCCAGGCTCCAGTGCCTTCCTCCAGAAGGTGTTCTGTCGCTGTATCTTCCCCTGGATCTTCTTTACAATTTCTTGCCAGATTGCAGCGTCGATGCGCAGGACATTCCTCAGTCTGCCTTCATCTTCTTGAAGTAGAGTGTGGTAATGGCCCTGCTGCACTCTGCGAAGCAACCATGGTCGCACCCACCATCTTATTCTTGCTGCTCTACGGGCTGCCTGTTGTTCTCTTTTCTTTCTGCTCCTCTCCCTTTCTTCCTCGTCCAGAACCACTACAAGGGCAGTCGTACAAAGGACCTGGGCACTGGCAAGGTAGACATCTTCATCTGTTGTATCCTGGGACATGTTGCCTCTCTGAAGTCTTGTGAACGAATGACCAGAGGCTGTGCGGCAGGTCCTTTATATATGCGACTGGCCACAGTCGTGTTGTATCCTTCGGACCAGCCGTCATAGTCGGCGGACAGTCGCCGTATTAGCTGTCCTTGCCGACGAGTCCCTAGAGGCATCCCTACTGTACTCCTTGTATCCGCCGACTGATCCGTACAACCCGACGGATCGTCCGTCACAGCCGGGCCTAACCCCTGCTTGTCTGCACCGATTTCGCCGTATCACCCGCCTGACAGCCGCCGGGCAGTCGGCGGACATCCTGCACACCCGGCGACTCACCCGTGCACTGCATTTTTCCCGTCGCATCCGCCACCAATCCGCAAAATTACGTTCCGCCCCGCATCCGCCGTATTATACCTGTATGTGGGAAGGCCGCATTACCTCTGTAACGTGCTCTACCGTACCTCCAATTTGACTGTAGCTTTAGACTGGCCCAACCTACTTTTAATCCCCAATTTCAAATTAGCACTGACAGCCTCGTCTTGGATGCTGAGCCAAGGTATTACGTACAGTTACGGGTCTTTTCATTTGCAAATTCTATCACATTAGAAGGCACTGTGACCCCCGATTTTTATGGCAATTTGAAATTCCTCTGTAAGTGGGAGGGAAAACCCCATAAAATCACCTGAGGGGGAAAACTCAGAGCCGAGTAGAGACTCCAAAACCAATCCATACACTCTCAGGAGTCGAACCCTGTCCCAGGATGCTAGAGGTGAAAGGTGGGGAAAGAACCACTACACCAACCCGACCGCCCAAGACTGACTTATCAATTTCCCATATGGATTCAAACTTTCCGGGAGAATAAATTACGTATGATTGGTGCACTATTGAGTTTAAAATAGTGCTGGGAGTTACCGTTTTTTTTCTTCTAAACTTTTAAACGTAAATTTAACGTTCGTTTAAACGTTTAAACGAATAGTAAACATAACAAAAAGTAAAACTTATTACCACGCTCGCAATATAAAGTTCTTTGACCGGGTATCATTTGCGTTCGCGCGGCACTGCGTTCGCGCGGCACCACGATCGCGCGGCACCACGATCGTCGGCTCCACGGTGTTTACCGCCCTGCTTTGAATTCAACTTGCAAGATGAAACCGAAAACCATCAGTAAAATCGCCTCCGCCCGCGAACGCAACTGTAGGCTACATCTTTGGCTTGAAACCACAAAGGTTACCGTCCCGACCGTTGGGCTCATCACAGCGGTATGATGCCTGATTCTTTCAGAACAAAACTGCCTCTTTAGAACTTTCTGGCGGCGCAAATCGGCCATTAGATCTTTGAAAAAGGGAGGATCGTTTTTTCACAAGTTGGTTTCGGATATCCGTTTAGCATTTTTGTAAACGGATAGTTACATTTCGGTCGTTTAAACGTTTAAACGTTTACACGTCGCAGCTCTAGTTTAGAATAGTAGATTTTTATATTTAGTCCGCTGTTTTACCCCCGTCACGGCAATACCTCTCCGGGGGGATGCCAAATCACCATGGTTTAATATAACTTACCATAAATATAACATTTCAACAGAGGCCACAACCTAACTATCAGGCTCCTGCGTGAAATCGGCGTTTTTCCCCCAAAAATCCCGCCCCATTCGAGCGAGAATTGACACTAAGTGCGCATGCCCAGAAGGTATTTCGTTAATAACTTTCTAAAATAACAACTAATTTATTCATACACATACATTTTATACAAGCAATATAAGTTGTGCTATAAACGAAAATTGTTTAAAACTTAATTAGCACTAATTTTGTGTTATTTATCAGTTACTAAAATACAATAAAACGCGTCATAGTTTAAATATTCCTGAGCGAAGTTTCGCTTAGACTGGTTTCCCGTCCACATATTCCACACAAGTGTTTTTTTACGCCATCGCATCGCGGATGCCACATAAACTCTTGAGGAATTTCAAATTGTCATCGAAAACGAGGATCTCAGTGCTTTCGTTTGTGATAAAAGTGTTTAAATGAAAAGAAGCACGACGTATTAATGGCTCAGCATCTGAAACGAGGCTGCCAGTGTTAATTTGAAAGTTCTAATGATTCCCGCGAAATACATTGCAATGCACGGTAGGGGAGTCGGTGTTAGCCTGTTGTCTTGGGTTTTATCGGGATCGTAAAATAAAACATCTTAGTATTTTTCGCCACCACCAACGATGATGCGTGTACCCAGGGCGTGTGCCGTCGACGTACGTAAACGAACACCCTTTACATGTATATTGTCAGTTGCCTATAGGCAACGGCACTACACTAAAAACCACTGAACCGTTTCCCTGTGCTTTTGCAATGGCGTTTAATCTGGCAGGCATGATTTTTTGAGCCAATTTTCATAGCAACATGTCACACTTCGGCACTCCATTAACTATACCCAACACGATATAAAACAAATAAGGGACTCGATCCTCCCCTACTTCGCCTATACAGGCCTCAAACACACGTTTCCCTATTGTTAACATACCAACTCCCCTATAAAACCTGAAAGGAAATCCTTTAAAATTCTTTGGATGTTTGAGGCACAAAGGAGGAATTCGGAACAGTGGAAGGTGGAGGCGAGGGGGGAAGTAGGGGATGGAGAGGATCAGTCCCTTTGTTTTATATCGTGTTGGGTATAGTTAATGGAGTGCCGAAGTGCGACGTGTTGCTATGAAAATTGGCTCCAAACATCATGTCTGCCAGATTAAACGACATTGCAAAAGCACAACAAAACGGTTCAGTGATTTTTAGTGTATAGTGCAGTTGCCTAGGCAACTGACAATGTACATGTATAGGGTGACGTATTCACTTCGGTAGTCTATTGGCTGCGCTGAAAGACATACTGTTCGGTAATACATAATAACAAGCACAATTCAGCGTGACAAAGGGTGTTCGGTTACGTACGTCGACGGCACACGCCCTGGGTACACGCATCATCGTTGGTGGTAGCGAAAAATACTAAGATTGTTTTTATTTTACGATCCCGATAAAACCCAAGACAACAGGCTAACACCGACTCCCCTACCATGCATTTCAATGTATTTCGCGGGAATCATTATAAATTTCAAATTAACACTGGCAGCCTCGTTTTAGATGCTGAGCCATTAATACGTCGTGCGTCTTTTCATTTGAAAAATTTATCACAAACGAAAGCACTGAGACCCTCATTTTCGATGACAATTTGAAATTCCTCAAGAGTTTATGTGGCATCCGCAATGCGATGGCGTAAAAAAACACTTCCAATTTCGGTCCTCATAAAGTCATCATCATCGTGTCGGTGTGTGGAATACGTGGACGGGGAACCAGTCTAAGCGAAACCTCGCTCAGGAATATTTAAACTATGACGCTTTTTATTTTATTTTAGTAACTGATAAATAACACAAAATGCGTGCTAATTATGTTTTATACAATTTTCGTTTATAGCACAACTTATATTGCGTGTATAAAATGTATGTGTATGAATAAATTAGTTGTTATTTTAGAAAGTTATTAACGAAATACCTTCTGGGCATGCGCGCTTAATGTCAATTCTCGCTCGAATGGGGCGGGATTTTTGAAGAAAAAAAACGCCGAATTTTCGCAGGAGCCTGATAGTTTGGTTGTGGCCTCTCTTGAAATGTTATATTTATGGTAAGTTCTATTAAACCATGGTGATTTGGCATTCCCCCGGAGAGGTATTGCCGTGACGGGGGTAAAACAGCGGACTAATTATATTTGTCGGGCACCATGAATACAATTGAACTTGTTCGCAGAATCGCTCAAAAACAGATCATCTATAGGGCCTTGTGTGTTTTCTGGCAAAACAAACTATAAAGGATTCATTGTCATTCATCAAAAGAATGCAGTACCTGCACACTTGAATGCCAGCGAAATTTCATAGAATTCCCCATTCTTTATTTTCTACCACCAATAACAATACTCCTTTGTCTTCCTAGGAAGGGCTGCGTTTTTTCATATATTTCAGAGGCCATCAGGATTACGAGCTTGAGGCAGATACACAAGAAGAAAAACAAAAGGTACAAAGAAACTTACATTCTTAGAATGTTCATTTTCAGAGTGAAAGAAAACCCGTCACAAAGTGGAGTTATTATCCATGTTAAGGCTATATAGTGCAGAAAAGGTCCAAATAGGTTATACATGTACGTACAAGTGTGTTCAGATTTATGGATGCAAACTGGAAAGCTGGTGATGGTAATGTAAAGGGTGGCACTAATTTTGTTTCCTGAACGTTTATTTGGAAACAGCCCTTCTCATAAATTTGTTTATTCGGGAAATTGAGTTTCCTCTTTATAATGTCTAGTCCGTGACCTATGACGTCAATGTAGGCATCACAACATTTAGGGGTGTGTCTGTCACTGTGCACATGCAAGATGAGGTCGCCAGTCAGTTCAGCTTTGAATTGTGTAACCTTTTACATCATTCCTTGAAAAAATGGTACCCGGAAATTTCCAAAGTGCGTTCATACTTTAATGAGCCTGGATCTGCCACTGATTTCTAGTTCTGGTTGAAAACCCTTGGACCAGGATTTCCAACACCCCCTTAAATGGGTCACATAGGCACTCTGTGAAATACTGACTTTCAGTTAGCCTATTGTTTTACTTGTTGAGGTTGTCATGTCTGCTTGACTTGTACATGCAAATTCATTTATAAACACATTTAAATACGTAATTTTTATTTAAAGGTAGTCTACTTGTTTGGTAATTACCCTCCAAAAGAAAATCTGAATTATTATCTAAAAGCTTACTTGTTGTCAATATGGTAATGGTAGTAATCATCCTGTGAAATTATTTCGTCTGAAGTGCCCCCAAATTGACAACACTATTTTTGTCGATATTTGGCGACTTTGAAACCTGTAGGCAATCTTTGGAGCCATTCATTACTTCATCTATGTGGCTGCAATTTTTACAAGGTATTTTTTTTCGACCTAGGCTTTTAGTTACCAGTGGAAATCAGGCCATTTTTAACAGTTTACCAAACAAGTATACCACCTTTAAACGAGTTTGAACTCCAGGCTGCACTGTGTTAAAAATGAAAATACGATGATAAAAGCCCGTCTAAAAAAGCCCGACAATGTCGGCCGACCAAAAGTTGGATGGTGTGGACGTGCCACTCCAGACAAAGTCCAACATCATCAAACATGTTGGAACTTTGTTGGAGGAAACGAGCCAATAGCAGAGTGGAACGCCTGTCATGACAAGGCAGCAGCCAACTGCAGTTGTGATATTTTGGATATGTTGAGTCGTGTGGTCGAGCGCATCCATGTAACGCCCAACAAATTCCAACTTCATGTTGCACTTTGTTGGACAACAAATGTTGGCTCGTGCAGACGGGCCTCTAGCTTCAAATATTGAATTAAAGAAATATTTTTTATTCCGCTCCTGTTTATCACAGATTTGCCGATTGCTGTGTCTGGTTGTGGAGAACAATAAGACTTCGGCCAAGGGACGCGTCCTGACCCAAGCAGACTTCCGAGGCACGTTGATGCGCTGTCAACAAGTTGTCAAGGAAGGCTTTCTGGAGAAGAAGAACCACAATTTATACACTACATACACAAGGTGTGTTTTAATTAAATGTTTAATTAAAACAAGGTGTGTTTTAAGTACAAAATTTCTCCATAATTAACAGACGTCGCTCTGGGTCGCTCTTTTTTGCTGGCAAGCATACACTACTCACAATGAGTTGGGGATATTAATACGTTAATTTTGAATTTAAAAAAAAAATGACCGTGTTCACCTATTTCTGTGACAAGGTGTCTCTGTTATGCAAATACAATTACCTAATCATATACAAAATCATTCAAGTTGAATGCATACCCTAAATAAAATATCTGCGTACATCCCACAATATCCCTAACTTATTGTGAGTAGTGTATGTTTGGCCAGGGGCGCGTTCAATAGCGCAATACGTATGCATACGGACAATACCTTCAACGGTGAAGGTATAGGAAAATACCCAATACCGGTGTACGTATTGTGCTATTGAACGCGCCCCAGGTCCCCTGTGTCGTTTATAAGTGTCTCTCGTCTGCTCGCACAGGCAATTTCTGAATCTCCTTTTTGACCGTCAAAGTATATGACGACTCGCCAAGAGTGCCTTCTTGGTGTAAACCGAGTAGAAACTCCAAAGAGCCGAGAAGAAACTCTAAAAGTGTTGGTATACCTACATGTATATTCTGCTGGAGAGTACTTTGGGTGGATTCAAACTGACTTTTTTCACGTGTTTGGAGCCTACATCATTGGTAATCTCGAAAATCAGAGTGCCATTTCGCCCGAGTGCCATTTCGCTCCAAATTACTTCGTCCAAACACTACATCGCCCAAATGCCACTTCGCCCCAAAACTACTTCGTGCACAGGCAAAATGGTTCAGGGCGAAGTGTTTTTGGGGCGAAATGACTGCAAACCCTTTTTTGACTGTTTTCTCAAAAGATAGACAAAGTACGGAGCTGGTTTTTGCTCAGGTTGGTTTTAATCATGCATATCTTCAATCACACAGGGGGGTAAAACTATTTGTAACAGTTTACCAATCATGTATACTATCTTTAAATTTAGAGTATGTCGCATCAAGAAAATGTGGAGTGGAAGAAATTTGGTGTGAAACGAAACAAACAAATCACGCTTGTGTGCTGCTCTCACCACTTGTGTGCTGCTCTGGCCCTTTCAAAATGAAACATCCCACTCCGTAGGCTCACAGTTTCTTTGATATACTCCATTGGCTGCACGTTGGAATCGTCGGACGCACTGTGATCGTTATCAAGTTAAACGAATTTGAACTTTCAGCACAGTGCTCTGTGTGTTGTGCATTGCAATAGGCCGCACACTAGCAAAATAATAGCTGTTGTCGAAACAAATAGCACAAAACAATTTTTTTCTGCGATGTGAATGTGGCTTAAAGGCCCTATAGATGATCTGTTTTTGAGCAATTCTGGGAATAAAACCATGATAAATCAACAAACTCATCCGAAGAAATTTCAGCTCTGTGAAATGTACCAAATCTTCTAAAAGTATTAAAATGCGGTTTACTGCTCTTGCGCATGGCTGGGTGTTTCAAATATTCTTTCTTAGTCGGCCGCTTACTCTGTGGCTCGCGTCATGCATTCTGTGGCGCGCGTCATACACTCTGTGGTGCGCGTCATACTGCGTGGGCGCGCGACCCACGCGATGCATTAACAAAATGCACCGCGTTGGAACAGCATACATATGTACACGCAGTACACAGCGCCCATTTCGGACCGCCCAGATAAGAAGTAAATCGTTTGCAAACGATCTAAATAATTTCATCGTTATGGACTATTTTCTGGTAAAATTATCTCATTTCGGACGGAAACATTTCATTGAATGGTTGCTACCAGTTCAATCTTTATTTTGAGTAAGCTTTTCCTTGTCAACTCGTTAATTAACTTATGGGGTCATTGCAAATGATACAGTGGGCCGTTAACAAAATTGCTTGCTGCCCAAGTTGATGCTGTGATTTTTCAATGCGTTGGTTCACTCCAAATTACCTTTGTGCAGCATTTTTCCCAGGCGGCACGAATCAAATTTCTGCATGTTAACGCGTGAAAAGGTTAATATTGAGCAGCCATTCACGTCCCACTGCCACATGAGTGTAGAGCGTGATCCAAAACTGGTAGACACTGGATGAAAATTGTAAAATTTCTTAAATTAATCAAATTAATAACTCGAACAGTAAAGAATTTTCCATATTTTACAATCATATTACAAAAATTAACAGAATACATTTGGCTGCATGGGCACACTATGCCATCACATTTTCAAGAAATAGTTGAAAATGCATGTACAAAACGGTAGTTTTTGTCAATTTTATTGATTGTCCGTCCCTCACGCATAAAAACAACCTCTTCATAAAACTGTAAAGTCAATTTCAACATGTGATAAACTGGGTGTGTGTATTAACATTAGTAGCAGGTAAACAAACAGGTTCACTTTAGTTTTCATTTGTTGTATTGACTAAGGAAAGGCATTCGTCTCTTGACTTCCGTCCCTCACGTGAGGGACGGAATTGGATCACGCTCTGTTTTTCTTTCAATGTATGGGGAAATTCCTCCAGCATAGCTTGCACCCCGTGGGAAAATGAAGAGATAGTAAGCAGGAAGCTAACTGCACTTTTAGGGAAAAATTTGAACCATACTCCAATAAATAAGTGTTTGATACTGCAAAATCGGAAAATAGAATTAAGTAACGACAAAGACATGCTCAAGTAAGTGTTGTCATATAGACCGTATCGAATAGCCGTCATTTCGTGGGGCAGTTTCTTTGTTCCTTGAGGACATGCATGGTTGCACATATTGTGCTTCCATTGTTGAACGGTTTAAGTAACAAAAGGTGCCCCACGAAATGGCGGCTATTCGATTCGGGCCGTGTGGCAGCTTTGCGAGCGTTCTTGCAGACATTCCAATATTTCAACCAAGTTTCACCCATTCTTTTTATTGATTAGGAGATGGATTCGAATTCGAGAAGGTGAACTTTCGTACTACAAGCCAGATGATGATAATCAGCAGGCTCTTAACATACTGCAGCTCTCAGATGATGCTACTGTAATAAAGAAACTCAGCTACAACGGCTTCAGTATAACAACACGAAAGAAGGTTTACTTGTAAGTATTCTTTCGATTTACCTTAATTTTTTTAATTGTCCTTTTAAATGTGTTCTAATAGACTATATGTGTGATAGATTTGCATAAATCCCAGAGTCACACCTTATATTTGCATAAAAGCTAGAGTCCCGCCTTTGCGCTATATGGCGCTCGCGTACGAGTGAGTCAAGCACCATGCTATACCTGGCAAATCGGGCTGTTTCCAGGTGGTGCACGCTGGTACATGGTAACCGTGCGGTACCTGGAATACCTCGCACATTACTCTATGTATTTTTAAGCTGGACCAGGTTGATTGAACTTGTTCATCGGCAACTTAAAACAAGTCACATAACTCAAAATCGTTTCTCCACTTTCTTGAATGCATTATTGCAGTTTGGAAACATTCCAGCTTTCAAAGTTGACATCGATTTCAAGTAAACAAAAACACTTTCTATTTCGTTATTTTGACGAAAATTCACGATGAGTACATGTTTTAACATGTTCATTTCAACAAGTAATTTCGGATGGTCCAGCTTAAAAATGCATAGAGTAATGTGCGAGGTATTCCAGGTACCGCACAGAATTTCGCGCTGGTTACTACATGTATGTACCAGCTTGCACCACCTGGAAACGACCCGATTTGTCAGATAGTCTGGTGCTTGAGTCACTCGTACGCGAACGCCATGGTCCAGCTTAAAACTACATAGAGTAATGTGCGAGGTATTCCAGGTACCGCACATAATTTCGCGCTGGTTACTACATGTATGTACCAGCTTGCACCACCTGGAAACGACCCGATTTGTGAGATAGTCTGGTGCTTGAGTCACTCGTACGCGAGCGCCATAGCGCGAGGGCGGGACTCTAGGATTTATACAAATCTATCACGCAACTGGTCTATTAAAGGCACAGGCTCGTCAGCAATGCACGCCCGCCAAATTCGTGCTCGAAACACGCAGCTCCATGCCTTTGCTATGGAGCTGCGTATTGCGTGGCACACATTTGGCGGGCGCGCATTGTTGACGAGCCTGTGCCTTGAATGAGGAAGTAAAAGTGTGATGATGAGATGACAAGATTTTATAGATGCATGTCCAATGATTTTCATTTTCGGACACAGTACTACGTAACCGTGACATAATTGTGTAACGTTTGACCTTGCTCTAAGGCTGGATTCAATATGAAAAAAACATACGTGAGTTTTACAAGTGGCGTTCACACTATCACGGAAAAATGGCTTTGCGCGCGGCTGTGCCATAGGTTTGTACAGCAGCTGATTTGCTGTTCGTGCGCGGCCTCTCGCGACGCGCAAAACGTTTTTAGCTAGGTCAAAGTTCAAATGTGTTGAACTTTTGATGACCGCGACGCGCTGACCTTTCCAACGCGCAGCCAATGAGGTACCAGAGAAGCCCTGAGTTACCGGAGTGGAATTTTCTATTTTGGAAAGATCGATGATTCGGAGCTCATGCAAAAAGTGCGGTAAGCGCCGCGCACATGCGTGATTTTTCCGTGATAGTGTGACTATGTGTATAGAATTATATTTCCACTGACCAATGTATATCAATCATCCTCGTTTCAGAGCTTAATTACTCGATTTTTTCAGAATGCACGATCGAGTCTGTGTTTTAGAGGCAGACGGCAGAGTATGGTGTGTAGTAGACCTGCGTGAACAGGGCTCCGGATACTCCGCCGTTTCCCACCCAAAATCTGTGGCAAACTCACGCAAATAAAATTTGTCCCTTGGGTCTGATATTTGCTAAATAGGTGCACTCACCCCAACGTTCAAATATTCCAAAGAGTACGCATCGATCGGATGTCTAGTTTCGGTGAAATCATGGGGCAAAATTTCGACCCTCCGTGTGATAAATTACAGGCTGTTTGCTACAAAATCAAATATGCGCTTGCGCGAAAGCGGAGAGGTCAACACAAGAACGCCAACTCGCGACGGCGTCAACACGTATATATGCACACGGCAGTTTGATGAGAAAGCACTGAGCTTTATGGTGCACGGTGGCGTACAAGAGACGTCACAGTTATCTTCGCAATATTATTTGTGATGTCGAACAAGTTTGATATCTACCGGAAATAAATAATTATCTGACATATATTATTACAAAGTACTTTTTTCTGAAATCAGAATTTTCCTGATAATTCTCATAATTTGTTTCTTCGACTTTAACCTGTTAACAAGCTTTTATTTGAAAAAAGTCGGCATCTACCTACCTCCTTACTCGTCAAAAATCAACCGCCTGGTCCAGCATGGCATCGCCTGAAGCGCGCGTTGTACTGTACAGAACTACGTACCATGCCAGCGAGTCGATCGAGTCTCTCATGAAACAGCCGCAGGGTTCTCGACGCCGTCAAGAGAAAGGGGGCGGTTGTTGGCCGAATGGCCGCAGGGCTCGAATTTCAAACCCGGAAGTAAGGGCAGGTGTTTTCCTCTAGCGGCGGCCAGACCGCCACATGTTTGTATATGATATATAGCAAGTTTCATGAAGTCAAAGGTATCTTATAAATGTAGATTGTTTAAGTTTATGTAACTTAGACATAATAAAAAAATACCTTTAAAGGATGTGCATAATAAAGACAAATCTCTAAAAATTAACGGAGAGTTGAAGACGTCGATTACCAAGTCTGCAAAGTCCTCAACAAATTCACCGGTTTCTCACACTAGACGTGAAACACGGTAAGTAGAAAGTACGTGTACAAACTGTACAGTGCTTTCACCTGCCATGGGCCTGACGCATGCGATATGTACGATAACAGTTGGCCGAGTCGCTCCATTACGCGCACGGCGATTGGCTAGTTTCAGTGCACGTGGTGACTTTTAGGTTACATTTTAAAGGTGTTTGTATTGTACTATTGTACATGGCTTTTGTCATGCGTTCGGGCCCATCCCGAGTAAACTAAAAACACAAAGGACAGTGACACGGAACTTGACATGATATTGTATGTACTGGACTTAAGTTGACGGAGGTTTTGACCGAAGCTGCAACAATAATTGGACGGGTCACGGGGAATCTCCATTGAGTCCATTCTTGCAAAATGAGAAATACGAAAAAGGGTGACATTGTTCGTTTTAATTGCCTGAACATTTTTCAATTATTTTATTAATTGGAAGTGGCGCCATGTCGGTTTTTCTAAATCTCTACCGGTTTAATTTATGGTTTTGAAAAAGAAAAACATTTATTAACATATACATTTCCAGCTTTTTAAAATGCCCTATACGGGTGTAACGGCTTGCACAACTAAAAATTCAATTACCGACGCACGCACCCTGACCGCCTTTGTTTGAGTTATTACCGCCTTTGTGGTTGCCGATGGTAAGCTCGATCCCCGACGGCACTCATTGGCTGCTTCACGCAGACCATGCACAGACCGACAACCAATAGGGAAGATTTTTACATACTACCCAGTACATTTAGTGCTTGCTGTCATGCAGCTGGGGTTGAAAGGGCGCCCTCATTTGATGCCGAATAGTTGGGCTTTTGTACGG
The DNA here is from genome assembly GCA_037783545.1 of Henricia sp. BOLD:AAB3569. Taxonomy (NCBI): domain Eukaryota; kingdom Metazoa; phylum Echinodermata; class Asteroidea; order Spinulosida; family Echinasteridae; genus Henricia; species Henricia sp. BOLD:AAB3569. Next base: position 331,533 of record JBBELK010000207.1, on the reverse strand, counting down.
GACATGTTCAGTGAATTTGTTTCTAGCTTACCTTTTGGCCCGGTTGATGCAGATACCCGTCTTCAGTCAGTTACCGTCTGTATGACCATGGAGGAAGAAACACATGCTATAGACCAGCGGCCGAAATCAATGCGCTTCAGCAATTCATTCTCTCAGTCTTTGCTGGGCTGCACTTTTGGCGACCAAGATAAGTTTGGTCTGCCCGGCGAAGAGTTCCGTCAAATTTTCCCGGGAAAATGCTATATTGCATATTTAATAAATCATGGTTTTTGGGCAAACTTTCTCAAAATGCAGCCTAACTTGCATGATTTCCGATCACACGACCGGTAGCAAGGTTTGATGCACGATCGGCAGCAAAAAGTTAGAGGTAGAATTTGAGAGACTGAGTATCAAAAATAATCGCACGCAAACCAAATAAACTAGGCCAAAGCTTCTTTTAATGTATCAATGTGCCGCCAGCAGCGGTACATCACAGAAACCACTACCAACAATTTAATACAATACTCCCGAAGTATCAATGGGCAATGAATGGGTGGGTCAAATCGTCAGAAATTACCTCAAAGGGGAGCCGTACACGTCGGCACTCATACAATTGGTGGACACAAAAGATGCATCTACGTCTTTTTGTTGTTTTTCTCTCGTGGATTTTGCTTTGGAAGCTTTCGGAAACCATCCTTTAACAACTTTTTTATACCTTCTATAATCGAAAAAAATATTGTTATATTAGGGGGGCGGAAAATTGTGAACGGGGGCGGCAGTGCGAATGGGGGGGGGGGGGGTGGTTAGGAGGCGGTAAAACATTAACGGGGTTTGGGGGTGGGGGGGAGGGGGGGGGGGGGGGGGGGGGGGGGCGGCCGCCCCGCAAAATCCCGTCGTGGAGAACCCTGAACCGCTGTGCAGCTGTACGTGTGACGCCGTCGCGCATGCGCATACTTGATTGTGGAGCAAACAGCCTGTAATTTATCACACGGAGGCTCGAAATTTTGCCCCACGATTTCACTGAAACTAGACATTGGATCGATGCGTACTCTTTGGAATATTTGAACGTTGAGGTTAGTGCACCTATAGACTGCCGAAGTGAATACGTCTTCCTTTGTTGGTTGCCTAGGCAATTGGCTCTAAACCTGTGCTTTGTAATGGTACATTTTTCCGACGGCCATGATAGTTTAGAGCCAATTGCCATGGCAACCCACGTCACACTTCGGCTGTCTATTGAGCAAATATCAGACCCAAGGGACAAATTTCATTTGCGTGAGTTTGCCACAGATTTTTTGTGGAAAACGGCACCAGGGCGGGAGGATCCGGAACCCAGTTTACGGGTCTATGTGTGTAGAGAATATGATTCTTGAATCATGGCCAGTGTATAATGGGTAATAAGTAATGCTGTAACAAAGTCCGCAAGTTTGGGTTCGGTTCGGTTCCGTTCGGTTCGGCAAAAGTTCGGTAATTTCTTCCTGAACATTTGTTCGGTTCGGGTTCGGCAAGTATTGTCGGCGGTGTGGGTTCCGGTTGAAAGTGATCACGCACGTGCAGCTAGCTTTCTTTATAAATTAGGCCCTATGTATTTATTTTTCTTCAAACCCTCTCTTTTACACGATTTATTTGTCGTAATGAACAAGATAATGGCTTTGGTGGGATGAAATTGACCTGGGAAACTGAACGGAATCCGCGGCTGGAGCGCGGCGCTACTGTATGCATTTTGTGATTTGTACCACGTGCAAACTATTGTGAGACTGCGTGGGATGGTATTTTTTCCCTAGCCTTTGGTATTTATTTTCTGACGATTGTTTGTAGTACCCGAAAGTATCGCTGTGTTTCTGTAAGAGGGCTTATTGATTTCCCTCAAAATGCTTTTCACAATGTTGTGCGAAAAATGCTGTCCAAGATAACTCTGTCCCGATACAATGCAAATCTTGCCACGCCGGTAGAGGGCGTTTTCAATTAAACCGTTCCGATCAATCGACAGTTATTAGTGAGGTTTCGGTGTGCATGGTTCGTGATTACGACTACGATTAGCTAAACATCAAAATCGTTACCTTTCGCTGTCCGTTTTTCACTAAGGTGTAGAGGCGTTGCTATTAGTGTAAACAACAAAACAAGACTTTGGATATTTGTGTAAACGCCACAAATACGCACAAATCGATGACGTAAAATTCACTAATAGTCGTCGTTTTGCCTAACCATATGCGACCGAAACCCATCAGCACACCGTTCAGACGCATACTGCGCGTATGCGCGGTAACTCTGTGGCTTTTGCACATTGCGGCGATGGAGCCAATACAATATTTGATCGGCACCGATCGAGCGACGTCCGTGTAGATATCGATGTGAAGCATGTCCGTACGGAGTCATGCATATCAGTACGGTGGGCGCCAGCGCCGGGCTCAAAATGTCGGATCTGAATGGGCACAATAATTGCTTTGTACAGTGCATATGACATTCGACAGTTAAACACGAAGCGCTTTTGCAAGCATAACAAGTCATTTCGAGTTGGTTTTTGACATTCAGGAAGCCAGCTGGCTTTCACATTATTTTACAGTTAAAATACGTAAGATGTGAAATTCAAAGTGAAACACTCCCGAACAGCCGAACTGAATGAAATGTTCGGTTTGGTCCGGTTCGGTTCGGAAGTTCGGTAAAATCCCGTTCGGTTCGTATGTTCGTTTACAGCATTAGTTTCTAATAAGTAAAACCTTGTTAGCTTTGCAGTTAAATTGTTGCTCCCAATGTAACCCAATGTTACTGTAAAGTATTTTCACAATGTTTTGTTCTTTTCTTTTGTGTTAATACAGTTTTCGAATTGTTGCAAACGGCAGTACACCATTCTCAGACATCGAAAAGGAAAGAGATGAGTGGTTCAAGGTAAATATCTGTACAAGAAATGTTGACATTTTTATGAGTTAAAAGCGGTCTGTATTAGGCTTGGGAAATTCCACGCTGGAGTCGAGTAGAATCGATTCCACTTTGGGAATCGGGGTCACTATTACCATGTAATTCCAAAGCCAAAACATTCAACTTCTGCAAGTCAGAGTAGTTTGCTTCTGATCATTTCCACATTATTAAAAAAAACCTGTTTTAGAACCGGCTGGCATCATTTTGTGGACGTTTTAGTGCCACTCGGTGCAAAAAATGGGGTCATCGTTGGCATAATATGTAGTATCGTTGATGTACACGCTCAGTATATTTAATGTTTTCCCGCGAAAACATGGAATCGATTCCGAATGCAATCGCGATTCTGTAATTATCATTTGGCCAGTTCTTAGAGTTGCATAATACATGTATTACTGGAGTGCCCCCACCGCCCCCCTCCCCCTTGTACACATTCTTTTGGAAAAAATATGTGATGTCATCCATTGACTTGAACATTGCCGTACGCATTGGCTCTGACACCACCGCCCCCCCCCCCCCCCCGATCAGCATTATGTCTATAAAAACATATATTAAAAATATGTGTTTTTCATGCATTTTTAGCGAATGGTTTAGAAACATTTGACGAAAACTACGATGGTGACTGCACATGCACATGTACATGTACATGTACATTTGGGACAACAGAATAAAATAATATAAAGCATTCCAAATGTATGACCTTATTACGCTACAGGCTGTTCGTTTTGCCTGTGGAGACAGACGGCACTCGGTCGCCTTCTTTGGATCAGAAGAGCCCGTCAACAAAAGGAGTATACCAACACCAGAAATGCACAGAAGGGAGAGTTTCTATCAAGCCTTCAAACACTTTCAGGAGGTATAAAGAAAATGTGGAATTTAGAATGTAGGAAAATTTATATCGTCTCCATATGATCACACGCCTGTCCAAGGCTCGTAGAGATAACGGGCGTAGAACCGGTCTGGTTCCCATAAGAAAAGGGTCTGACTATTTGCAGACGGCAGTCCGTTTTGTCGCTAGCAGACGACGCTATCGGTTCGAAGAATAAAACTGGACCAATTCAAATGACATTTTTGGGTCCTAGATGAGGCTTTTTTTGGGTGCAAATCCCCTTTGGGGAACATGTATGAGACATGGTTAGACATTTGAGGGCCTTTTTGGCGAAAATTATTCACATATTTTGGACTAAACTGCAATTTAGGTCATCTTGTGGATTTGAAAAATCCACAAAATGTTCAGAGCAATTTCTCCAAAACCATCATTTTTCCTGACATACCAATATATGTCGGCGGCACGTGGTTTGCATTAGTATAGATTATTGATGCTGAAATTGTTACAAGTAGTTGATACCACACGTATGTGTATGCCTAGCATGTCCACTGTACCGCAAGCTGTATACACAGTACAGCGCGTAGTACAGGTACTAGACAAAATTGTTCGAACACATAAAAACATATCCGCCTTTATTGCCACGTTCAAATCAAAATAAGACACTAAAATAGTTCATCAACTGTACTAGCAAACATGTTTCAATGTTGGGATAATGGTATCTTGCAAGCAATAAGGTAAATTGTAAAAATATTTTGTAAAAATCAAAGTAAGCGCTTTTTCGATCCGTAATTCCGGGTCATATCTGCCTTTTTAAAGACTTGTTTGCCTTTAAATTATTTCAAGTAAGTCTTCAAAACTCATTATGCATATTTTTACTGGTTGTTTATTGCTTATTTTTGCCAAACATTGCGTAGGATAACACCCATACGATTTCGACACCAAAAAGCGCGTGCACCAAATATAAAACACCTACAGCCGTTAAAAGTTCGCACATAAGCAGTACTCTGTGTCCCCCACGGATAGGCGTGATCAAGAAGTGCTCCTTCATACAAATTCCCACAAAATGTTTGTTTCCTCAAAATTGATGAAAAACCTCTAAAGATAGATAACAAGATGTGATTGACTATGTGTGTGATTAAAACAGCAACCTGTACTGTGTATTTTATGGTGTTCAGCACCTCGCATCTCGCATCTCGCATTTTGACTACCAAATCTTGAATACACAATCCAGAATACATTCACTTCCACGCGGGGCTGATGAAGTGAGAACAATTTCACCATTTTCCGAACAGACTCCAGTAAAACTGATTCACACTGTCCTCTTCAACTTAAAAAGTCAAATTGATTCTGATCCAAAGCACACTTAATTTGGTTTCAGCTTCAACCGCACAATAATTAGTACCTATTTAGGTAGTTAAAGAGAAAAGTAAAGATTTTGCGCAAAAACGCACATCTTTCAATCTTATACCCTTCATGTTGTACACAATTTTGTTTACACATTTTCTAACTGATTCTAGTCCCGGGCACACTTATATTTGGCTACAGCTTCAGCCGCATATTATAATTATTATTATAGGTTTTCCCGGCCAATTTGAACAAAAATCCATTCAAGTTAATACCCGATTCATTCAATTTCGCTTGAAAATAAATGCTCAGGTACATCAGCATTCAACAGTTAAGAAGAGTCATTCAATTTCAACACTTGAGTATTCATTCGACAAATAAAATCATTCAATTTAAAATGGTCACTTAGTTCATTAAATTTCGTCACAGCCAGCAGCAACGGGCTGGCCGACTATTCATGTTCATCAACTGGCAAACATTAAAACAATGTTTGCAATCAAGTTCGTTTCTGTGGTATGCGCTTTCTGGTTCGTATTTGCCTATATTTCAAGAAGTGGCTCAACAGAATGTTGGACAAATAACTCATAAAATTGCGTGAGATGGTACAACAACAGCCAAACTTACATGCCGACATACCTAGCACGTCAGAACATTGAAGGTTAAAGAAAACAATTTCAGCTATATAAACGTATCAGAAATAAACAGAAAAAGAAAAGGACCTGTGAACAAAATACACAGGGAAACAACGTTTTAATTTTATAACGATCCCCTTATAAGAAAATTACATATTAATTAATGTTTAATTTGCATGGTCTTAACATTAACGAATAAAGAAAACAAAACAAGTTAATTAAAGACCAATGCAAACGATTACAATGCAAACAAATGCAAGCAAAATATTGCGTATTGGTTTTTTTATACTTATGTGCCATAAAACTTTATTCAACTATTCTTTAGACACATTTTACAGTTTAATCATAGGGTAACAAAACAAAGGGAACACTTTGCAATTAAGACTAACAATAATAATTTAATGAAACGCAAAAGACAGATAAGCCACACAACTGCCAGTAAAAGAACATTATCGCTAACTTAAAACGTAAGCATAAAAGCCGTATCATACTCATGTTGAATTTGAACGCTCAAATGTTGAAATGCGTTGCCTGAAAGAAATGGCGACTAGTAGGCGGAAATAAATCACCAAATCACAGTATTTTAATTATCGATGCTCCAGGAATTGCCTATTAATTAAAGTTGCAGGTCAAAGGTCAGGTGACGGTGGGGTTAAGGTTATATGGATGAAGGAACTGGCAGAGTTGCAATATTGACTGGAAGTAGGTCCTTCTACGGGTTTAAGTCATGCAAGGTTTCTTGCCAGAGAAGGATGCAGTATGCCAGGTCTGGTTAGGCGTGTCTCTTTAGGCCATGTGGGTTCTCGTTAAGTAATGGTGGTTCTCGGTAGGCCATGGTTCTACAAGAAAACCAAATTAATACAATCATAAGTTTACGTGCAAAATGACGGTAATACATGTATTTACATGACAGTATACATGCACCCAAAATACTGGTTATAAATTTGCCTTATTAAACAAATCTTAGGATACATCAGCAAGAAAATAAGTCCTCACTTGTCCTCATAACTAATTGAGAGATTAGGCAGTATGGTTTAAACACAACAAAACCTTATACGAACGCTAAATTACATGAAAAACATGCGGGTGTTGCATGGACTATGCATTAACACAACGGCAACATTGTAAACAATTACGTGATAAAACTAGCCAACAAATTCTCTTTTATCATCTAAATTAGTACTCACTTTAACTAATCACGCATGGCATGGAAGGAGAACCTTCCAAATGACTAGCTAATAACAGTTAGTCTGAGATTTATGATTAATTGGATGGATAATTGTGGTTAAAATTGGCACAATTATGTAAACACAACATGTTTATCGGCGATTATCAGAATCATACAGAACTTCAAGAATCAATGTCAACAGAGGGCGCTATACCACTTTAACGGTGCTCTCACTTTCGCACAGCCGCCCCTAAATTTGGGTATACAATTCAAAGAATCAGAAAGTGTCCCAATATAAACACATTTCAGCACAAGGAGTCTGATCAGTTTAGGCTTGGTCGACTTCACCGCCGAGTAGGTTATCGTCGCTGACCTATGGGAGGCGTATCAGCCGGGCCACGGGTCGAGTGTAGGTCTTATTCCGAACCTTGACGTTGGCAGTACGGATACGACCATCTGAACCAGGAAAGGTCTCTGCGACTCTTCCAATGGGCCACTGAGCTCTACTTAGTGCCGGGTCGATGATCATGACGACGTCATTGGTAGTCAAGTTAGGACGCTCCACCTGCCATTTCTGACGCCTTTGAAGGGTTGGGAGGTACGATTTGACGAAGCTGGCCCAGAAGCGGTCAGCGAGGACCTGTGAGTGTTTCCAGCGTCGTCGGCCAAGTAGATCTCTGGCAGGATAGACGACTTGAGGCAAGGAGGCATCAAGCCGCCCCATCAGGAGGAGGTTTGGAGTAACTGGGTCAGGATCCTCAACATTCGATGAGACATATCCCAGAGGCCTCGAATTCAAGATTCCCTCCACCTCGATAAGCACAGTGCGTAGTACCGACTCCGGAACGGTCTGTCCATTCAAGACGACTTTAAGGCCATCCTTCACACACCTGATCTCCCGTTCCCATGCTCCTCCAAAGTGTGGGGCTCTCGGAGGGTTGAACACAAACTTAACTTGGTACTTGGAGAGCTCCTGTTGGAGACTCGGCTCCATAGCGGCGAAGGCATCTTGTAGTTCGGATTCACCTCCCTTAAAATTGGTGCCGCAATCACTGAGGATCTCCTGGGGCCTTCCTCGTCTAGAAATGAACCGCCTGAAGGCCATCAGGAAGGCATCGGTGTCAAGGCTGTCTAGTAAGTCAAGATGGAGGGCTCTGGTTGTCATGCATTTAAAGATGATTCCCCAACGCTTCTCCGTCCTTCGCCCGATCTTGCAGGTCATTGGACCGAAACAATCTACTCCAGTTGAGTAAAACGGAGGCTTAAACAGACGAAGGCGCGCTGGCGGTAAATCTCCCATCTTGGGAACTTGGGGGCTAGCTCTCCACCTTGACAGGCGAAGCACTTGCGTTGATGTTTGCGGACTGCTTCCCTCCTGCGTAGTATCCAGAACTTGCGTCGGATCTCCGCGAGTACTCGCTCTTGTCCGTAATGCAGCAATTTCTCATCGTAGTCGCCCATGAGAAGGCGGGTTATGGGGTGCACTGGATCCAGCAGGATGGGATGCTTGGTATCTTTAGCTAGGTCCTGGGTACGACGAAGACGTCCTCCTACTCGGATGAGACCACAAGACTCGTCATACTCTGGAGCAAGCTGCAGAAGTCTGCTGCTGCGAGGAATCTCTCTGCCTGCCTTAATTCCAGCAAGCTCCTCAGTGAAGGAATCTTCCTGGGCACGCTGAAACAGGCGGGTCTCAGCTTCTGTCCGCTGGTCGGCTGTGGGGTCAGCATCTTCGGCCGCCCCATGAAGACGTTGTACAGTGGCCGTAACAAGGTCATCCCATGTGTCGTACTCGGATGGGTCTGGTAGGTTGTTTGGCTGTATGGTAATTACACCACAGAAGACAGACCTCTTGTATTCAGATGTATCATCTGTCTGAGTGGCTGGGTGAGCTGGCCACATATCGGATGTCAGTCTTAGGAAGGGAGGACCATCTCTCCATCTGCTGGCACGGCCGAGGTCAACTAAGGTCTTGCCTCTGGTGAGGTCATCAGCAGGGTTATTCTTCGTGTCGACGTAGCGCGACTTGTCAATGTCGGTGAGTGTTTGAATTTCTGCAACACGAGTGCCTACGAAGACCTTGTAGCGGCAGGATTCGGATTTCAACCAGGCAAGGACTGTGGTCGAATCACTCCACATGACGACGTCACTGATTGGAAGAGTCAACTCTTTCCGGAGTAGCTCAGCCAGCTGGGCACCTGCTAAAGCTGCAGACAGCTCCAGTCGAGGCATGGAGAGTTGTCGTTTGGGGGCAACACGGGATCTGGCCATTACGAAGCTGGCGTGGATGTTGTGTGCTTTATCTTCCGTGCGGAGATAAGCTACGGCACCGTAGATTCTTTCGGATGCGTCACAGAAAATGTGGAGCTGCCGGTAGGCTACTTCTGGATCAACATCAATGGGTGTATAGCACCTGTTGAGTTTGACTTCAGTCAGGTTGGGCAGTTCATTCTCCCAAGCTTGCCATCGCTCTCGGATCTCTCCGGCTTCAAGGGGATCATCCCAACTGCGCTTCGTCTTCCACAGGTCTTGGACAAGGACTCTCGCTCGGGCGGTGAATGGAGTAAGATACCCTATGGGATCATACTGGCTGGCCAGTATTTTATACATGTTCCTCATGTTGAGACAATAGTAGGTAATTGGTCGATGGCGATACTTCAGGATATCTGAGCGGCACTCCCACAGCAATCCCAAGGTAGCTTCTGTGGAGTTTGCTTCCCCAAAGGTTAACCATAACTCGCAGCCATCTGACCGAGCCTCGGGTGGCAGATTCTCTACTACATCAGGGATGTTGCTGGCCCATTGGCGTATTTCAAAGCCAGCCCCAGCAAGAAGGTCTCGCATGTTATGGACGAGAGTTTTGGCATCTTCCTTCGTTGGTAGGCTTCGCAGGCAGTTGTCGACATAGAAAGACTCATCCACTGCACTTGCAACTTGTGGACAATCTTCCTGGTGGTCGAGGGCATGCTTCCTCAGGGCAAAGGAAGCGCAGCAAGGACTACAGGTAGAGCCGAAGGGAAGAACCTGCCATTCATATATGTCTGGTTCCTTATTAACCTGTAGGTTTCGCCACAGAAAGCGGAAGAGGCATCGGTCCTCTGGCAGCAGGCACACTTGATGAAACATCGCCTTGATGTCACCGGAGATGGCAACTTTATCCTGCCTGAAGCGAAGTAGTACGCCGATGAGTGACGCACCAAGGGTCGGTCCAGGGAGGAGATGCTCGTTGAGGACTTGGCCATCATACCGGAAAGAGCAGTTAAAGACTAGCCGAAACTTTCCGTTATGCTGCACTGTATGATGGGGGATAAACCACGACTCTTCAGACTGAGCTGCGACATCGATTGGTAAAATGCGCACATGTCCGGCATCAACCAACTTGGCGATGAGCTCGGTATGCTTCTGGGCAAGCATTGGATGTTTGTTGAGCCTTTTCTCGGTCCCCTTCAAGATTGGTAGCACTGCCCCCTTAGAAGCTTGGAACTTGACATCGTCCTTCAGCCTCAACAGGGGCGTTGCGTAACGCAATATGCCATTGACTTTAGTACAGCAAGTCTTGGCCTCTAACATCTGGATTGCCTGCTGATCTTGCTTTGAGCGGGTGGCATGTTTGTCATTTAGGTATGGAAGTACATCTGCCTGCCACAGCCTCTCTACATGCTGCATGACATCGCTTGTTGGAGGAAACAGAGAAGTCTTAAAGACCCGCTGTTCTTTCAGCTGCTTCAGGTTCCCCGTCGGTCCCTGGAGGGTCCAACCCAACTTTGTGTTGATGGCCACTGGAGCGCCACGAGGACCAGCTCTGATGGGATGTCTGGCTGCGATGAGATCTGCCTGATCAGATCCAATGAGGACAAATGGAGAAGCCTTGTTGATTATAGGCAACTGCAGACAGCGCAGATGGAGGTAACGGTGTTGAAGTGCTTCAACTGGGTAGGTATATTGTGATAAGCACAAGTTACTGGCTGAGAAGGCACCTGTTATTGTGTACATCACTTCAGGACTATCTTTGGCAGTCACCTGGAAAGTGCAAAACTGACCTTGGCACTCAACAATGTCCTCACGGATGGTTCTCGGCAGCATAGTTTCAGGTTTGCCACTAAGCTTGAGCTGGTCAGCTGCAGGCTGCATTATCATGGTTCTTTCAGAACCGTCGTCCAAGATGGCATAGGTGTCAATGAAGCCTCCTGGACCATGAATAATGACTGGCACAATCTTTAACATCACGTTGTGTGGGCGAGTCGGCTTATCAATGAAGACAGCCTGGGTAGTCGTCTGGAGCCTGTACACATGGCTGGTAGCACTTTGGGCGGCGCCATGTAGTACAGTCAGGTGGATTTCCTTGCATGTATGACAAGGCTTCTTTAGTGTGCAGTCACTGGGTTTATGGGCTCGGCCACACTTCCAACATCGCCCCTTATCTTTGATCCAATTGCGGACCTGGTCAGTACTTAACTTTTTGATTTCAGGGCATCCACCAAGGTAATGTTTCTTGTTCTCACAGTAGGGACAATATGGCATTGGCTTGTTCTTATATTTCTCCTTCGTGTTCGGTGACGACATGAACACATTGGTAGAATTGGAATTGGAATTGACTCGGCTGGTGAGTCGGTTTGGAGCTGGCAGAGGTGTAACTCGACACTGCTCTGTTGGCGAAGCTCTGGGACTGCGACTTATTGCGAAGCTACGCTGAGAACTGGGGCAATGTGTACGTCGCACTACTGTCAGACTTCAATATGCCCTTGTTCAGGCAATACTCCATGAAACTGTTCCGGTGAGAAAGGGGGAGTTTACACAGGAGTCGGTCGACATGTGACCCGCATCGGAGTTCAACTCCATCAGGACCCTCTAATGCTTGAAGCATCCCAACGAGGGAGAGAACATCAAGGGAGAACTCATCAAAGGCGTTGGCATCTCCATACTTGATTAGTGGAGTTAACATGATGGCTGCAATCTCGCTCTGCACGAGCTGTCTTGGTTGACCATGCTTTTCTGTAAGGGCAGAAAGGGCTAAAGTGTATGGCTTAGGGGCATACAGGAATGACTTGGCGAGCTTTAAAGCTCTGCCACCAAGTCGGTCAATCAAAATTTGATATTTGTATTGTTCGGTGAGATGTGGATGCACATCAATTAAATTAACCAACGCTAGTTTGAGAAGGGCAAATTTCTTTTCCTTCCCATCGGAAAACTTGGGCAACGTTGGCTTAGGGATGCCATGTGATGAGGCAACAAGAAGGTCCATCACGGTCGGTACTGGCGGAGCTGCTAAGGAGGGTGCCGGAGCATACGGGAATGCTAGATGTGGAGGGAAATTCCTCGGTACAGGGCTGGATTGTTCTGGTATGACGTCACAGGTTGGCACTGGTGCTGGTATGGTCGAACTCAATGGGGCACCATGACAAACAGAGGATGAAACACAGGGGGGTGTTTGCTGATTGTCAGGTTGTGAATTCGATGCGGGGGCACCAGCTGGAGTACCATGACATTCAGAGGATGAAACACATAGGGGTGTTTGATGAATGTCGGGTGGTGACGTCAAAGGGGGAGCCCTGGGTGGAGCATCATGACAATCGGGTAAGGAAACACATGGGGGTGTTAACTGGGTGTCTGGAGGCGGAGGTAAGGGCACAGCAGCGCTTGACGGTGGTGGGTGCAAGGGCGGTGGATTCAGGATGGCATCAGGTTTGGTCGCCACATTACTGGTTACATGTATGGGTGGCACGACATTCAATGCTGATGACTCATCGTTGATCATTTGACTAATCGTTTCAAACTCAATCATTTCTTGTTGGGCTTGACGAAGTCTGCGTTGGCGGGACAATTTTGTCGTAAGTGCCTCACGTTCACGTATAAGGCCTGGTGTTCTATTTCCTCGGCTTGAAATCGAGCGGAACGAGCTTGGTCATCAATTTGACGTAGCTGGCGGTCGGCAGCTTCATCCTCTTGAAGCTGTTGCTGCAACTCGTTGAAACGAATTTGCTTTCTGAATGCTCGCATCTTTGCCGCATATTTATCACTAAGGCCAGACACATACGTCAGGTCAGAACTCGTCGAGCTGATTGACTTGTGGCTCCGTCTGGATGAGCTTTTGCTTTCAGCATCGGACTTATTACTGGCAGGACTGTCGGGTGGATTGTCCAGGACCACTTCACTGTGTTGGGACATGGCTGGGTTTGGATTATCCATAGGTCGCTGGTTCGAATCCGGCTCGCGGGACCATGAAATAAATGGCGACTAGTAGGCGGAAATAAATCACCAAATCACAGTATTTAATTTATCGATGCTCCAGGAATTGCCTATTAATTAAAGTTGCAGGTCAAAGGTCAGGTGACGGTGGGGTTAAGGTTATATGGATGAAGGAACTGGCAGAGTTGCAATATTGACTGGAAGTAGGTCCTTCTACGGGTTTAAGTCATGCAAGGTTTCTTGCCAGAGAAGGATGCAGTATGCCAGGTCTGGTTAGGCGTGTCTCTTTAGGCCATGTGGGTTCTCGTTAAGTAATGGTGGTTCTCGGTAGGCCATGGTTCTACAAGAAAACCAAATTAATACAATCATAAGTTTACGTGCAAAATGACGGTAATACATGTATTTACATGACAGTATACATGCACCCAAAATACTGGTTATAAATTTGCCTTATTAAACAAATCTTAGGATACATCAGCAAGAAAATAAGTCCTCACTTGTCCTCATAACTAATTGAGAGATTAGGCAGTATGGTTTAAACACAACAAAACCTTATACGAACGCTAAATTACATGAAAAACATGCGGGTGTTGCATGGACTATGCATTAACACAACGGCAACATTGTAAACAATTACGTGATAAAATTAGCCAACAAAATAATTCTCTTTTATCATCTAAATGAGTACTCACTTTAACTAATCACGCATGGCATGGAAGGAGAACCTTCTAAATGACTAGCTAATAACAGTTAGTCTGAGATTTATGATTAATTGGATGGATAATTGTGGTTAAAATTGGCACAATTATGTAAACACAACATGTTTATCGGCGATTATCAGAATCATACAGAACTCCAATAATCAATGTCAACAGAGGGCGCTATACCACTTTAACGGTGCTCTCACTTTCGCACATTGCCATAAACGAAAAAGAAAACAACAACAGGTACAAAATCGCAGTGCGCTTCGATGACTCTGAATTTGATTGCACCTATTGGGAAAAGGTAGTGGATATTCAACAAAAGAATGGCGATCTTGTAGTCTTGAATGCCTATAAACGAAATAGAATGAAAAGAAAGGAATCATGGGTGCACGAAAACGAAATTGAAATCAATAATATCGAAATAGTAACCCTAGTTTGCTTGAATTAGAGAAATCGCGTGAATTTGAAAGCGCAATAATGAAATTTAATGATCTTTTGCTGAAATTGGCCAGGAAAACCTATATTATAGGTTTTCCTGGCCAATTTCAGCAAAAGATCTTTCAATTTCATTATTGCACTTTCAAATTCACGCGATTTCTCTAATTCAAGCATGTGATTTTCTTATAAGGGGATCGTTATAAAATTAAAACGTTGTTTCGATGTGGATTTTTTTTCAAAGGTCCTTTTCTTTTTCTGTTTATTTATGATACGTTTAGGCCTATATATCTAAAAAAAATTCTTTAACCTTCAATGTTCTGACGTGCTAGGCATCTCGGCATTATAAGTTTGGCTGTTGTTGTACCATCTCACGCAATTTTATGAGTTATTTGTCCCACATTCTGTTGAGCCACTTCTTGAAATATAGGCAAATACGAACCAGAAAGCGCATACCACAGAAACGAACTGAAATGCAAACATTTTTAAAAAGTTTGCCAGTTGACGAAATTGAATAAACTAAGTGACCATTTTAAATTGAATGATTTTATTTGTCGAATGAATGCTCAAGTGTTGAAATTGAATGACTCTTTTTAACTGTTAAATGCTGATGTACCTGAGCATTTATTTTCAAGCGAAACTGAATGAGTCGGGTATTAACTTGAGTGGATTTTTGTTCAAATTGGCCGGGAAAACCTATATTATTACTACATTTATATAGCGCATATTATTCCATATGGATATGTTCACATGCGCTTCATATTATAATGGATTTTTACGAAGCTAATACTCCACCTAAACATCTATATACAAATAGGTGGGTGGCGCCATTAGCAGCCGACGGCCAGCGACACCGGGCAATCCCCTTACTCTCCACGAAAGAGTAGTTTGCTTCTGATCATTTTCACATTATTAAAAAAAACATGTTTTAGAACGGGCTGGCATCATTTTGTGGACGTTTTAGTGCCACTCGGTGCAAAAATATGTAGTACCGGTATCGTTGATGTACAAGCCTGGGATCTTTTAAGTGCGTTACACAACACACTGGACCGACGACTTTACATCCCTTCCGAAGGATTGAGCAAGTGTAGTTAAGTACCTTGCTCAAGGGCACGTACGGGTACCACTACTGGGATTCAAACTTAAGCTGTGTCAGCATTGGACTTGTTTTTTGGGATGTTTTACCGAGACGATGGTAACATGACAAATTGCTAAATTTTACTGCTGTCCGCATTTGGACTTTTTGACATAGTAAAATTATATCGAGACTGTGGGAGAGCATGCGCATTGTCCCTTCGCAGTTTGACCTTCACGGGTTTACATCCCTTCCAAAGGATGGAGCAAGTGTGTTTAAGTGCCTTGCTCAAGGGCACAGGTACCGCGGCCGGGTATCGAACCTGCAACCCCAAGTTTTCACCCGAGTTTTGCAAGTCAGTGACCCAAACCACTCAGCCACAGTGCCCCATATTAATTAGCACCTAATTAGGAAGTTAAAGGGACTTCCCCACAAAGCTAAAAAGTTAAGATTTTTCACAAAAATATGTTAATGCATCTTCTATTTGACTCAAGTCTCGGACACACTTAATTTTGGTTTCAGCTTCAGCCGCACATTAATAGTACCTTAAACAGCTACAAAGTAAATATTTTGTACCAAAATATTGGAACGCACATTTTTCGAAAACTTTGTACCCTCTATGTTCTACAAATTAATAACTTTTAATGCATCATCTAATTGTTTCTAGTCTCGGACACACTTAATTTTAGTTTCAGCCGCATATTAATTAGTACCTAATCGGGATTTAAAGAGACCGTACCCTTCCCCAAAGTGCTAACAATTGAAGATTGTTCACCCCAAAAGACAAATAAGCACATAATTCAAAGAATTTGTACCCTATATGTTGCACAAATTAGCAACTCTTAGAGACGCGAGATGCGAGATGGCAGGTGCTGAACACCATAGTATTTAGTCAACTCAGCACCTACATGTACTCTACATTCCGAGAAAACAATGAAAAAAAATGTGTCCGCCATGCTTTCAATTCTTTTTGCAAATTTGGTACTTCCCTGGCTATATACTGCATGTAAAATGGAGCGAATGTACAATTTAATTCTTTTTTTGGGGGGCAGGAGTTGGAGAGACTGTCTGTAGTTGTCAACGTTTTAGATGAAAGAGGTGATGCAAGCAAGGCTTTCATTCAGCTTCAGCAGAAGGCAAAAGTGATTGAGACGCTCTTTTCTCAAGTTAGACCACCATCAGATGCAAGGTAACGTTTAACATATATAATAATTAATACACAAAAACTGCTTACCAACCAGCAGGACCTGTAGTAAATTCACACTGTAAAGTTAGTGGCCTCACGTTCCGACCCTAGCAGAGTCTTCTAAAAGAAGACTGCTAGGGTCGGAACGTGAGGCCACTAATTTTAAAGTGTGAATTTATAATAATAACGGAGAATTTCTAAGGCACATAGTATCGAAACAAAATTATTTAAAGGCAGCATACTTTCCACTGGTAATTGAAAGCATACATGTAGGTCGAGAAAACTACCTAGTAGAAATTTCAGCCACATAGATGCAGTAATACTTCAGAAAACCTGAAAAATCCAAAGAACGCCTACAGGCAATCTTTTGAGATTCACATAGTTTTGTCATTTTTCTCATGAATGGGGGCAATTCAGACGAATTAATTTCACAGGATGATTACCACCTTGATAACAAGTAAGCTTAAAAATAATAATTCATAATTGTTTTTGGAGGGTATATTACCAAACAAGTAGACTACCTTCAATGGTTTCGTACACATTACTTGCTTTTTCAAAACTTGCATTGTTATAAAAAATCTAACCTAAAGTTTATTGAGATTTACGTGCACTTATCAGAGAGGTTTTGCAAGAGCACGTGTACGAATGGCGAAACGGACACGTCACAGGTTTGTGCGGTCTTGTGACGTCATATGCGACTCGGTATCCTGCGCAGCACGGAAAACGCGTAGTGAAATGTCTGAATTCTATGTCTTATTTTCCGTTGGATGTCTCATTTTTCGTTGTGTTTACGTATATAGGTTGATCGAAAAAGAGTATAAAATATGAATGTCCAGGAACTTTTTTTGTGCGTTTCAAAGCTTTGGATCGAAGGAAAGATTGTTTTCAAAGCCTTCCGAAATGGACTGATTCTAGCTAACCCACTGGAGTTGCAAAACCAAAAACAAAATGCCACTAGCGGTGACGGATAGCTAAAGGTATGCATTATGTTGGCTTGCGAAACCTCTCAATTAACACATACGTTGTGAAGTTTTGTCTTCGTCAGCATAGATTAAACCTAAACATAGATTAAACCTATAAACTTGTCGCAAATACCGCAAAGTTTCAAAATTTAGCCAACTTCAGGGTACTGTCTGTTACTTGTTACGTCTTTGTGATATTTGAAAGTGTTCCAGATAAATACAGCACATATTACATCTGCTCTAACCTTGCCTTGATTTAGCTATGCTGCCAGTGTTAAATATATTTCATTAATTTGTATTAATTTTGGTTTTTGTTCTCAACGGCTTCAGTGCTGTATCAACGACGGTTGACACAGAAACATCATCTCATCTTGAGCAGTCCAGCACCCAGTCTGTGGAGCCCAGTGCCGATAATCAGAGCTTCGAGGAACCATTACCACCTCTAATCAAATCCGACCGTCAGTCCATTGTCATTGGAAACAACTGGGTGCTTCACAACAGCACTGCCAGCGGTTTAACAAATGGACATGCTCTCATTGTCGACCCACCAGAAGAAAATGCGGGAAACCAGAAGGGGCATGAAGAAACACAACATGTGACCAGTTTGGAACAACGGACAAGTTTACTGTTGAACAGTAACACAAGCTCAAGTAGCCTCTCGGCAGTATTTGAGCGCAAGTGTCTGCAGAATAAAGAGAGAACCAGCAAAAACCTCCACGATGACACTATCTCTGTGCAGAGGAATCACAGTAACAGCTCTGAAAGCATGACAGCAGACAAGCTTTTGGGATTGTCACAAAAGAGGCTTGAAGATAGGCTGCCACTGTTGGTGCCACCGCCTCCTATTATTGGTAAGCGGATCTTAAGGCCCTTTCCCACTAGACAAAATCTCGGGGGTGGCCCCGCGGGCGACGCCCCGATTTCCACTTGCAAGTCTCACCCCCGAGCCACCCCCGAGATTGCTCATTCCCCGGGACGAGTTCAACCCTGCTCGGGACCAGGGTTGAACATTTTGGCCCCGGGGCGAGACACTTTCCCCGGGGCGAGATCAGTAGTGAGAAAAAGGCAGGGGCGAGTTCTCACTTATTGAAGTGAGGACGAGGTGCCGATCTCCGGAGTGAGTTCGCTCCGGGGCGAGATTTAGAACAACAAGTGTGAATCGACGCAGGGTTGGACTCGGGTGTGGGTCAACCGGGGGATGCCCCGGGGCGAGTTCGCCACGGGGATTGTTGTTCTAGTGGGAAAAGGCCTTTAATAAATGTTTCATTGATATGATGACATTCTTTTATAAATATATTTACTACATTCACAGTTACGGACAGCCCAGAAGATTACCCTTTTTTGCTATAAACAAGCCAGTGAAAAGGAAGTCAGAGAAAAGTCCCTCGTAATCCTCCAACTTTTTTATTTCTACAAATGGAAGTGATCTCCCAATTTTACATCAATGCGTGTTGTTGCAATACAAAATTCAACTGTACTCTACAAACGAGGGGTCTCCCAAATGCTTTTGGAAATCCTTAATAAGAAATTTGACATTGAAACACAGACCAAAACTGGAATTTATAACACTTTAATTTTTATTTATTTATTAATTATTATTATTATTTTTATTTATATATTAATGTATTAATTAATTGTTTTGGGCTTCACACTTAATTTTTACTTCAAATAAAATTTGAATTCCAGACACAGGATTTGCTCTTCAAGAAAAGCTCCACAAGGAACCACCTGCACCACTCATCCAGCCCCCATCAGCCGTCGAAAAGACCCAACCGCAATTGTCCCCGAGAGCAACAAAAAAGGAGCAGCCGCATCTAATTATGGGACTTTCAGAAAATACGTTACCACTGCTGTCCGCCACTCAAAAAAGGCGCATGTGGTATGCGTCTCAAACCAACCTCGCCTATCCATTCAAAAATCCTCCGCCTCTACCGTTGAGGCTTCCCGACACAGAAACGAACATTAGGAAGGTTGAGTTTTCCGGTCCAAAGTACGAAGAACCTGATAACTCGAGTGAAATTCCACCTCCTCTGCCTCCGAGACAAAATCCAGTAGACAGAGAAGTTGAAGGAAAATTCAAGGCTTCTGAACATCGGCCGAATAAATCCAAAGCTCCGACGTCACCCACGAAGAAAAATAAAAATGGTGGACAGTCTTTCTGGCGAAATTTAAAACAGGCCAAGATGTTTTCGTCATCAACATCGGTGAATAAGATTAAGAGCCCTCCTCCCTTGCCACCCCGCATTGCTACCAGCAATGAATACTCTAATGAGTTTCCGAGGCAGGCATCAAGCGAAACGGTTCCCGAGAGCAAAGACGATGTTCCAAGTGATACAGCTCCCAGACCTGGTAAGTTCCCAACATAAACCCCAAGTGGTACGTCTGATAATGACAATATAGACTTATCCGGGGAAAACCCGATCAAGGCGCCTACATTATCATTACCCCTGATCATAGGGCTCCATTAAATCACCACATTTACCATCTCAGCTCCCTGGAGAGTATACAGCCCTTGCTGCTCATCGGGCGCTCATCATGGATAATCAAACACATCAGCGTTCACTACACTCTTAGGTGCCTATTTAATCCCGGGTGGAGAGAAGCAATGAATGGCAAAGTACCTTGGTCAAGGGCACATGTACGTCTGGCTCTTACCTTGCTGTATGGAACTTATTCTGTGCGTGTATTGCTGACGAATTAGGATTTCTGCACATACACGTCACAAATACCTACATGTATGATACAACATGATTCTCCACGACACGACACAATAACCGTCTAAGATAATACACTTAACAAGTCGCATGCTGCTCATATAGGTGTGAACTCACCTCCCACCGCGGACGTCCCATTGTTCCTCATTTGTTTGGACATAGTTTTTGTTTCCCTTCTTCTCGTTTGTTTTGTACACGAGACGAATCGCGGACGATATTGTTCCCTTTGTTAATCCAGAGAAAACGTCCACGGTTTAAATAGATGAACCCGCGCATATTGCACATCCCTTTAGATCCCACAATGATTTACATTGTAGGCTTTCTAGGTATGAAATTTGTCCGTTTGGGTTTATTCCTCTTTGACTGGTCCGTGCATATTGCATAATGCCTATAGCTCTCTCATTCATGGTTCGGGTGCCGGAAGCCAACAGTTTTTATCAGTGATTATCCCTGGTAAATCTGTAGACATGACCGCAGTGCTCCGGGATAAACCCTCTTGATTCAGCAGCCTCGTTTTTTTTCCCAGCTTGATTTTTAAACTGTTTAAAAATTTCATTTTTTTCTCCATCACCAACTGTAAGTGGCCGCACAAAACCATACCACAACCGTAGACACCGGGACACAACCTTAACATCAATAACCTATCCAGCATTAGCCGTGGTCAGAAATAGGGGTCCCATTTTACCGCGAAAAGGTGACGGATATGGTATGAAGGGTTTATCCCAGAACAACGTGATATATGTCTACAGATTAACCAGGATAATCACGGATAAAAAAAGTGTGGGCTTTCGGCACACTGAATCGTGAAAGTGAGAACCACACACTCATCAGTGCCCAAAACATGCCAGTTTTAACACCACGGTTAAAAACCATATAAATTCGGGGCCAGAACCATGAAAATGAGAACTAGGCTTAAAGGCACAAGCTCGTCAGCAAGGCTCGTCAGCAATGCGTGCCACGAAATACGCAGCTCCATGCCTTTGCTATGGCAACTTTATATGCTGAAATATAAAGTAAAATAATAGTTATTGGAAATACACATTTCGCTGTCATGCGTATGAAGGAATTTTTCCTTTTCCATAAAATGGAAATAGAACCAAGCAGAATCATTGTTTTGACTTTATCACTTATATGATTAGCACACTTTTATACCACTAATAAAAGTGAAAACGTAATTATTTGTACATGTGTATGTTACCAGGGTTACTGGGTCTGTTTTGTGAATATTTCGATGTCGGATTCCCAGCGAATGTTTGTACCCAATTACCATAGCAAATTTAGTAATCTATTACAATGTACTTTGTAAATTCCTGAGTTTATTAAGGTATGCAATTGTTTTTAAATTGTCCAAAACTGTTCACAGCATTTGTTCCACCACCTCCCGCACCACCTCCTCCACCTGAAATGGCGGCGCCTGTGACAAGAAAATTTGAGGTTATGTCCAATGTGAAAATGCGACCATTTCATTGGAACAAGGTCTCGGCGCTCATGGCAAGTATAATTAATTACTCTGCTCTTACTCTGTATTTTATTTAGAGTCTGAAATTTTTAGGACGCTGGTCACAGCTACATGTAGTCGTAGATAGGGGAAACGCATAGCTGGGGACAAATAAGTAAAAAATAAAGGAGAAAAAAGCAAACAAACAAACAAGGACACCACTGAGCTATTTTTTTTTACCATAGGACAAAATATTGTTGCTTACAAAAAACAAAACAAAAATTCATTGGTGGAACCCCCAGTCATTGTGCCATTTTGTAGCATCCTCTTGCAACAGTGCCTCTTTAACGCACTCCACTACTCGTGCGTACCGAGGCCCTGTTGAAACCGGCCCCATTTCGCTGGGGAACAAGCGTCAGAAAACTTGTCGCCTCTCAGGACGCTTAGCAGTACGCGTGTTTTTTTTTTTTACACCGCAGCGAGGGGTACACCCCAATTTTTCAACCCGAATAGAGTCTAGGTTTCCAATGACTGATACTTCTCAAGTGACAATGTTGGAAATTGTTACAACTCTTACTCTCACTGTTAGAAAAAAAGAAGAAACTGAGAAATTTCGAAAAATCCCAAACATGACTGAGATTCAAACCAGGGACCTTATGATTACAAGTCGAGCTCTCTTCTAACCAGACCACAAAGCTGGTTGCAAACCGACCGCATTCAAAACCCTAAATTCCTTTAAAATAACTAACCCTGAACCCTAACCTATTATATAGTCTCCTCTCAAGACGCTAAAAAGGTACAACACCCCTCATTTTCCCCTCGCAGTGGTGTAAAGAAAAATGCATGCAGGTGCGAATCCACATACAATCGCGGACGTCCCTTGGTTCCTCTTTTGTTTCGACATAGTCTATTTTTCCTTACTCTCGTTGGTTTTGTACAGGAGCGAATCGCGGATGTTCGCTTGCCAATCGCGGACGATATTGTTCTCTTTGTTAGACCTCCCTAAAACGTCCACGATTGTTTGGGAGAACAAGCGCAGGCATTCAACGTGTAACGTGCACAGATTGTAAACACTGCATGCAGTGTGATACATGTACTTGGTAATGCATGGCCATGTCCGCGTCGGCGATTGGCTGCTATTTAAAGCATACAGGGGAATCCGTTCCATTCAAGTCATCAGAAACATAACCCAATACAATTTCTGGAAAGTATAAAAATCATTTTTGTTTTCCGACGAAATTACATCAAAATGACTCGGGCATGTGTTCGCTGAACTCAACAGCCGCCTTATTTCACAGATTTGAATGGATTTCCTCAGGGCATTGTAACGTCGCTTAGCAGAGTAGAAATTCCCTTAGATCTCATGATGTTTTGTAGTGGCATTCCACCATTCACTACTCACAATAAGTTAGGGATATTGGTGTGGTTCAACTTTGGAATTTTTTAAAAATGTAGTTACAGTACAGTTAAAGACGGAGGATCGTCAATGCGCGACAGACAAATTCGTACCACGAATTTCACCACGCTCCATACCTTGCCATGGCAGCTGCTCTTACGGTCCCATGGTGCAGGCTAATACTAGCCTCGTCCATTCTGCAAATAGGGTGTGTATCTTTTCGAAATCAAATATTGATCACAGAAGAAAACACCCTTTCATGACATTTGTTTTCAGCTTTATTCACATTATATTACAGATATGGTCACATTTGCTTCAAGAAGGTGTCACTACTAGTTATCCCACGAGCGCGAGTGGAATACGGCATTATGTAGTGCGTCTGCGTCCCATATCCCACGAGGCCGAAGGCCGAGTGGGATATGGGACGCATAGTATATGGTTGAATAGACCCATCCAGTAAGCTCCGCCCATTTATAAATTGTCTAGCAACATGCCACACATGTTAGGCACATGTTGCAGTAGAGTCGCGTGGCCGCGCCGTGCGTCAGCGTCCGCGCCCTGGTCAGCGCGTATTGAAACACGCACACGCACACAGAAACTGCATGCTCGAAAGCAAAATGTGCACTTAAGTATCTGGTCGTGTGCGTGCACGTACAACACGCCTGCAATACGCGTAACGCGCGCGATCGAACAAAAACATCTCGACACACATCTAGAACCCAGTGAATGCACAACATAGCAAAACGACATGCTAATTTTGGTGAGTTTTTCCCGTTTACACAAAAACACATTTATGAAGGGATTAAAAGTAGGTTTGGATAGTCTTATACAATCCGTTTTAAACCGGCTAGGGTCCTCTGCGCTGACAAAAATTATGTTGATGGTGTTTTTGCGTCACTCGTGCTGCATTTCGCCGTAGCTCTGTGCACAACATTTTGAGGACTCGGGTAACCAAAATGGAGATCCACTTTTTCGTAACCTCAACCTGAGGCTGTGATTGGTCAATTCCAAAATGGGCGGAGCTTACTGGATCGGTCTATTGACGAACGACATACAACAACACAGTGACAACCCAGCGCGCGCGCGTGATTGGATTAGCGTAGCAACGCATAAACACACTGTGGTGAGCTCGCATAAATAATAAGCCTCCACCTTTTGGGATTGTATGCGCAACTGCCCTACTCGGGCAAGGTATGAAGCGCGGTGAAATTCGTGTCACAAATTTGCCTGTCGCGCATTGACGAGTCTCCGTCTTTAACTGTAGTTATATTATCTCAAAAACTGATGCAGATAAAGAAATCCATTTGGCAAAACGCAAGAGATTTGACTGGAAAAATAGACACGGACCTTCTCAAGCATATGTATTCTGAAAGAATGGAAAGCGATGCACTACATCAGCCTGACAAAGGTAATATTTTGTTTTACTTTGCTTCTAAAATAAGGTTCTCGTACAAAGATGGAATGTGTACAGCATGACTGAAAATATTACCCTAAGAATATTTGCACTATTTTAAATCATACAACCTAGTCGTCTGAGCAAGTGGGTTTACTATTACTATATCATCTGTTTAAAAATTACCGAATATGTGTTTCGGGATTAAATGTTTAAGGTGGAACACATGACTGGTAAACCGTTACAAATAGTTTTATCTCCCTGTGTGATTGAAGATATGCATGATTAAAACCAGCCTGAGTAGAAGTCAGCTCCGTACTTCGTCTAACTTTTGAGAAAACAGTAAACAAGTTTTCCCAGTTACTTCGCCCTGAACCACTTCGCCCTGTACCATGTTCTATGTACGAAGTGGTTTTGGGGCGAATAGCGTTTGGGCGAAGTGGCTTTTTGGCGAAGTGGTTCAGGGCGAAGTGGTCCTGTGATTTTGGGGCGAAGTAAATTTTCGTCTCATGAGACGAAAATTTATTGTTTTACTCATTTCTTAAATATAGTATACATGATTGGTAAACTGTTACAAAAAGTTTTGTCGCCCTGTGTGATTGAAGATATTCATGATCAAAACCAACCCGAGCAAAAACCAGCTCAGTACTTCGTCTAACGTTTGAACAAACGTCAAAAAAAGGGTTTACAGTAATTTTGCCCCAAAACCACTTCGCCTTGAACCACAGCCTGTACACGAGGTTGGTTTGAGGTGAAGTGACTTTTGAGTGAAGTAGTGTTTGGACGAAGTGGTTTGGGGACGAAATGACACTTGGGCGAAGTGGTCCGGGGCGAAATGGTTTTGGGGCGAATTTAATTGACGTCTCGCGAGACGACAAATAATTGTTTTGCTAATTTCTCAAAGACTTTAGCACTTCAGACAAAGCCCTTTCAGGGGAAGTTTTCTACCGTAATCGTGTTTATATCGTGTAATAAGTTATGTGTAAATCTGTTAACATTTCTGATTTTTGAGATACCAATCATGTGTTCTACCTTTAAATGAATTGTCCAGGGGTCGATTTCACTAACGTCTACGATCCTTCGTAACTCAAGATGCGATGGATTACCGCTTCGTAACTCGTGTTGCGTCCGAAGATCAATTTCAAAAAACTTGCGATGAGTGTACCGATCCATATATGCCATGGCAACGCACCGTAAGCTACGATAAGGCAATGGGTAATCGTAGCGTACTTTTTGACCAACGATTGTCGTGGTTTTTGCCGTTTTTGGAAGACGAAACGAACTCTGGCTCCCCCAAAAACTGATTGTCACCCTTGATAGATTATATGCTAAGCGATAATAAACGAGATAACATTTTAAAATTCTACACATACGATTTTAGCAGGTGACAAAATGTCACTTTAAAACTGTTCAGTGTCGATGTTTTTACTGCATGCAAAAACACGGAAGCTATGCTGCGGCTGCTGCCGCGCGCTGCAGCTAGCTGTTGGCCATCCATTGTCTACGTCGGCCACAACGTCGTGTACGTGGAATACAAATTTGAAAGATGCTACCGTGTTCTACACGCGTCCTACGCGCGACTTAAAAACGCGAAAAACAAAAACCGCCCACGCGCTTGGTGACTGCACAAAATGTATTGGTACGCGTCCCGCAAGCTGCGCGCCGAATTTAACGCGCGCGCTTGCACTACGCAGAACGGACACGGGGACCTTTTGAACTCGTGTAGCCAACGACCGTTTTATTAAAAACATAATTCAGCACAGCAAACAGCCTCAGAGTAAATATGCAAATATCCTTCATGTTCTAATTTCGTATAATTTTAAGGATATCGTCGAAAAACCACCAATGTTTAGTAACTATTTTTCCGGTTTCATAAAGCAGCGCAGTAATGACACCAACCTTTTTGTTTCCACATCCAAATCGGAGATATTATTTGAATGTCCCGTTTTCTTCCCATGGATAGTATTTGGGGGAGGTACCGTACGAAAGGTTCAAATGAATTAAATCAGTATTTCTGAACATGCATGCTCCTTTAACTTGGCACGTCAAGAAATAGAGACACAGTAAACCTCGGATAAGTCGGATCCAACGGGACAGAGCGATTTTATCCGACTTAATCGAAGATGAAAAAACACACAGGGATTCGTTGATCTCCAACCACCCAACGGTTGACAGTAAAAACAAACATGAATTCCAACACCAAAACATTTTATTTTTACACTACATTTTCATTTTTATACATGTACTAATAAAGCAGAAAATCGTGGGCATCATTTGCCGGGCGCGATCATACATGTGCCTAGTCTAGGCCCTAGACGTTGTTATTGTTTCGTTTTGAACGTCCGTCCCGAAAACCGATCGCCGCGAGACAGTCAATAACAACGTCTAGGGAATCTCGTAGTGACAGCGCCGTGCGCGCGCACCTGTTATGCATAATGTTATGCAGAGCGCACTGTCGCCTGCTTACTATGCATGCATGCACGATGTCTAGTCCCCTGTGTCCTCACATCGTGGCATGACTGCACGGGGAAGCCGCGGGCTGGGAAAATCGTAATGCCCTTGGCAAACCTTACGATTTTGACACGGCAATTTAGAGATTTTGTTGGAAATACAATTGTATAGGACATTGCAAATGATAGGTACTGTTCCACAGATAATCGAGGCCACAGTTGAACCTATTTGCCAGTTTAAAACCCGCCGGTTCGGGAAAATAATCTGGATCCGCGCCTGTTAACCCAACCTGCAAGAAAGAACATGTTAAATGTACCAACAATGGGGTATAAGGTGAAACAAACCTTTGAGACGCGCGCACATTTCCTCTGCTTTTCGATCATTTTTCACAGGATCACTGGCAACTGACACCTGAAATCTCTATATAGATAAAAGTCATTCAAACTGAAAATACAAAAATGATAATCAATTATTATTGTAAACATACATGTACTTGCAGCCAACAAGAAGAGAATTTATACCACAAAATTAGTTATTTTACACATGACTTATCACTCGTCTTGAGATTTTTATTTTTACCCTCGTATGAAATGAAAATAAAACGTACACGTCCATTGTAGCCGCGCTGAAAACGATCAATGACAACCACGCCCTTACGGCGTCCACTCAACCCTCACACCGTTGCGTAATGCGCAAGTGCGCCCTCGTGGCTAACGATAGAAAAAGTCATTTCTTACTTCGTAAGAAAATACATTTCTTTTCTCTATTTTCCTTATTTAAGGAACAAAATACAAAACTTCAAATAATGCAAAATAGAAAACCAACAACTTTGTTGAACAAGTTGGATTCGGTTGTGAGCACCAACTCGCTTTATTTCCGAAAAACATGTAACTTTAACAATTAATGCATTAACTCAAACAATGGCTTCCAATTTCACGTTTAAATATTTCAATAATAACTCGGTCAAATTCCAAATTACCAAACACTTGGTTTGACATAGGCACTTCTTGCCCTGTCGGTGTTCAATCTGCCATGGCGTGCAATTAGCCACAATGATACCGTGGAGCGTTGCTAGATGCAGATGCGCCGCCTGCTCTCAGACTGTGAAGACCATACTTGCCAATGTCCGTGACGAGCAAATCGAAATGTGTCGAATCTCCGAGAGCTTTTAAATAACTTTCGGCAATGGACATGTACGTTTGTGCGTTCTAGCAACTGTAATGCAACTTCGTTGACGAAATTAATCAGTTTTAGATTTCGATAAATAAATTGTCATACGATCCCGCAACAACGTACAATCCTTGCCCTAATAATGGCGATATCATTAAATCTTAGAAATCCAGCATTGCTCAAAAAATAAATGAATATAATTCCAAGGTTTGCTAAATCAGCAAAAGGATGACCGTGAGAGGGCAATAATTTTTCAAAAATTTCCACTGTAATTGTGTTGGGGAAGCGTACGCCGGTTGTATCCCTACATTGTCTTGATTGAGCAATTAGTCATCGAAGGCGAAAACAAATCGGCTAGTGAATGCAACCATTTTGCGGCTGCTGCAAACTCGTTCGCAGTCGTCTTCGCTCTCGATGACTGGCCGAGATGGGCCAATTAAAGGCCCAATTCTTCCACCTGCCTCAAGCAAATGAATACTTGGCGAGGGTGGATGAAGCTTTAGGTGATGTTAGGAGAACCAGAACTTCCGGAAGTTGCGTCTCCGCTAGCTGTAGTAAACACAGGTCGTCCAAAACCGACACACGGAAGTCCCATATTCCTGGTAAAAGGGGGAAAAGAAAACAGCCAACAGGAAACTGTTCGTATTGAAAATGGGCATAAAGCCGCTACAAAAATGTACCAAAATGTACCAAATGGGCACAAAATGCGCCTAAATGAGACAAAATGTCATGTGGCATAACATTGCCTTGCTGCACATTCTCTATAAAATACCAAACAACTATCTGCCAAATTGGCTCTCTAATAAATGCTATGCAAATGTATTAGTACTTTATTAGGTGGTCACATGGCGCCCGGCACCACGGTCCAATAACGCGTGGTTAATGGAACTCGGAGGCCACGAAAAACCCCTAACTTGCAGGGGAAACGTGGTTGCGTCCAAGGATGCCGAGCGGGGGCGCACTCCCCTGTTCCATGATAACGTAAGTGAAGAGGTGGGTCAAAGGGTGGGTTTAAAGGCGAGGTAATGAATGCTCTAACCGAGAAGGAACAAGCATTGTAAAATGCACTCCTTATATACCCTGAAAGGAATGCGTAACGCTATGCGTTACTTAATGGCTCAATGAGCATGCATGTCGTACATTGCCGAAAAGAAATTCCACTTTCTTACTTCGTAAGAAAATACATTTCTTTTCTCTATTTTCCTTATTTAAGGAACAAAATACAAAACTTCAAATAATGCAAAATAGAAAACCAACAACTTTGTTGAACAAGTTGGATTCGGTTGTGAGCACCAACTCCGGAGAAACGCCAACTCCGGAGAAACGCCAAAGGAAGGATGTCTTTTAAATGTATAGATAATGAGCAAACATTCTGAAACATTGTGGCGACAAGACGCCGCTGGGCTAACATTTTAGTCTCGTAGTGTTTGCAGTTTGCAAGTCGATTGTCGCAAATGAATTATCATAATTGATCATGCCCGAACAGTTTTTCCTCTCGCAGGAACGAAGGCGTGGAAATTCAAAAAGAACACTTTAATAAAAGAAAAGCATCAATTTGGTTTAAATGCATAAATTGCAACAGCCCAAATCGCTGCTGCAGCAAAAAAATCTTTATCAGATAATCTGGGAGGTAAGGACAAATCTTACCTAGCGAAAAGCCAGCACGAAAAATGCTGGATTCGTAGAGATTACCGAATCTACGCCCAAAAAGGGGGATGTAAAGGAGGTGCTCTCCGCTTTTCTGGCTTCGGCCGACTTCTCGGCCTTGCGTAGTCGCTTCTTCTCGCCTGAATCGTCGGCAAGGTTATCCGTAACGTACTCTTTTACCCAAGCGGTGATCAGTCGGCTAGTCTAATCAGCTTCTGGCGTTGCTGCAGAGTGCAACGGTCTCCTTCGGGTGCGATTTGACGCCTGAAATATCGCCTACGCCCAGTGCTGCCAATGCAGATTCAATCAGAGTAACAACGCGGGGTGGTCGTACTGTTCCTCGTTGCCCTCACTCTTTAAAGCAGCGGGACTGTCCGGTAGCTTCTGCTTCTTACACGCTGATGCAAGCTTCTGCTGAAGATCTCGAATAGCGGTAAAAAATTTCGCAGTTTGATGACTGGTTAAGACCCTCGTCGCTCATCATCGTGATATGAAACTGCGTGTATGAGTGTACGAGTTCGTGTCTCTAGTGAAGCGAGGTAATGAATGCTCTAACCGAGAAGGAACAAGCATTGTAAAATTCACTCCTTATATACCCTGAAAGAAATGCGTAACGCTATGCGTTACATAATGGCTCAGTAAGCATGCATGTCGTACAATGCCGAAAAGAAATTCCACTTATTCACGGGCTCAACCGTGAATAAATTATTTCCTATCGCGCCACGCCGCTCCCCCCGCTGACTTAACCTAACCTGCAAGAAAGAACATGTTAAATGCACCAACAAAGGGGTAACATCGTTCTTCGGCGACGAGCTACAGGCGGACATCTTACATCCGCCTCCTCAAGTAACAAAGAACGGGAGGAGCATAATAAACCGATAATCGTGCAGTTTTAATCCTTTTTTATTTTACCACATCAACTTGTATCGACCATGTTTCCTGGTCGTGCTAAACAATAAAAGCTTAACGAGCTTTGCTCACTTAAATTAAATTTAAATAATTTAAATTTACAAACCTAAATTAAGTGATACAGCAAGCTGATTCTCTACCGACTCCTTAACGTATCCATCCTTCGCATTTTCGGAGTGCCATCTTTCGTGTTTCTTAAACAGTCTGTCAGGCACTCCTATGGCAGCAGCTGCTGTGGCTCCGCCAGAGCGTAAACTATGTAAGCTAAATCAAGTCTCCCTACATTTGGTATAAGAAAGTTGACAATTTCTTAGCCTGTGAACTTGAACATATTTAACAAAAATCATTGGTCTAAACAGAAACTTATCGGTGAAGTCAGTTATTCCTGCTAAGTCAATATATTTTGATAACGCTTTGACAGGACAAAGTGTCGAACCGGTCTTAGCTATATAAACCCACGAACCTTCTTTAAGTTGATCTGTTTTGCTTTTCGCAATGAATATTCTAACAAAGGAGGGATGGATGTCCAGATCACATTCCCTTATGTTGATAAGTTCGTCGTTTCTAAAAAAAACCAGCAAAGGAAATTAAACACATTGCGCATAGACGAGCGTGCAGCAGGTTGTTGGACGGACCAAACTTATCCACAATTGTTGTTAAGATTTCCGTTGTAACTGGGTCTTTAGGACATGTGGGCTTAGCAGTGAGTCGCTTTAGTCCTTCCAAAGCGAGACGGAGAAATTTTGCATCGCAGGGATTTGTGGTGATGCATGGAGTACAATCATATGGGGCGCCGTTTGTCAACTAATTATTTAGGCGAATTATATCATGTGTTTTCCATGGTTTATCTTAATTCTGTGTAAATCATGCATTTGTGTCAAAGGCCGTTTATGGTTTACAAACTTTTAAAACATCGTTTTGTACCAACACGATTCTTTACAAAACAGGAAATATACACGTAGCTGTGCGAATTCATTATTTACAAATAATGAAAATGTTACCTCGGCGTTCCATACTTTATAAATGAAACCGACGAATGTACATTTCAATGGTTTACAAACAAGAGAATCGTATCGTTCATGGACAATTTCATGGTTTATAAATAATGAATACTACACATTGCTGCACGTTTTTCTGGTTTACAAATAATAGCAAACTATCACTGGTGCGCAATTACATGGTTTATAAACCAAGAAATTTGCACCGGGTTCCGATTTTGTATGGTTTATAAATAATGAAAATTGGTTAATTGACGTACAATTCCATGGTTTATAAACGATCAAAACTGCGCCGTTCTAATCAATTTTGTGGATTCTGTGGTTTGTAAACAAATAAAAATAGCCAATAGGCGTGCATTTCGATGGTTTGTAAATAATGAAAAGTGATCGTTGGCTCACAATTTCATGGTTTATAAATAATGAAAATGAACTAGTTAGCGTTGTCGCAAATTTTCATGGTTTACAAACGAAGCTTTATACACTTGTCTGTCGTTTGTAAAGGTTGACTATCGATAAAAAGAGAAGTATTATGCACTCGGTACATCTCAAAATACGATCATTGACGAAAAATTGAAGGGTTTGTAAACCATGAAATTCACGCTTCATAAACGTTTATTATAATCCAGTTTTATCCCGGTTAAACTCGCCCGTTTGCGAGAGCAATGGGTGCGTTCAGTTAGCTATCATTGAGTCATAAGGGTGCTCCTTCAAAGTGTGAACAGTCCGGCAGACCATGGCAACAAAGGTATTTATGTGTATAGCTAATCGAACGCTACGGCACTGCCTCCAGCTTGATTTGTTAATTATTTTGTTAATATGCACGACTGTTCTACTGTTTTATTCACAAGAATAAAGAGTATAGGGGCCGCTAGGCTATATGGGTCATTTTCCCCAAATGACACACAGTTACCCTTTCAATGGGTGAGGTCACAATTCTGTTTGTGTTAGTGTTAGTATTAGTGTTACAGATCGTGCGCACAACCGCAAATTGCTGTGAGTGAGGGCGCAATTCTGTAGGCCCACGTGTTAGTGTAACAGATATGTTAACACGGTGTCTCGGGAAACCGTGTTAGCGTTAGTGTAACAGATCTGTTAACAGACTCGGCATCTAGCTTGGGAAATGTCAAGTCGGTATAGGGTTCTGTACGACTTTGCACACTAACACGAACACAGAATTGTGACCTCCGGTCTGTGCCACACGAGCTTAACCACAAAGTGAATGAAAAATCTTCACGTACTCACGGAGCCAAAAAAAGGTCTCAATCGTGGGTAGAATGCAAGATCCAACACATTTATCAGTTGTGTTGAAAATGAAACTTCGTTCAGATTAACTTAACAGATACGCCAACACGATGTGTAACATGAGGTGTTAAACTAACATGAGATGTAACACTAACACGTCTTAAACATCATGTTAATATCTAGTTAACACGGTGTTTGTTCTCACTATGAACATCTAACAATGGAAATTGGGCACACACCATTGTTACTAACAATGGGGTTACAATGAACATGTACATGTTTTTGCTCATAGTGTCTGAGGTCACAATTCTGATTAAGTTAACAGATGTTATACACGCGCAACCCAGAGTTGTGACTTCGCCCTATGTACAGTGCAGAGAATTAACATGCATGCTATGTTAACACCGTATTAACATATCTGTTAACACGGTGTTAACCTGGACGTTTAGTTAGAGGTCGAGATTAATGCCGTGTTAACAGATCTGTTAACAGATCTGTTAAACTAACACATAACACACAGAGATTTGTGACCTCACCCACGTATCATTTGTAATACACGAGTCAAACTTTGTAATTTTTGTTTTTATAACAAGACTTGAGTCGATTGTGAGTAAAAGTATAACAATTCCCAATTTGGTTGCCACGGAACTGGAAACTTGCGTGTGTACCCGCCAGCTGACTGGAGCTAGTCTAGGGTCAGGCATCAGAGAACAAAATTAAGCGTCCATGACATATTTATAAATTAGGTACCGAAATTAAGAATCTAGTGATAAAGGGCGTTATTATATAGTTTAGGTGGATTCCTAATCACGTTGCAACACATGTTCTGGGAATTTTCCGCGCGCGCGCTGGAGGCAGCTGTGCCGTGGCGTTCGATTAGCTGTACACATAAATACCTTTGTTGCCATGGTCTGCCGGACTGTTCACACTTTGAAGGAGCACCCTTATGACTCAATGATAGCTAACTGAACGCACCCATTGCTCTCGCAAACGGGCGAGTTTAACCGGGATAAAACTGGATTATAATAAACGTTTATGAAGCGTGAATTTCATGGTTTACAAACCCTTCAATTGTTCGTCAATGATCGTATTTTGAGATGTACCGAGTGCATAATACTTCTCTTTTTATCGATAGTCAACCTTTACAAACGACAGACAAGTGTATAAAGCTTCATTTTTCTCTGTTTGTAAACCATGAAATTTTGCGACAACGCTAACTAGTTCATTTTCATTATTTATAAACCATGAAATTGTGAGCCAACGATCACTTTTCATTATTTACAAACCATCGTGATGCACGCCTATTGGCTATTTTTAATTGTTTACAAACCACAGAATCCACAAAATTGATTAGAACGGCGCAGTTTTGATTGTTTATAAACCATGGAATTGTACGTCAATTAACCAATTTTCATTATTTATAAACCATACAAAATCGGAACCCGGTGCAAATTTCTTGGTTTATAAACCATGTAATTGCGCACCAGTGATAGTTTGCTATTATTTGTAAACCAGAAAAACGTGCAGCAATGTGTAGTATTCATTATTTATAAACCATGAAATTGTCCATGAACGATAGATTCTCTTGTTTGTAAACCATTGAAATGTACACTCGTCGGTTTCATTTATAAAGTATGGAACGCTGAGGTAACATTTTCATTATTTGTAAGTAATGAATTCGCACAGCTACGTGTATATTTCCTGTTTTGTAAAGAATCGTGTTGGTACAAAACGATGTTTTAAAGGTTTGTAAACCATAAACGGCCTTTGACACAAATGCATGATTTACACAGAATTAAGATAAACCATGGAAAACACATGCTATAATTCTCCTAAATAATTAGTTGACAAACGGCGCCCCATACAATCATAATACCATTTGATGCTATAAAACAGACCTTCAATCTTACTATAGAGTGCATTTGATGTAAACAGTTCCATAAAGAATCTTGCTATGTCATCCGCCTTTGCTGGGATGTGTGGTAAACCGTGTATTTGGCACCATGATTGCCATTCGGCATATAGTGTCTCTCATACCACCGTAATGTGCTAGGTGCTCTAGAGGCTTTCATAACACAATCCAATGTGCGTCGATAATCTGGAAGTCTGTAATATTAACATTGAATGGGTAAATGAAAATTATTACAAAATTATGTGACGTCTAAAACATGTACTTTATGAATTCTCATGCCAATTTTCATGCCACGTCTGCATCATTGCAGTTACTGAGTGCCATGTGGCAATGTGGAAACATGCAAATTTTCATGCTAAATCTACATCATTGTAGTTCCGAGTGTCATGCGGCAGTGTGAAAACATGCTAATTTTCATGACAAGTCTGCATCATTGAAGTCAGTTGCTATGGTAATTGGGTCTAAACATTCGCTGGTAATCTGAAACGTCCATTGGTGTAGCGCAGGGAAACATTTCATTGGTTTTAGTGTAGACCCCAAAACCATGCTGGCAACACACAAAGGGGTGTTATGGCCCAGCGGTCTAGTGCGTCGAACTCAAATTCCTGTGCCAGTACTAGAATGTGGGTTCGATTCCGGGCCGTGACGGTTTGTGGCACTTGTGCTCTTGGGCAAGGCACTTCATCACACTTGTTCCGTCCTTCGGAAGGGATGTTGGTCCAGTGTGTCAGGTTTCGGTAACGCACTTTAATGATGCAGTTGAGTGTCATTTTCCTAAAGTAACCAACAAATCATGTACTTCTGACAAACCATGGATGACTCCAACAATTAAGAAGCTAATTAAGAAGCATTTGTTGCTGGTGATTTTGACAAATGGAGGGTTATGCGTAACAAAGTTAAACATGAAATTAAAATTGCTAAAATTAAATATCATGCTGAAAGAGTTAGGCATCTTCAAAAACAGGATTCTAAAAAGTGGCACCAACAGATAAAAATCATGACAAGAAACGATTGTACTGAACTCAGCATACAACTCCCTGGTGTGTGTAAAAATAATCAAAGCGATATTGCGAATATTATTAATGATAACATTTGTTAATGTTTCCTCGGGACTTACACCATTGGATATTTGTAAGCTGTCTGTACATCATCTGTACCCGTGGGAAGTGTATGACGTGCCGAAAAGAGTTAAATCATCTAAAGCTGCTGGTCCTGATGGGATAACGCCAAGACTTCTCAAATAATTTGCCTATGAACTGAGCGTTCCATTTACCAATATCCTTAATAGCTCTTATGCTGAGGGAATTGTTCCTGTTCAGTGGAAAAAGGCGATCGTTGTCCCGGTTCCCAAACAGCATCCGGCAAATATTGAGAAGTTGAGGCCCGTTTCCTTGACGGATGGTTTTGCTAAAATTGCGGAAGGTTTTGTTGTTAAAGGGGCTATGTCACGGTTTGCGCATGCGCCAAATCCTTTCATATTTTGACATACGTGCAGGCTCAGATGAATGTAGTGCAATTTCGTTACACAACGACATTGGTGCGTGTGCTATAGTTGTGTACATCGTGTACTTAGCACGTGCCGCATGGGCAGTGTGTTCGTTCATGAGTGTTTACAATACGCAGAATTCAACTACATTGTGCATCGTGTGCGCGCATTTTTGGAATTGGCGCGCGCGATTGCGGGATTTATGTCTGGCAAAACAAAATCGTACAGCGGTGGCGGCCACTGTGTCTTTTCAAGGACAGAAGGTATGCTGTAAAATTGCTGTCAGGACCAAATAAGCATGTCAGTTTTGATGGAAAACAAGGTTAAGTAAATTGCTGTATCCAACCATGTCAATCATATCATTCGATGCCGTTTCTGTCATGTTTTGTGGAGTTTTTTTGATGGGATGAAAAAACTCTCTTTTTAACGACGGCCGCACACACGGTGATGTCGATGTTTGGCGGCTTAAGAATACGGAAAACAGTGCGATTCCAAGTAAAAAGTAATGCATCAGGACATCCCAGACGTTGACAAGTACACCACTGCCAAAATTACTAAAGATTTATAAGGGATGGCAAATATTGAATAGGATATGCAAAACCTGGCGACAAAACTTGAAAAAGTTAGCCACACTTTTTCAAGTTTTGCTGCGCATGCGCAAACCGTGACATAGCCCCTTTAACTGGGTGCTTCATGATATTCAACATATAATTGATATTAACCAGTATGGTAATGTGAAGGGTGTCTCTACTGCGCACTACTTGGTTAGTCTGATTCACTTCTTGCATAGTGGAGCTGATTTATCTAACAATAAAGTATGGGTTCAGCACCTGCCGTCTCGCGTCTCGCGTCTCGCGTCTCGCGTCTCGCGTCTCGCGTCTCGCGTCTCGCGTCTCGCGTCTTGCGTCTCGCGTCTCGCGTCTCGCGTCTCGCGTCTCGCGTCTCGCGTCTCGCGTCTCGCGTCTCGCGTCTCGCGTCTCGCGTCTCGCGTCTCGCATCTCGCATTTTTACTACCAAATCTCGATTACAAAATCCAGAATACATTCACCAGAGTATATCTTCCACACGGGGCTGATGAAGTGAGAACAATTTCACAATTTTCTAAACAGACTCCAGTAAAACTTATTCATACTGTCCTCTTCAACTTAAAAAGTCTTTATTGATTCTGATCCAAAGCACACTTAATTTGGTTTCAGCTTCAACCGCACACTAATTAGTACCTTTTTAGGGAGTTAAAGAGACCCCTTCCAAAGAAAGGAACTAAAAAGTAACTATTTTGCGCAAAAACGCACATCTTTCAATGTTGTACCCTTCATGTCCCGGGCACACTTATTAGTCGAGTATCTATGGGGGGTGGGGTGGGGGGAGGGGGGGGGGGGGGGGGGGGGTGGTCTTGTGCACCCGTGCACCCACCCCCAGTACTAAACCAAACCAACTTTTTTAGGTGCATTTTATGGTCCTAAAACACATTTTTGATGTTAACAGTGAAAAAACCCGATGCACTCGGGATATTCAAAATGGCGGCCACTAAAAATGGTTCAAAATCATATATTGGCCAAATAATATGATGAAAGCACTTAAACAATTGCTAGTTATATGTTTTTGACACTCACAAATTTATTTCTGGAGTTCCCTTTGTTCTATCATGCTTCAACATCAAAATGGCGGCTAATATGGCTGCCAAAAGTGGCCAATATGAGAAAAATGATGTACATGTATAATGGACAAAAAATATGATAACCACATACATCAATCAACCATTGGAGATATCCAAGATGGCGGCCAAAGTGCCTGCCAAAAATGCTAAAAAATTGAAAAGAATTAGCCAAAAAATATGCTAAAGGCATAATACAATTGTTAGTTGTAAGTTTTTATCCCCACAATATAATTTCTAGTCATTTTTGCTATTATACAATTTTTTTCCGCGTGGGCGTTTTCATCTGACCCTTCCGTCCTGGGTCAAATAAAGGTAAAAGTTCAGCCAATCAATGCACATGAAACTATGCTTGATCTTCAGAAAACTAGTTACAGGCATAGGCCCTATGACAAAAATCCACTTTTTAAGACTTTTTGAAATGATTATAATTATGTCACTAATTATAACGTCATCGTGAAGTAACGCAAACATAGGGATCCTTAATCCTAGACCTAGGATTGTGCCAAGTTTCCAGTTCATACCTTGTTCCGTTTTCAAGTTAGACTGTTTTTGTGGAAAAATTGTACTAAATTTGACGTTTATACCCCGTTCCGTTCTCCAGTTAGGCTGGATTTTGTTGAAAATGTGATTTTTTTTATTTGCTGAGCTTTGACCTTCAATGATGACCCAGGAAGGAAGGCAAGATGAAAATGTCCACACAAAGAAAATTGTAGCCCATGGTCTGATCTATATGTCTGCCAAATAAAAAGACCCCGAGTCACGCGGTTTTAGAGGGGGAAATATTGGTCATTTTCATGATGAAAATCATCTTTTTTGGCATTTTGAAACTATTATCATTACGTAATCATTGACGTCATGGTGACGTAAATTATTACATACTAAAAATGTGATTTTTGAATTGGCTGAACTTTTACCTTTATTTGACCCAGGACGGAAGGGTGCAGATGAAAACGCCCACGCGGAAAAAAATTGTATGATAGCAAAAATGACTAGAAATTATATTGTGGGGATAACAACTTAC
This sequence comes from Henricia sp. BOLD:AAB3569, assembly GCA_037783545.1. NCBI lineage: Eukaryota > Metazoa > Echinodermata > Asteroidea > Spinulosida > Echinasteridae > Henricia > Henricia sp. BOLD:AAB3569. Next base: position 292,689 of record JBBELK010000207.1, on the reverse strand, counting down.
AACTAACAATTGTATTATGCCTTTAGCATATATTTTGGCTAATTCTTTTCAATTTTTTAGCATTTTTGGCAGGCAATTTGGCCGCCATCTTGGATATCTCCAATGGTTGATTCTGGGGATTGCATTTAATGGACATGTATGTGTTTATCATATTTTTTGTCCATTATACATGTATATCATTTTTCTCATATTGGCCACTTTTGGCAGCCATATTGGCCGCCATTTTGATTTTGAAGCATGATAGAACAAAGGGAACCCCAGAAATAAATTTGTGAGTGTCAAAAACATATAACTAGCAATTGTTTAAGTGCTTTCATCATATTATTTGGCCAATATATGATTTTGAACCATTTTTAGTGGCCGCCATTTTGAATATCCCAAGTGCATCGGGTTTTTTCACTGTTAACATCAAAAATGTGTTTTAGGACCATAAAATGCACCTAAAAAAGTTGGTTTGGTTTAGTACTGGGGGTGGGTGCACGGGTGCACAAGACCCCCCCCCCCCCCCCCCCCGCCCCCCACCCCACCCCCATAGATACTCGACTAATAAGTGTGCCCGGGACATGAAGGGTACAACATTGAAAGATGTGCGTTTTTGCGCAATATAGTTACTTTTTAGTTCCTTTCTTTGGAAGGGGTCTCTTTAACTCCCTAAAAAGGTACTAATTAGTGTGCGGTTGAAGCTGAAACCAAATTAAGTGTGCTTTGGATCAGAATCAATAAAGACTTTTTAAGTTGAAGAGGACAGTATGAATAAGTTTTACTTGAGTCTGTTTGGAAAATGGTGAAATTGTTCTCACTTCATCAGCCCCGTGTGGAAGATATACTCTGGTGAATGTATTCTGGATTTTGTAATCGAGATTTGGTAGTAAAAATGCGAGATGCAAGATGCGAGACGCGAGACGCGAGACGCGAGATGCGAGATTCGAAACGTAATGCGAGATTTGGCAGTCAAAACGCGAGATGCGAGATGCGAGACGCGAGATGCGAGATGGTAGGTGCTGAACACCATAATAAAGGTACTGTTGTTTTGACTGATTTTTCGAAGGCTTTTGACCTTGTTGGTCATACGCTTCTCATTCACAAATTTTTGCAGTTAGGTGTCAGGGAATCAGTTGTCCCATGGATTTGCAGTTTTATTTCGAATAGATAACGGTGTGTCAGATACAATCGGACTTTATCCGACTATAAAACGTTAAATGGTGGCCTTCCACAAGGCACAACAATGGGCCCGTTGTGTTTTCAATGCTTTATTAATGATGCTGCATCAGACACCAATGTTAGTGTTTGGAAGTACGTTGACGATTTAACGTTGGCTGAGAACTGTTTAAGTTCCGCAACTGGCAATCTACAAGCGGATTTGGACACTTTTGTTAATTGGACAATAAATTAATTTTGAATCCATCTAAATGTCAGGCCCTCCTTGTCTGTTTCAAGAGGAATCCTCCTCATCCAGTTATAATTATTGACAATAATCCCGTTACCTTTGTGTCGTCTGCAAACATTTGGGCAATACAATTCAAAATGACTTGAAATGGGATAAACAGATTAGTGACATGTTAAAGAAAACTAATTCTCGTTTATACATGCTGCGTACACTGAAGAAATTCGGTTTCAACACAGACGAGTTGGCAGTCGTTTATAAGGGATATGTCAGACCTTTGCTGGAGTACGGGGCGGCTGTGTGGAATTCTTCACTCACCAATGCTCAGGTCCAAACTTTAGAGAAAGTACAAAAACGAGCATGCAAAATCATGTTGGGTAAACATTAAGAATGTTTTCATGATGCAGTCAATGAGTGTGGTATTGAAACCCTTTCTGATCGCAGGCTCACTCAATGTCGCAAATTTGCTCAGTCTTTGTCAACTTGTAAGCAGACTAAAAACCTCATTCCTCCTTTAAGGAAAAACATACATGGTAGGGATTTGCGTAACTCACAATCTATTTCGTTGTTACCATGTAGGACTAATCGATTTAGAAAGAGCCCGATACCATACTACATTGACATATTGAATTCATGATTGAATTAAGGCTTCTGCAATGTGCATAATTCTGTGGCAATTTGTTTCTTTTAATACTTGTCCTTGTGTGTAATATCGTAATATTCTTGTTTTAGTGGCTGGACCATATTTTACATGTATTTTATTATGTCTTGGTCTATTGTATTTTTTGCTGTTTTTAATATTGTAACATTCGTGTAATTTGGCCTATTGGCCACGATAAGAATGAAATAAATCAATATCAATAAATCAATATCAACTTTAAAGATCCCGGAGCATTCTTTCGTGCATCCTGAGATCTCAGGGAATTTCTACTCTGCAAAGCGACGTGACAATACCCTGAGGGAAATACGCAAATCTGTGGAGCGAGCCGGCTGTTGTCTTGAGCCAACTCACGCCCGAGTCATTTTGATGTAATTTAATCAATTCGGTCATGTTATGCCGAAAAGAAACAATTTCTATACTTTCCAGAAATTGTATTGGGTTCCGTTCCTTATGACTGTCCCATTCCTACCAAACTTTCAAACGACGAACCTTATTTACTCCACAGTTTTTCAAATTAATAACAGGGATGCATGCTGACGAATGTAATGGAAGGGATTCCCCAATATGCTTTAAATATCAGCCAATCGCCGACGCGGACAACGGCCAGCATTACCGAGTACATGTATCACATGCATGCACGGTGTTTACAATCTGTGCGCGTTACATTTGAATGCCTGCAATCGTGCTACAATGCACTGCAAGCGTCCTGATTGGTCCAGCAGAGGCGACAAGATTTCTGTCGCTAGTCCCACCGCCAAATTGGGCCTTTTTCAACAGGGCCACTGTACGCAGGAGTTAGGGAGTGCGTTAAAGGGGCACTGTTGCAAGAGGATGTCTTTCGTGAAGAGCAAGGGAAGGGATTCCCCGGTGTCTCTAACCGTTACTAAATCAACTTAGAAGTTGATAGTTATTCAAATATCTATGTTAATTGATCCCATTCCTGTAATTGGCGGTCCTTCCGTTGTTGGATGTGGTGAATAGATAAATAAAAAATAAAAATAAATAAAAGGTGACGTTTTCACTAGCCCATTGAGACGTCACGTAAACGAGTTGGAAATGTGGTTGCAATCTATGTAATAGCGCCCTCTATCGCTCGATTCTTAATTATGGTACCCAATTTATAAATATGTCACGGACGCTTGTGTTCTGTGTTGCTTTACCCTAGACTAGCTCCGGTCAGCTGGCGGGTATACACGCAAATTTTCAGTTCCGTTGCAACCAACGTGATAATTTTTATACTTTTACTCACAATGTGCTCAAGTCTTGTTATTTTTTTAATTACGTTTGACTCGTGTTTTACAGATAATACAGTGCAAGGGTAACTGTGTGTCATTGGACAACAAAATTGGGTGTTTTGGGTTATTTGTGTGTGTGTGCTAAATATAGCCTACTCTGTATACTTGTGAATAAAACAGTAGAACAGCCGTTTTATTAACAAAATAATTCATAAGCATAGGCTTTCGTAGCACCAACTATTTCATAAAATGCATAGAAGACGGTACGAACTGTGGTGTAACTTTGATTAGATTGACCACAAGTCTAGTAAATCATGGCGTTCAGAAAAAAATACGAGTAAATCCTGGTCGGGTTTACTGGACCTTCAAATACCTAGAATGTTGTCGGGATTCATACGTAAAAACAACTGCTATTGCATACTTCATCCATTGTATATATATCGATGATAGAGATCGATTCGATCATTACCAGTGCGCCTTAAAGGGCGCTGGGATGGGACCATCGATATATATATACACTGGATGAAGTATGCAATAGCAGTTGGCTATACGAGAATTGAAGCCACGCGCCGGCCGCCATTGTACCCCACGAACAATGCTTGGCCTAGACGCTCCCCGATCCATGCGATCGCTTGCATACCACTTAACACATGTATACCATGACGTAGACTAGTCAAGACAGTATGACCAGTCCATGCAATGCATTGTAATTGGTGGGGTACAATGGCGGACGGTGGCCCCAATTTTAGTCGTCGTTGCTTCATCCAGTGTATATATATATCGACGGCTAGAACGGGCTAATTTGTTGGCGCCCTCATTGCCCCAAAATTGTATACGACACGTGACCACCAAGTCACGTCTTTTTCTTGTAGACAGACGTAAATACAATTTTGCAGCAGACAAGGCAGGTCTCTCACAAAGTACACTCTTTTTATTCGTAAACTAGATTTTTGCACTTGGTACATTTTCTTTTAAAGGTGCGTGTAATCCAAGCGTACACAACGGCACTGGTGAAATCATACGAAATTGAGTCATTTTCATAAGTTAAGTATGGCACTAATTAGCCGGCCGATTTCGCCCTATCCAAAATTAAGTGTAGCTAATAAGTCGATCTTTAAAATTAATTAACAAAATCTTTAAAATATGCAAATATGTGGGGTACATTTTCTTTTAAAGGTGCGTGTAATCCAAGCATATACAAAGTACAACGGCACTGGTTATCGTGTATGAAATCATACGAAATAACGTCATTTTCATTAGTTGAGGATGGCACTAATTAGCCGGTCGGATTCGCCTTATCCAAAATTAAGTGTAGCCAATGAGTCGATCTTTAAATTGAACTAATACAATTGTGAAAATATGGTAATATGTGGGGTACATTTCCTTTTAAAGGTGCCCGTGTAATCAAAGTGTACAGAACGGCAGTGTTGAAATTGTACGAAATGACGTCATTTTCATTAGTTGAGGATGGCACTAATTAGCCGGTCGATTTCGCCCTATCCAAAATTAAGTGTAGCCAATAAGTCGATCTTTAAAATTAATTAACAAAATATTTAAAATATGAAAATATGTGAGGTACATTTCCTTTTAAAGGTGTGTGTAATCCAAGCGTACAGAACGGCAGTGGTGAAATCATACGAAATGACGTCATTTTTATTAGTTGAGGATGGCACTAATTAGCCAGTCGATTTCGCCCTATACAAATTTAAGTGTAGCCAATAAGTCGATCTTTAAAATTAATTAACAAAATCTCTAAAATATGCAAATATGTGGGGTACACTTTCTTTTAAAGGTGCGTGTAATCCAAGCGTACACAACGGCACTGGTGAGATCATACGAAATTGCGTCATTTTCATTAGTTGAGGATGGCACTAATTAGCCGGTCGATTTCGCCTTATCAAAAATTAAGTGTAGCCAATAAGTCGATCTTTCAAATTAATTAACAAAATCTTAAAAATATAAAAATATGTGGGGCACATTTTCTTTTAAAGGTGCGTGTAATCCAAGCGTACACAACGGCACTGGTGAAATCATACGAAATTTAGTCATTTTCATTATAGTTGAGGATGGCACTAATTAGCAGGTCGATTTCGCCCTATCCAAAATTAAGTGTAGCCAATACGTCGATCTTTAAAATTAATTAACAAAATATTTAAAATATGTAAATATGTAAGGTACATTTCCTTTTAAAGGTGCGTGTAATCCAAGCGTACAGAACGGCAGTGGTGAAATCATACGAAATTACATAATTTTCATTAGTTGAGGATGGCACTAATCAGCCGGTCGATTTCGCCTTATCCAAAATTAAGTGTAGCCAATAAGTCGATCTTTAAAATTAATTAACAAAATATTTAAAATATGCAAATATGTGGGATACATTTTCTTTTAAAGGTGCCGTGTAATCCAAGTGTACAGAATGGCAGTGGTGAAATCAAGCGAAATTACATCATTTTCATTAGTTGAGGATGGCACTAATTAGGGAGTCGATTTCGCTCTATCCAAAATTAAGTGTAGCCAATAAATCGATCTTTAAAATTAATTAACAAAATATTTAAAATATGTAAATATGTAAGGTACATTTCCTTTTAAAGGTGCGTGTAATCCAAGCGTACAGAACGGCAGTGGTGAAATCATACGAAATTACATAATTTTCAATAGTTGAGGATGGCACTAATCAGCCGGTCGATTTCGCCTTATCCAAAATTAAGTGTAGCCAATAAGTCGATCTTTAAAATTAATTAACAAAATATTTAAAATATGAAAATATGTGAAGTACATTTCCTTTTAAAGGTGTGTGTAATCCAAGCGTACAGAACGGCAGTGGTGAAATCATACGAAATGACGTCATTTTTATTAGTTGAGGATGGCACTAATTAGCCGGTCGATTTCGCCCTATCCAAAATTAAGTGTAGCCAATAAGTCGATCTGTCAAATTAATTAACAAAATCTTAAAAATATACAAATATGTGGGATACATTTTCTTTTAAAGGTGCGTGTAATCCAAGCGTACACAACGGCAGTAGTGAAATCATACGAAATTTAGTCATTTTCATTATAGTTGAGGATGGCACTAATTAGCAGGTCGATTTCGCCCTATCCAAAATTAAGTGTAGCTAATAAGTCGATCTTTAAAATTAATTAACAAAATCTCTAAAATATGCAAATATGTGGGGTACACTTTCTTTTAAAGGTGCGTGTAATCCAAGCGTACACAACGGCACTGGTGAAATCATACGAAATAACGTTATTTTGATTAGTTTAGGATGGCACTAATTAGCCAGTCGATTTCGCCTTATCCAAAATTAAGTTTAGCCAATTGGTCGATCTTTGAATTTAATTAACAAAATCTTTAAAATATGCAAATATGAGAGGTACATTTCGTTTTAAAGGCGCCGTGTAATCCAAGCGTATGTACAAAGTACAACGGCACTGGTGATCGTGAAATCATACGAAATAACGTGATTTTCATTAGTTGAGGATGGCACTAATTAGCCAGTCAATTTTTCCCTATCCAAAATTAAGTGTAGCCAATAGGTTGATCTTTAAAATTAACTAACAAAATCTTTAAAATATGCAAATATGTAAGGTACATTTTCTTTTAAAATGAGTATAATCAACGCGTACAGAACGGCAGTGGTGAAATCATACGAAATGACGTCATTTTCATTAGTTGATAATATGGCACTAATTAGCCGGTCGATTTCGCTCTATCCAAAATTAAGTGTAGCCAATAAGTCGATCTTTAAAATTAATTAACAAAATCTCTAAAATATGCAAATATGTGGGATACATTTTCTTTTAAAGGTGCCGTGTAATCCAAGTGTACAGAATGGCAGTGGTGAAATCAAGCGAAATTACATCATTTTCATTAGTTGAGGATGGCACTAATTAGGGAGTCGATTTCGCTCTATCAAAAATTAAGTGTAGCCAATAAGTCGATCTTTAAAATTAATTAACAAAATCTCTAAAATATGCAAATATGTGGGGTACACTTTCTTTTAAAGGTGCGTGTAATCCAAGCGTACACAACGGCACTGGTGAAATCATACGAAATAACGTTATTTTGATTAGTTTAGGATGGCACTAATTAGCCAGTCGATTTCGCCTTATCCAAAATTAAGTGTAGCCAATTGGTCGATCTTTGAATTTAATTAACAAAATCTTTAAAATATGCAAATATGAGAGGTACATTTCGTTTTAAAGGCGCCGTGTAATCCAAGCGTATGTACAAAGTACAACGGCACTGGTGATCGTGAAATCATACGAAATAACGTGATTTTCATTAGTTGAGGATGGCACTAATTAGCCAGTCAATTTTTCCCTATCCAAAATTAAGTGTAGCCAATAGGTTGATCTTTAAGATTAACTAACAAAATCTTTAAAATATGCAAATATGTAAGGTACATTTTCTTTTAAAATGAGTATAATCAACGCGTACAGAACGGCAGTGGTGAAATCATACGAAATGACGTCATTTTCATTAGTTGATAATATGGCACTAATTAGCCGGTCGATTTCGCTCTATCCAAAATTAAGTGTAGCCAATAAGTCGATCTTTAAAATTAATTAACAAAATCTCTAAAATATGCAAATATGTGGGATACATTTTCTTTTAAAGGTGCCGTGTAATCCAAGTGTACAGAATGGCAGTGGTGAAATCAAGCGAAATTACATCATTTTCATTAGTTGAGGATGGCACTAATTAGGGAGTCGATTTCGCTCTATCAAAAATTAAGTGTAGCCAATAAGTCGATCTTTAAAATTAATTAACAAAATCTCTAAAATATGCAAATATGTGGGGTACACTTTCTTTTAAAGGTGCGTGTAATCCAAGCGTACACAACGGCACTGGTGAAATCATACGAAATAACGTTATTTTGATTAGTTTAGGATGGCACTAATTAGCCAGTCGATTTCGCCTTATCCAAAATTAAGTGTAGCCAATTGGTCGATCTTTGAATTTAATTAACAAAATCTTTAAAATATGCAAATATGAGAGGTACATTTCGTTTTAAAGGCGCCGTGTAATCCAAGCGTATGTACAAAGTACAACGGCACTGGTGATCGTGAAATCATACGAAATAACGTGATTTTCATTAGTTGAGGATGGCACTAATTAGCCAGTCAATTTTTCCCTATCCAAAATTAAGTGTAGCCAATAGGTTGATCTTTAAAATTAACTAACAAAATCTTTAAAATATGCAAATATGTAAGGTACATTTTCTTTTAAAATGAGTATAATCAACGCGTACAGAACGGCAGTGGTGAAATCAAACGATATGACGTCATTTTCATTAGTTGATAATATGGCACTAATATGTGGGATACATTTTCTTTTAAAGGTGCCGTGTAATCCAAGTGTACAGAATGGCAGTGGTGAAATCAAGCGAAATTACATCATTTTCATTAGTTGAGGATGGCACTAATTAGGGAGTCGATTTCGCTCTATCAAAAATTAAGTGTAGCCAATAAGTCGATCTTTAAAATTAATTAACAAAATCTTTCAAATATGCAAATATGTTGGGTACATTTTGTTTAAAGGTGCCCGTGTAATCCAAGTGTACAGAACGGCAGTGTTGATATTTTACGAAATAACGTAATTTTCATTAGTTGAGGATGGCACTAATTAGTAGGTCGATTTCGCCCTATCCAAAATAAGGTGTAGACAATTATAGTCGGTATTTAAAATTAAGTAATAAATTCCTAAAAATATGGTGATATGTGCCCGTGTAAAATATAACATGGCAGTATTTTTCTTATTTTCAAGTAATTGTCGGCTTTTCGTTGATCATTAAAAATTAATGACTGTAATAAAATATTGAAATTTATCTTATAATATACGGAATACATTATATTTTAAAAATTCGGTATACATCCGGTGCTGAATACGAACCCTATAATGTAGGTTACATAATAAACAATGAGCTCCCTTTATTGCATGTATTCTTTATCGCATGGATTTCCGTGTGTAATTGGGTTTAAGATAGCATCTTTTGCTGCATGTAGATTAGATTTTGCAATTTTCGTGACTTCGAGGATGAGTTTAAGGATGAGTTTGGAGATGACTTGAAGGATGAGTTTGGTGATGACTTCAAGGATATTTTTAGCTTCAGGCAGGTGAAAAACCGTTATGTTTTGTACTATATGCGGTTTAGTTCCACTACTTACTGTCCAGCGACTTAACGTGAGAGCTACCGTCCGGAATTACCACTCTCCGTATTGCCATACGGCACGTCTGTGCAATTGAGCTTTCAACCCTGCAGTCTCGCACACAGTACTGCACTCTTCATTTTCTCTGTTCCAAATATTGCTTGTTTATTATGGCCTTGCACGAAAATTTTCTTTTAAAGGTGCGTGTAATCCAAGCATATACAAAGTACAACGGCACTGGTTATCGTGTATGAAATCATACGAAATAACGTCATTTTCATTAGTTGAGGATGGCACTAATTAGCCGGTCGGATTCGCCTTATCCAAAATTAAGTGTAGCCAATGAGTCGATCTTTAAATTGAACTAATACAATTGTGAAAATATGGTAATATGTGGGGTACATTTCCTTTTAAAGGTGCCCGTGTAATCAAAGTGTACAGAACGGCAGTGTTGAAATTGTACGAAATGACGTCATTTTCATTAGTTGAGGATGGCACTAATTAGCCGGTCGATTTCGCCCTATCCAAAATTAAGTGTAGCCAATAAGTCGATCTTTAAAATTAATTAACAAAATATTTAAAATATGAAAATATGTGAGGTACATTTCCTTTTAAAGGTGTGTGTAATCCAAGCGTACAGAACGGCAGTGGTGAAATCATACGAAATGACGTCATTTTTATTAGTTGAGGATGGCACTAATTAGCCAGTCGATTTCGCCCTATACAAATTTAAGTGTAGCCAATAAGTCGATCTTTAAAATTAATTAACAAAATCTCTAAAATATGCAAATATGTGGGGTACACTTTCTTTTAAAGGTGCGTGTAATCCAAGCGTACACAACGGCACTGGTGAGATCATACGAAATTGCGTCATTTTCATTAGTTGAGGATGGCACTAATTAGCCGGTCGATTTCGCCTTATCAAAAATTAAGTGTAGCCAATAAGTCGATCTTTCAAATTAATTAACAAAATCTTAAAAATATAAAAATATGTGGGGCACATTTTCTTTTAAAGGTGCGTGTAATCCAAGCGTACACAACGGCACTGGTGAAATCATACGAAATTTAGTCATTTTCATTATAGTTGAGGATGGCACTAATTAGCAGGTCGATTTCGCCCTATCCAAAATTAAGTGTAGCCAATACGTCGATCTTTAAAATTAATTAACAAAATATTTAAAATATGTAAATATGTAAGGTACATTTCCTTTTAAAGGTGCGTGTAATCCAAGCGTACAGAACGGCAGTGGTGAAATCATACGAAATTACATAATTTTCAATAGTTGAGGATGGCACTAATCAGCCGGTCGATTTCGCCTTATCCAAAATTAAGTGTAGCCAATAAGTCGATCTTTAAAATTAATTAACAAAATATTTAAAATATGAAAATATGTGAAGTACATTTCCTTTTAAAGGTGTGTGTAATCCAAGCGTACAGAACGGCAGTGGTGAAATCATACGAAATGACGTCATTTTTATTAGTTGAGGATGGCACTAATTAGCCGGTCGATTTCGCCCTATCCAAAATTAAGTGTAGCCAATAAGTCGATCTGTCAAATTAATTAACAAAATCTTAAAAATATACAAATATGTGGGATACATTTTCTTTTAAAGGTGCGTGTAATCCAAGCGTACACAACGGCAGTAGTGAAATCATACGAAATTTAGTCATTTTCATTATAGTTGAGGATGGCACTAATTAGCAGGTCGATTTCGCCCTATCCAAAATTAAGTGTAGCTAATAAGTCGATCTTTAAAATTAATTAACAAAATCTCTAAAATATGCAAATATGTGGGGTACACTTTCTTTTAAAGGTGCGTGTAATCCAAGCGTACACAACGGCACTGGTGAAATCATACGAAATAACGTTATTTTGATTAGTTTAGGATGGCACTAATTAGCCAGTCGATTTCGCCTTATCCAAAATTAAGTTTAGCCAATTGGTCGATCTTTGAATTTAATTAACAAAATCTTTAAAATATGCAAATATGAGAGGTACATTTCGTTTTAAAGGCGCCGTGTAATCCAAGCGTATGTACAAAGTACAACGGCACTGGTGATCGTGAAATCATACGAAATAACGTGATTTTCATTAGTTGAGGATGGCACTAATTAGCCAGTCAATTTTTCCCTATCCAAAATTAAGTGTAGCCAATAGGTTGATCTTTAAAATTAACTAACAAAATCTTTAAAATATGCAAATATGTAAGGTACATTTTCTTTTAAAATGAGTATAATCAACGCGTACAGAACGGCAGTGGTGAAATCATACGAAATGACGTCATTTTCATTAGTTGATAATATGGCACTAATTAGCCGGTCGATTTCGCTCTATCCAAAATTAAGTGTAGCCAATAAGTCGATCTTTAAAATTAATTAACAAAATCTCTAAAATATGCAAATATGTGGGATACATTTTCTTTTAAAGGTGCCGTGTAATCCAAGTGTACAGAATGGCAGTGGTGAAATCAAGCGAAATTACATCATTTTCATTAGTTGAGGATGGCACTAATTAGGGAGTCGATTTCGCTCTATCAAAAATTAAGTGTAGCCAATAAGTCGATCTTTAAAATTAATTAACAAAATCTCTAAAATATGCAAATATGTGGGGTACACTTTCTTTTAAAGGTGCGTGTAATCCAAGCGTACACAACGGCACTGGTGAAATCATACGAAATAACGTTATTTTGATTAGTTTAGGATGGCACTAATTAGCCAGTCGATTTCGCCTTATCCAAAATTAAGTGTAGCCAATTGGTCGATCTTTGAATTTAATTAACAAAATCTTTAAAATATGCAAATATGAGAGGTACATTTCGTTTTAAAGGCGCCGTGTAATCCAAGCGTATGTACAAAGTACAACGGCACTGGTGATCGTGAAATCATACGAAATAACGTGATTTTCATTAGTTGAGGATGGCACTAATTAGCCAGTCAATTTTTCCCTATCCAAAATTAAGTGTAGCCAATAGGTTGATCTTTAAAATTAACTAACAAAATCTTTAAAATATGCAAATATGTAAGGTACATTTTCTTTTAAAATGAGTATAATCAACGCGTACAGAACGGCAGTGGTGAAATCATACGAAATGACGTCATTTTCATTAGTTGATAATATGGCACTAATTAGCCGGTCGATTTCGCTCTATCCAAAATTAAGTGTAGCCAATAAGTCGATCTTTAAAATTAATTAACAAAATCTCTAAAATATGCAAATATGTGGGATACATTTTCTTTTAAAGGTGCCGTGTAATCCAAGTGTACAGAATGGCAGTGGTGAAATCAAGCGAAATTACATCATTTTCATTAGTTGAGGATGGCACTAATTAGGGAGTCGATTTCGCTCTATCAAAAATTAAGTGTAGCCAATAAGTCGATCTTTAAAATTAATTAACAAAATCTCTAAAATATGCAAATATGTGGGGTACACTTTCTTTTAAAGGTGCGTGTAATCCAAGCGTACACAACGGCACTGGTGAAATCATACGAAATAACGTTATTTTGATTAGTTTAGGATGGCACTAATTAGCCAGTCGATTTCGCCTTATCCAAAATTAAGTGTAGCCAATTGGTCGATCTTTGAATTTAATTAACAAAATCTTTAAAATATGCAAATATGAGAGGTACATTTCGTTTTAAAGGCGCCGTGTAATCCAAGCGTATGTACAAAGTACAACGGCACTGGTGATCGTGAAATCATACGAAATAACGTGATTTTCATTAGTTGAGGATGGCACTAATTAGCCAGTCAATTTTTCCCTATCCAAAATTAAGTGTAGCCAATAGGTTGATCTTTAAAATTAACTAACAAAATCTTTAAAATATGCAAATATGTAAGGTACATTTTCTTTTAAAATGAGTATAATCAACGCGTACAGAACGGCAGTGGTGAAATCAAACGATATGACGTCATTTTCATTAGTTGATAATATGGCACTAATTAGCCGGTCGATTTCGCTCTATCCAAAATTAAGTGTAGCCAATAAGTCGATCTTTAAAATTAATTAACAAAATCTCTAAAATATGCAAATATGTGGGATACATTTTCTTTTAAAGGTGCCGTGTAATCCAAGTGTACAGAATGGCAGTGGTGAAATCAAGCGAAATTACATCATTTTCATTAGTTGAGGATGGCACTAATTAGGGAGTCGATTTCGCTCTATCAAAAATTAAGTGTAGCCAATAAGTCGATCTTTAAAATTAATTAACAAAATCTTTCAAATATGCAAATATGTTGGGTACATTTTGTTTAAAGGTGCCCGTGTAATCCAAGTGTACAGAACGGCAGTGTTGATATTGTACGAAATAACGTAATTTTCATTAGTTGAGGATGGCACTAATTAGTAGGTCGATTTCGCCCTATCCAAAATAAGGTGTAGACAATTATAGTCGGTATTTAAAATTAAGTAATAAATTCCTAAAAATATGGTGATATGTGCCCGTGTAAAATATAACATGGCAGTATTTTTCTTATTTTCAAGTAATTGTCGGCTTTTCGTTGATCATTAAAAATTAATGACTGTAATAAAATATTGAAATTTATCTTATAATATACGGAATACATTATATTTTAAAAATTCGGTATACATCCGGTGCTGAATACGAACCCTATAATGTAGGTTACATAATAAACAATGAGCTCCCTTTATTGCATGTATTCTTTATCGCATGGATTTCCGTGTGTAATTGGGTTTAAGATAGCATCTTTTGCTGCATGTAGATTAGATTTTGCAATTTTCGTGACTTCGAGGATGAGTTTAAGGATGAGTTTGGAGATGACTTGAAGGATGAGTTTGGTGATGACTTCAAGGATATTTTTAGCTTCAGGCAGGTGAAAAACCGTTATGTTTTGTACTATATGCGGTTTAGTTCCACTACTTACTGTCCAGCGACTTAACGTGAGAGCTACCGTCCGGAATTACCACTCTCCGTATTGCCATACGGCACGTCTGTGCAATTGAGCTTTCAACCCTGCAGTCTCGCACACAGTACTGCACTCTTCATTTTCTCTGTTCCAAATATTGCTTGTTTATTATGGCCTTGCACGAAAATGTTTTTAGGATCTTCAAACCTCAATGTTTCAACAACCAAGTCTTTAAAATGGCCCGATTGAGTAAACATCAGTGGCCAAAATACTGCCGATGGCCACTCTGGAACCACCAAGGTTCCCATGGCCTTGCATGTCTTTACGCGTCTTAAGACGTCACATATCAAGTCGATTGGGGGCACTAACCAATTGTTGTCCTTGCCCCAATCGAGTGTGAAGCAATTCACATGACTCGAATAATGGGTGTAGTATTTCGAATTGAAAACAGGTCATTTTGCATTGTACTCATTTGCAAATCTGTCTACCGAATGTGGGCCCCACATTCCATCCACAAATTTGAAAAACTCGTGGGATACCCCCCAGTCATTCAAGTCCTCTTGTCTGCTTGGGGAATCTGCCTGCACGTTTTGATTTCTCGAGATCCACTGAGTTTTCAAGTTTATTGTATTTGATTAACAGAAACGAAAGAGTTCTAAACTCAGATCCTGCAGATCTTCCACCATACTGCCTATATATACCACGGCCACTACGCCTTTGTTATATGTGTATAGGACACTATTTTTACCTTTAAGAACATTAGCAAACGCTTTGATTGCCAGGGATGCCCCTTTTAATTCACGCCAGGTAGAACGTTTACCTCTCTCTCCCACAGACCAATTCTGTTGGAACTCCATCTTTGCTGAAGATGCAAGAGTCCAAGCACCACACCCTGTATCACTGGCATCGGTATAGGCCTACACCAATATCTGTGGAACAGAATAATCAAAAATGAAACGTTTGTTAAGTTCAGGCAACTCTGATTTCCAGAAAAAGATTTCCTCAAGTACTTTGTTATTGGACAAAGAAAACTGGTAATCCCAATGTTTTCTTTTGGAAATCTCCATGTGCAGGTACCTAGACTTGAGTTGCGAGACATTTCCGACAACGCAAGAGAATGAAATTATCTTGCCGGTACTTGAGGCGAGCTTTCTGGCTGTGACACTAGGTAATGCTTCCAATGTGTCGACAACTCGTCGACTTGTTGCAGCATTAGAGCTTTCTTGGGAGTTCCAAGTAAGACCCAACCAGTCTAGTTTTTGTGTTGGGACCCAAACAGACTTGTCCTTGTTTGGCACTAAGCCAAGTAGGTCTGCTTTAATCAATTCTGCGGTTTTGGCACAACTAGTCTTAGTTGCCTCTCTTCCCCACCCATCATCCAAGTAAACAACAATGAACATACCTGTATGTCTCCAATGTGACACCAAAGGTCTCAACACTTTGGTGAAAATGTAAGGAGCTGTGCTCAAACCAAAACGGTAAAACGTTGAATGAAAAATGTTTGATAGCTCCTCGAAAATTCCACGAAAATCCCAAGAACGTCCTGTGTTCATGGAAAATGTCAATCTGGTGATACTCAGATTTAAGGTCAAAACTGAACATAAAATCACCTTTGCAAAAATATTTCAGGGCTTCAGTCCAATCTTCAAACTTGATTTTGTCTTTCCAAACGAATTGATTAACATATATTAGATCTAATATTATCAACCTCTTCTTGCCGGAGCTCTGAATCGAAACGGTTAATGGATTAACCACAGTTGGGGGAGAGTTACATTCCGAGATGAGGTTTTTGTTTAGGAGGTCCAAGATAGCTTCCGTAACAAATTCTGAATGGGCCAATGCAGATTTATTATTTCTTAATTGCCCAGGTGGAGGCGTTTCTATCAACGGTATCTTGTACCCTGATTGGATAACATCCAGTACTTCGGGGTTAACATTTATTTTATTCCAAAAACTGAGTGAATTTTTCAACCGTCCCCTCACAATTGGTTCTGCAGATCCCTGCTCATAATCAAAATAATTGTCTGAATAAGCAAGTAACTTATCATACTCGTTGCTATCGCTGCATTCCTGAGGATGCTCCATATGTGTCAAAGTTCGTGATGATGTAGAATCATCGCTGACCGCTGGCGTCTTTTCCGTCGATGGAATGTTGAATCCCTGGGCAGCTCTTTCTCCAATGCCCTGCTTTACCCCACTTGAAACATATATGGTGGGTTTTGAACCTGATCTGTAGCCTGCGCCGTAAGGGATGCAAGACGCTGATCTATATTGGTTACAATAGCGACGAAAAAGACTATCTGGGTTAGCCGGAGAATCAGACACCTGCCGTCTGCTCTGCTGGTATAGCCTCTGCCGTAATCCAGCTTTGGCTTTCTTGCGCTTTGCCATTGCCCGTGACTGGGCCGACCGAATACGCTTCTCGTCTTTCCAGTCGTCTGCCATTTCATCGCTCATGTATTCCTCTACGGCGCCCTAGCCTATATACATATAATAATAAAACACGGCACAAAACAGTGTTGACAATAATGTCCCTCGTAGAACATACATAACGTTCTAGAGCCATGATTCAGAAATGCAACAGAGACGTGACAAACGGACGTCACGTGACCACATTCGTGTGACTAACTTATGTTCAGTTTTTTGTCTGTCGCCTGAGGTGTATGATTTTCAAACATCCATATCTGAGATGTTTTAATTTTGTCTACAAATTAGTTAGTCGTACATTGTACATAATGAAACTTTTATAGCCTGATACCCAAAATCTTGGAATCGTCGATGCTGCTCAAGAGTAAAACAAATTGAGTAAAAATAAAGACCACAACAAACTGTTAAATTCCGAACTTCATGGGAAAAAGTAGCATTTCTAAGGAATAGAAAATGAAATTGAGATTTATTCATGCAATGTGTTAAAATTTGAAAGACATTTTCGCGTTGCTACGATGGTTTGCTTGGATTCGGAAAATTGGTTATCAACTGACTCGCCACGTGCAAGCTAAATGGAACCCCTGTTCTGTGACCAATAATGGTATAGTCCAACTCTAGGGAAAGCCCTGTTTCACGGATCTGTAAGCGAATGTCAAACAATAAGACCATTACAAAAAAACACATGACTCGTCATGGAGCTTCGCGGCATGCAGGTGTCAATGCAAGAAAAATTAACCAATCATATTGCACGTTTCTCAGCATGATTATTCAAAATCTATGAATATTTATACATGTATTAGGTTATCGACATTTACGTACAGTAGTATGCATATTTTATGCAATGGTTAGACAAATCGGAAGCAATATCCCCTCTGCCATTGACGATATGTACAGCAGGAGGCGGCATTTCATTTACGGTGGGCGTGTCAGATGCTTGTTACAGCCCGCGTACAGTGCGAGAGAAATTAATTTTATGCAGCAAAGGTGGGCTACGGGATTTATTGCTTCCTCCGATGGCGCATATGGATGGCAACGTCACAGATCCTTTTGTCAGTTCGTAAAATCAAAAGTCTTCCAAGAAACAAGTAGGGTAAAAGTGGGGGTGTTCGACTAGATAAGGTTCATTTGAGCATAACAGTTGCGTCTGAGGAGAAGCAAGGCAAAAGTTTTCGACAATCGCTAGTCCAGGTAACTGCCTTTCATTTGCATCAAGCCCGAAACTGGAGGATCGATGCATGATGTGCAGTTTGACCACCAAAAGGAGCTGTGGATGATGTGGAATTCGACTACTGTGTTGGGTTATTCGTCCAGTGCCATTTGTACTGAATACATAGTATTGATGAGACTTGGTTTGTTCGAAAATAAACTTCACTTGAGTTGTAATTTTATTTTAATCGGCGCAATTTCATAGCGTGCTACTTATGTGGGCATGCATTAGAAGCGCTCGCCCTATAGAGCTAGGAGACCCCTTATTTAATTGCATTTTGAAAGCTCTTTAAGATAAAATAGGTTCCACAACTATCAAATGAACTTTAACATTTGATGATTCTACCTACTTCTGAAGTGACAATCTTGGAAATAGCCAGAACTCTTACTCTCAGAGAAAAAGAAGAAACCGATAAATTTCGAAAAATCGCAAACACTGAGATTCGAACCAGGGACCTTATGATTGCAAGTCGAGCTCTCTTCTAACCAGACCACGAAGCTTGTTGCAAACCGACCACATTAAAAACTAAATTCCTTCAAAATAACCATCCCTAAACCTTAACCTAATATAGTCTCCTCTCAAGACGCTAAAAAGGTACAATCCCTCCTCATTTTCGCCTCGCAGTGGTGTAAAACAATTACGCGCGCGGCTACGCCTACTGCAACGCGCAAAACGGACCTATGATATGAGAAGGCGCCGGGCTTTACCTAAAAAGGGGACTATCCTTTCTTGGGTCCGATTTTTATCCGTTTTGCGTGCGTTGCGTTGGCGCTGCGCTCGTCTGTATGGAGCAATTCAGACGCAAACCCTATGCAAACGAATGGAAAACGCATGACGAATGGAAAATGGACCAAAGGAAAGGCGCCTTATCCTTTTTTTCATCCGTCTTGCGTGCGCGTTTTGCTCCACCTGTTTGTCTGTATCGGTCCATAGAGCGATTGAGATGCAAATTTATGAAAAATGCAGGATGGATAAAATAAATGTATCGACCTGTAAAGGAAAGGCGTCTTTATTTGGTGTAAACCGACACACATAAAATTAAACAATCGCAACCACCTAAATTCACCTTCCAAATTGATTTTGCCAATTTTCAGTATTGTTTCACTCCGGAAAAAAATATATTCGTGCCGCGTTTTTGTTAAGCGTCACGCACAAAAACGCACGCACAACAATCGCTTAAAAAAGATTCAGTGTGAATGAGCGTTAGTAAACTCATCCAAAAAGTTTGCAAAATTTTTTTGATAGAATTAATGTGCACCCACCACCAAACTAAAAAGAAAAGACAAGAAATCATGCGTCTTGTAAGCACCCAAATTAAGTTGTCTCTCACTTTCAAAGGTCTGGCGACGCCGCTGGCCTACGCCTATAGAACTGTATGGCAATGGGTACAGTACTACTATGTGTAAGGCCACTTTCTGCCCAGCACGTGTACGTTGCTAAGCCTGCTGTTGTAGATGAATATGTATCGCCTCTCCGGCAATCGCCGCGGTTTCATTGGAAGGTTGGCATAATACAAATGGTTTAGCCTATTCCATCAAGGGGGTTTCTGACTTGCTGCACATCTTTTTTAAAGCAAATTACAAGTTGTTTTTTTTACTGCTTGGGAACAAACTTTATTCTTTCTTTCAGGATTAACACAATCTTTGTTCCAAAAATTTACATTTACTGACGTAATATTTTTATTAAAGTTTCAAACCATGAAGATCGGCGGCGTCAAATATAACAAAAATTTGGATTTTTTTATATAATTAGACAAACAAATTTTATTTAATTAAACTAATACAGTTATAAAATCTTATTAATCTACTAACTGTGGAGAAAATTTGATGTCATTTGGACCAGTATGAGGGAAGTTATGGCTTTTCAAAGTAGCACATGCAAACGCACATCGGCGATTACGGTTTTTTGCATAACCTATGGCAAAAAAGAGACGTAAATTTTCATGGTTCAACTGGCCATATCTTAATTAATGTTCCTATTTGTTATCCGTTAAATATGTCTTCAAAAGAAGTCCGATTACCTACATGTAGATTTTGTCAACTTGTTAAGGTTCCTCTTGTTTCTAGTAATATCATCAAGTCTAAAGCTCGTTTTGCGACGTGGAACGCCAAATCAATAAAACGCCCCGACAAGTCTGCATCAATTTGCGACCTGATCATCGAGCACAAGTTGGACATTTTATCAATAACGGATAGTTGGCTGACAGGAGATTCTAGGGATGACCGTGCCCTCGCTGACATTTCAAATACTATTCCTGATTACAATATCTACCAGAACCCTAGAAGAGATCATCCTGGAGGCGGAGTCTGCGTGGTTCTTCGTAAAGGATTTGAAGTATGTGTAAATGACACACAGTTCTCTTCCTTCGAGCTGTTAGATCTGACCATCTCTTCTAGAAACCAACAACCATTCAGACTTCTAATAATTTATCGTCCACCACAATATAAACAGAAGCATGTGAACACTAGTGCTTTCTTCACAGAGTTTACCACCTTGCTCGAGACAATCTCCATCATCCAGTGTCGAGTCCTGTTAGTGGGAAATTTTAATTTTCACATGGACGACCAGATAGACCGTGATGCTCGGCGTATGCTGGATATTCTACAGTCCACGAGGCATATTCAAATCTTGCACCTACGCCGCTGGGAAGTACCTGCATCCTTTGTTTTTTGATATAATCCTCGAGTCGACCATGAGTCGGCAAAACCTAAGGCTAATCTAAGGTCTCTTGCGTTGACATCGATAGCTGCCATGCATCGTGCGTGCCTTAAATGGTTTGTTTACGTTTCGGAGGAACTATAGCCTCAGTTTGGTCCGCAAGTGATGACGTCAGCATAACTATTAAGAAAGGCGTATAGAGTACATCGACCACCAAACATGTCTGTGTGGTTAAAACATTTTTTAAAAGTTAAATAGTTGATATGCTATTACGACATCCAATTTTGCAAGGTAAGTATGCTCATTTTTTAAGTTTAAAAAATGCGAAAAAGCCCTACGGTCTGTTCATAGAACAGACGTAGCTCTAGTTGGCTGTTCTGACACGGGCGGGAACAGCCTTTGTTTTCGTTACGATTTTTTTATTATAATTTTTTTTATTTTTGGCTGTTCCGACACGGGCGGGAACAGCCTTTGGTTTCGTTACGATTATTTTTTTTTTGGCTCTTCCGATGCGGTCGGAACAGCCTTTGTTTTCGTTACGGTTTTTTTTTTTTTTTTTTTTTTTTTCTTTCTTTTCCTTCTTCCACTTTTTTCAGACGCTATTTCGGATACTTGCACATTGATGATTGACTTCAAACTTCACATGGACATTGGTCACTGTAAATTAGTGCACAGTACTAATGACGTAATGATGACGTCATCACGTTTCAGATTAAAGGGGATGAAGTTTAATAAATTAAATATTCAAAAATCAATAAAAAATCAACCGTTTGACCTACGATCTTGATTCCTTCGGCATATACGATGACTAACAAAGGTCTTTGAGATGCGCACACCCCTTGACCTTTGACCTCGTTTCCTATCGGTCTAACATATTTTTCCTTGCCATTTGAAAGTGGTACAAGATATCTGCATGTGGTCAACTGTATTACACTTCGACCTAGGGTGGTTTATCCAAAAAATATGGTCGTGACCTTTGACCTCGTTTCCTATTAGTCTAACAGATTTTGCCTTGCCATTTGAAAGTGGTACAATATATCTGCATGTGGTCAACTGTATTACACTTCGACCTAGGGTGGTGTATCCAAAAAATATGGTCGTGACCTTTGACCTCGTTTCCTATTGGTCTAACAGATTTTGCCTTGCCATTTGAAAGTGGTACAAGATATCTGCATGTGGTCAACTGTATTACACTTCGACCTAGGGTGGTGTATCCAAAATATATGGTTTTAACCTTTGACCTTGATCACTTCCGGTCGAAACGGGAAGTGGCCCTTAGTGTGAAAATGGTAGAGGGTATAAATACGGGGTCAAGGGTGTTAATTTCAGAGGCCCTCAAGCTTTCCAAAATGTGAGTGATGACGTCATCGTATAAAATAGCGCTCTCTAGGGACAAGATTATTAAATAGTTAAATATAACAACATAGGTGATAATAGGTCGTCTCGAACACCAGACATGTTCATAAAAAGGAAGGGAACAGCCATGTGTTCGTTTTCAAGAACGAACACATTTCTAGTCTTATTTTCTTTTCCTCTTTCCACTTTTTTCAGACGCTATTTCGGGCACTTCCACATTCATGATTGACTTCAATCTTCACATGGACGTTGGTCACTATGTGAATTTGTGCACAGTACTAATGACGTCATGATGACGTCATCACGTGTCAGATTAAAAGGGCATGAAGTTTAATAAATTAAATATTCAAAAATCAATGAAAAATCAACCGTTTGACCTACGATCTTGATTCCTGCGCCATATACGATGACTAACAAAGGTCTTTAAGATGCGCACACGCCTTGACCTTTGACCTCGTTTCCTATTGGTCAAACAGATTTTGCCTTGCCATTTGAAAGTGGTACAAGATATTTGGACGGGGTCAATTGTGTTACACTTCGACTAGGGTGGGGTATCCAACAAATATGGCGGTGACCTTTGACCTTGCTCACTTCCGGTCGAAACCGGAAGTGGCCCTTAGTTTGAAAGTGGTAGGAGGTATTGAGATGGGGTCAATGGTGTTATTATCAGAGGCCCCTAAGCTTTCCAAAAATATAAGTGATGACGTCATCGAATGAAATAGCGCCCCCTAGCGACAAGATGATTACGTAAGTAAATATTCAAAAATCAATAAAAAAATCAACCGTTTGACCTACGATTTTGATTCCTTCGGCATATACGATCACTAACAAATGTCTTTAAGATGCGCACATGGCTTGACCTTTGACCTTGCTTCCTATTGGTCAAACACATTTTGCCTTGCAATTTGAAAGTGATACAATATATCTAGATAGGGTCAACCGTGTTACACTTCGACTAAGGTGGGGTATCCCAAAAATATGACGATGACCTTTGACCTTGCTCACTTCCGGTCGAAACCGGAAGTGGCCCTTAGTGTGAAAATGGTAGAGGGTATAAATATGGGGGTCAAGGGTGTTAATGTCAGAGGCTCTCAGGCTTTCGAAAATTTGAGTGATGACGTCATCGTACGAAATAGCGCCCTCTAGGAACAAGATGATTAAATAATTAAACATAACAATGTAGGTGATAATAGGTCATCCCGAACACCACACATGTTCATAAAAAGGAATCGGAACAGCCATGTGTTCGTTGTCAAGAACGAACACAAGTCTAGTTTGCTGTTGCTTTTGTTTTCTTTTGTTCCATTTTCCCTTTCTATGCAAGCACTCATTTCTTTTTTTGCCACTTCTCAATTCTTCTGCTTCTGCTGTTTCTTTGTGCCAGCTGCTTTTTTTCCTTTTAGGGAGCGTCTCAAAAGTCAACAAGGATCCTAGTCACCCATTTAAAGGCACAGGCTCGTCAGCAATGCGCGCGCGCCAAATTCGTGCCACGAAATACGCAGCTCCATAGCAAAGGCATGAAGCTGCGTATTTCGTGGCACGAATTTGGCGCGCGCGCATTGCTGACGAGCCTGTGCCTTTAATGAGATGTTTAGCATGAGTCGTTCTGGTTTTAGATTCATGGTTCCCAAAACTGGAACAAATAGGTTTAAGGTATTCATTTTTTGCCAAATAGTATCCACTTTTACAACAGAAATTCAACCAGATAATGTGTGACCTACAATTACTTATAGTATAATATGTTTTTCCCCTTCAGACTGTTGACATTGGCAATGAAGCTGTCTTAGTCTTGTTAGATTTCTCAGCAGCATTCGACACGATTAATCACCAGCTGTTGATTGCTCGTCTCAAGGAAAAGTATGGCATTAAGGATAAGGCCTTGGAATGGTTTACATCATACCTTGCCAACCGCCGCCAGAAAGTTGCAGTTGAGACTGCTGTCTCTGAGGAAGTACCAGTTCAATTTGGTGTTCCGCAAGGATCAGTTGCAGGACCGGTCATCTTCACATTGTATAGCTCACCTATTGAAGACATTGCTGTAGCCAGTGGAGTTGGATGCATGTTATATGCTGATGACACTCAACTTCATGTCTCAATGAAAGAGATCAGACCATTACGAAACTGGATCAGTGTCTTTCAGATATAAAATCATGGACTGTGCAAAATAAACTGCAACTAAATGACAGCAAAACGGAAGTCCTCCACGTAACATCAAAGAATGTCCAGTCAGCATCCATTGCTGGCATAAGGATAGGAGACAGCACCGTAATGCCTGCCAAGTCGGTCCGAAACCTTGGTGTCGTACTTAAGGACCAACTTCGCTTGACGGAACTTGTTAATACTATTTGTCGTAATGCAACATATGCCATTAGATGTATCGGACGGATTCGAAGATACCTGAATCAACATACAACAGAGAAACTAGTCCATGCATATGTCAGTTAACGCCTTGACCAGTGCAACTCCCTTCTGTATGGATTGCCCGATTCAGACGGTGCAACACACAGCTGCCAGGCTGGTAACAAGAGCAAAGAAGCACGACAGCATCTCTGATATCATGACCAAGCTCCACTGGCTTCCCATCCGTAAGAGGATTGCATTCAAGATCAATCTACTGACTTTTAAGGCTCTTCATGGACTTGCACTAGCATACCTAACCGAACTCATCACGCCGTATACTCCCTCCAGATCACTTCGCTCATCATCCCAGAATCTCCTCAAAGCCCCTTCTCGTCAACCTCGGACAACATATGGCAAGGGGTCCTTCGTTGAGGCAGCTCACAATTAGTGGAATGCTCTGCCACAACATGTCAGATTGGCCCCATCACTGGACTCCTTCAAGACGTGCCTTAAAACCTATTTGTTTACCAATTAATTTTCTTTCATTGTAATTATTTTTAACACGTTGCTTATCTTGATTTTTTTATCCACCTTTTTATTTGTGTGATTTTAAATGTTGTAAAGCGCTTTGAGATCTTTATTTGGGTTAAAGGCGCTTGATAAATGTGTGTTGTTATTATTATTATTAAATCTGTATACATTTCTGATTTTTGAGATACCAATCATGTATACTACCTTTAAAGAACATGTGTTTAAAATCAAACAACTTGAATATGGGTCATTCTATAAATTTGGGGTTCAATTTTTCTGTCCCCGTTACATCTGACATCTTGTAAAATGTTGTAGTTTGTAAATTCAGGACATATTCTTTAAATGCTCTCTATTTCAAAGAGTGATTACTTATAGTACAATTCATAAAAACATGTTTTGAAGGCATTTTTAATGATACTTGTATGGCAAATAGCAGTATGTCAGGTGTAACGGGGACAGAAAAATGTCACACGTTGGACCCTAAATTTATAGAATGACCCATATGTAAAGCATTACCAGCCCTCAAAGTCTCTGAAATGCAAATCTGAATTTATGGAATTGCCCTTCTTTAGATCATTTTTCACCCTTTACTTAAATTGAATGTCCAGGTTCTGTGGATGGTCTCCCGAAAAAGCTACAGTAAAGTAGTTCAAGTCGATCCTCCACCAATTGTTTGTAATGGTCAATGACAAGGTCAATGACAAGTTCAGTGCATGAGACCACATGTACCATACCGAGCAAAACAATTCTCCAGTTTTTGATTGAAAAAGCAGTCTTTGTATTTTATGCTAGATTGACATCTGATATTAATTTATCCTTTTTTTTTTAAATTGGGGCAAGCCGGGCAGGGGTTTGGGGCGTATCTTAATATATCTCTGGGAGGGACGTTATTTCTCTGTATGGCTTGTTAAGCTCACGTGATAACCAATCCCAATCAGTGAGAAACAACTGCACTACTGTGATTCGAGACCACCAGTTGGCTGCATAGCTCAATTTGGTAGGGCGTCTGCACGTTAAGCAGAAGGTCCGCGGTTCGAATCCCGGTGGAGCTAAGTTGCTTTTCACTGCATCCAGATTTCCCAAACTCATCATGGACATTTGTCCACATTTGTATCGAATTAATTCACCCCGGCGGTCCCTGGGTTATAATGCAAAAAAATAATCACTTAATCATTACTCTTTTTTTTAAACATCAGTTTTTCTCGTCCCAAATACAAACTCCTAAAAACAGTTCAGAAACTAAAATTTGACTGGCAATTTCTCTCTTGTTACCAAATAATTTTCCTTGAATTGATCACGTTCACAGACGCCATCTTCGTAGGAAAAAATGCTACTGCGTATTAAATGCCATAAAGTACGCGCACGCACACGCTGGAACATGTTCCAAACACGCGCGCATGTTGCTCGAAATCTGTTCGAAATACGGCGCAACCGATGCGCGTCACAAACAAATACGTTCAAAATCATGATGCACGTGGCAATTTGTAGGAAGTGCCGTAATTTGAACGTGATAAATTAGGTACCATTGGAAAGGCATGTTGTTTTGCTTTACATTAGCCTCTGTCACACACTCAAGCGTGACCGACTAAAGCGGACAATTGTCAACATGGCGGCCGAACACAAACGCTAAACCCCTTGTTCCATTCGCCATATTGACATTTGTCCGCTCTCGGTCCTCAATGCGCAAGCGCACTGGTCACGCTTGAGTGATATGACATAGGCTAATTGATGTGTCATTTGATATGATTAAGCAATTTGGAGATGTGCAGCACAGCTGAATATGGGAGTGGGTTTAAAGTGAAATGTCACAAAATGCATTGCTATTGTCAGTGCAAATAGCTCGTAGCAAGAGTCAATACACTTTTGGACAGTACCAATGCATTTTGTTATGAAACATTTCACTTTACACCCACCCCATATTCATCTGTGCTGCACATCCCCCAATTGCTTAATCATAACAAATGACACATCATTGTAAAGAAGAATAACTGGGCTTTCTAATGATATCAAATTCAAGGAAACGAGAGCAATTGTCAGTCAAATTTGAGTTACAAACTTGTTTTGAGGAGTTTATTTCTATATGGGGTAACTATAATTACAAAATACTTGCATTATCAATCCAAATATCCCTTTAATATTAGATTAGCCTCCATTTTTGTTTTCAACAGTTGTTGAATCACCAAAGAAGAAACTGAAAACTTTTCTCAACCCGAAAGTTGCCCAAAATCTCGGAATCTTTCTTGCTGGCTTTAAGATGGAGGCCGAAGAGCTCAAGTTCAGGCTTGCTATTCTCTCTGAGGACGAAGGAGGGCTGAGTTCAGAACAGATAAATCTGTTAAGACGGTGAGTAGACAATAGGGAGTTTTCGATTGTCACATGGTATTATTTGGTCTGTGACGTGTGACGTTGGTGTTGAGGCTTTGCGCATATTTCAAGTTGTTTGTCTCGTCAACTGCCACAATCGAGAATTCCACAATCGCCACAATCGCCACATTCTCGATTGTGGTAGTTGATGAGAGAGACGACCTGACATATGCGCAAACCCACAATGTCATTGACACCACGTCGCATTCCACATATAGTCGACGTGATAATCAAAAACTTCCTATTATGGTGCCGGTTAGTCGTGTTTATTGATATCAAGAAATTATGTTTAATTAATAGAGTATGTGATGAGTTGACTGATCTTCCCAGTACAAGAAGAACTTCAACACTTGTTGCAAGTTGAGAGACCCTCTACATTGTATATAGTTCCATGAGGTAACACTTTCACCAATGTGTCTTGCATACTAGTGCATATATGTATAGGGCTTTAATTTGATTCGTTCAGTGGACATTTTACTAACTTCAATAACTTCAGCTTTGTTCTCCACTCTAGCTTCTAGTTCCAATTCTTTTCCCACTATTAACTTCGTTTGTCATACCATAGTTTCTCTTTTCACTACCTTTCCTGGCTACTGGCTGCCAACTTCACACATGGTCGTAATTCTCTGTGTTTAGTGTTAGTATAGCAGATCTGTTAACAGATCTGTTAACTCGGCGTCTCGGAAAATCGTGTTAGTGTTAGTGTAACAGATCTGTTGATTCTGCATCTTGGGAAATGTCAAGGCGGTAAAGTTGTGCACGACTTTCAACACTAACACTAACATAGAATTGTGACCTCCGGTCCGTGTTACACGAGCTTTTAATACCACGTGATTGAAATTTTCAGCATCTTCACGGAGCCAACAAAATGCCTTAAATGTGGGTAGAATGCAAGACCGAAAACATTACAAATTATACTGAAAACTGAACCCTAATTTATTGAGAATTACGAAAGTTCTAAAATATTCAAAATTAACACCACCCACTTTGTTCAGATTAACTTAACAGATATTTTACACTATAACACGATCTGTAACAGGAGCTGTTGAACTAACATGAGATGTAACACTAACACGTTCTGAACACCATGTTAACATCAAGTTAACACAGTGTTTGTTCTGAGGTCACAATTCTGATTACTTAACAGATCCGTTACACTAACACTAACACTAACACGTAACACAGAATTGTGACTTCGCCCTGTGTACAGTGTGGAGAATTAACATGGTCGTAACACCGTGTTAACAGATTTGTTAACATGGTGTTAACCTGGACGTTCAGTTAGAGTTTGATATGAATGCCGTGTTAACAGATATGTTAAACTAACACTAACACGTAACACAAACAAAATTTGTAAATTGTATATGGTTATTTCAGGTCACTCGAAATGTTGATATTTGGTTGACAGATATTTCATGTTACCAGCTACCCCTGAGCCACCTCGAGCTCTTTCCACATTTTTATTTTGTTTAATTTGTTTAATGGTTTACTGCTGACAGCCTGACAGGGCCACCTTAAAGTGAAAACTATACAAAAGAATGCGCAAAAATTAAATATGGTTTATGTTATAAAATGTAAGGATAAAACAAAACAATTTTAAAGTTTTAACAGTCAATGTTACAACTAATGCTGGGTTCACACTATTGCGTAAAGCCTAGCCGTAAGAGCCACATACATGTAGGGTACGTGGGTGGGACGATGCTATCCCGTGGCAGTTACGGCAGGCAGTTACGTCGTCTACGTGGCGCTTACTGGAAGGTAGAGCGAGATTTTCCAAAAGTTAAAAATGTTGCCACGTAAAGTGAGCACTGTCTATTGCCATGGTGTCTAATTAACGGCCACAGGGCTACCCTGTGAGGGCTACATAATACGTGACACTACGTGGCAATTACGGGGGATTCCTTATTGCCACGTAGTGCCACATATTAGCTCTATGTTCGCCACGTAGAACCCTGTAGCGCCACGTGATTGCCATATAAGGAGCAGTCCGGTGACAAAACCATGTGATCGCTTGGGATCCTCTTTTTATAGGATTTGTTGTTACTTTACGCGACACTTTTACGTGTTTCTTACGGGACACATTGTACTACGTGGCAGTAGGGCCTATGTGGCAGTATACGTGTGACATGGCTTTATAATGTGGCAGGAATGTGGCAACTGTGGCGTTAAGTGGCCCTTACGCGGGAATTATGTGGAAATTACGTGGCCTTACGTGGCGAATACGGCCAATTTTTATGAGGGTCTGACATGGTGAGTACGTGGCTATCCCGTGGGTCTGACGTGGTGAGTACGTGGCTATCCCGTGGCTCTACGGCAGCTATGTGGCCACTACGGTTTATGGGGTATTTAGCTCACTTAGCAGTCTGGACACTTTTAAATCACATTTGAAGACCTTTCTTTTTAAGAACTGTTACACCAACAATGCATTCCCAGCTTCATCTTATTAATTACTCATTATTTCAGTACATTGTATTTGCTCTTTATTTCCTCAAGCGCCTCGGAATAGATTTATGTAGATAGATGGCGCTATACAAGTGTGTATTGTTATTTTATTATTATTATTACCCCGTGAAGAATTAGCCTTAATGTGGCCATTATGTGATAGTTTGACCCCGACACATGTTAATACTTCAAAAGCATAATGAACTACAGTTCAATCTCCTTTTCCACTAGCTTCCCCTCCATCTTGTCTTTCTGAGTGGCTGCCTCTCTGTGTTCTTTTTAAAGTCCTGTTTTATTGTACAGCTAGTATTGTCATTTTGACTCTGCTATGGTCGACATGCGTGTGATTTTGTTTGTCTTTTATACGACCTACCAGTGAGTGAGCACTTTGCACCAGTTTGTGCATTGACTCCACGTTTCTATTGCATTTTCTTGTGATTGACCTACAGTTGTATTTTCTGTGATAGATACCACCCAACAGCTGAAGATATAGAAACCTACAAGACTTTCCGAGATCGGCAAGAAGAGCTTCAAAATACAGACCAGTTTATGCTGCAGCTGTGTGAGATCCCTCATTTTAAAACAAGGTTAGATGTGCTGATGGTTATCAACGAACTTCCTACGCAGTATGAGGACCTTGCTCCGGTAAGTATATCATGAAATAAAATGACATCTTTTCACATATTGCAGTTATTATTATTTCTTTCTGGTATTCATACCAATGATTCCTCAATAGTGCTCATTGCACTGTCACTCACAAGCGTGAGGATACCCATAAAGAATTAGAATTAGAAATGGCCAGAGACACCGGGGAATCCCCGGTTCCATGGAGGAAGAAACACAACCCGGTCGATCGTCAGTCAATCATGCGTGAATAATGATCACTCTCACAGACGCCATCTTAGAAAAATTTTACTGCGTAATAAACCCCATCAAGTACGTGCACGCACACCCTGGAAAATGTTCCAAAACACGCGCGTGTTGCTCGAAATTTGTTCGGAATACGGCACAGCTGATGCGCGTCACAAATATTTACGTTCAAGATCCTGATGCACGTGACAATTTGTAGGAAGTGACGTCATTTAAGAGTGTTCAATTGAATACATGTACATGTACTTTATGTTTTAAAGTACTAAAGTACCAGATTATCTTGACTGGTCCACCCGGACTTTTTGAACAGTGTTTTGACTGGTCCGTGGGAGTTTTGACTGGCATTTTGCCACCGGACCACTGTGTTCGAGCCCTGCTTTATCGCACCATGTTTTTACACCCTTATGGGGTACCTCTTTCGTTACCCTTTCACACTTCCCTTTGTCTACCCTTTGTTCCCTTTGTCAAAACTCTTCCCATAGGCTAAGCACTGGTCTTACCTTGTGGGGTACCAAGTAGACAAAGACCGACTTGTGAGGTACCTTTGTTCGCCTTTGTTCCTTGTGGGGTACCATTCTTCCGGGTACCCCATACGGGTGCGAAAACGGATTCACACACACACACACACACAACAATTATTTTGGCAATATTTCAAAATACAGCCTTTAAAATTGTATCCTGTATTTCCTTATTTTTCTGTTACGTTTCTACAGACCGTTGACAGAGTCCATGACAGCTGCAAACTACTGTGCTCCAGTGAGAAGTTTGTGTCAATCCTTGAACATGTCCTCGCTGTTGGTAATTTTATCAACAGTGGATCAGCTCAGGGAGTCTCCATGGGTTTCAGACTCACAACGTTGCCAAAGGTTATTTTTTTGTAGCGAATGTCGCATTTTTAGACATCTATACCGAGAAACAAAACTTTAAACATTATTTTGTAACTAAGTTGACACTGAAATATTCATGCAACATACGGCTTTATTATGCATGACTGCATAAAGCTTGTGTTCAAAACTCTCCCTCTAAGATGGACTGGGTTTTTTCAATCATAAAGTGGATAACATTTTTGTGTTACTTTTGTTGCTCGGTATATTAGAAATTGTGTGTTTTGTTTGGCTTTATTCTAGCTTTTAGGAAAAGTAATAAAATACTAGAAATATCCATTTTTAGTTAACCCTATTCTGTCCCAAAAGAGACCTGAAAAAAGGTCTTATTTTATAGCATATTAGTCTGTTGGAGAGGAACGAACTCCTGTTTTACATCCAACGCCATCCTCTTGCAACAGTGCCTCTTTAACACACTCCTATCCTCTGATCTACTCATGCAGTCCCCGCGGCCCTGTTAAAATCCACCCCATTTCGCTGTTTACACAGTATTAGCGCTAGCCGTGTGCGTCCGCGTTGGTGATTGGCTGCTATTTAAAGCATCTGTTCCATGCACGTTGGTCAGCATGCATCCCTGTTATTAATTTGAAAAACTGCGTAGTAAATAAGATTGTCCCCGGAAATGTTGGTAGGAATGGGACAGTCATAAAGAACAATACCCAGTACAATTTCTGGAAAATATAGAAATCGTTTCTTTTCAGCATAACATGACCAAATTGATTAAATTACATAGTTTGACTCGAGTGCGTTCGCTGAGCGTAACATGCGTCTAACTTCACAGATTTCCCCTGCGGCAGCTAAAAGAGTACCCTCTATTGCCGCACCGCCTCACATTTTCTAGACTGATCGCCATCCTGTAGACTACATGTACGTAGGGAATAGGAACAAGTCTACTCAGGGCAATATATTCAGACGATGCTGGTATCGAATGAGAACGAATGATAGTGAGTATTGGTAGTCATAACCATTGCAGAAAGAATAAAGATTGTATCTCAAACGGTTGAATATGAGGCCGTTTAATCAACTGATCAACAACTTTGATCAAGCCACTATTATACACATATGGACTGGCAATGAGGTCACTACTGCAAATATATGAGCCCCGAGGGACTGTGAGTGACCACAAGAGGGTCCTATTTCCCCCCAAGCCGAGGGGCACATATATGTGCACTGGTGACCGACTTATGACAGTCTAAATGTGTTTTATAACACGCCTCTGGCCAAAATACAAATGCAATTAAATTTGGCAAGAAGCAATCCAACAATAGGGATTTATAAACAAAAGGCAGGACTATTTGAACACTTCAATAATAAGGACTTGAACTAAGCACCTCAAGAGCTAGGCAGTTCATCAGCTAAACGTTCAGGAAACTGTTGGCTTCTTAGCTTCAGTTTCCCAGTTGCTGTTCACTGACACAGTTGGGAAACTCTAGAGGGCTCAGTAACCGGTCACTAGTCGTTGAGACTAGTGCCCGGTCAGGAACACTAGCAGGGAATCACGCGCGTGTGAAATCTTGACGTTCGAAGATAGAAACGCGCGTCTAGTTCATATAGGCACGATTTTCGTGCAATAGCCTAGATTAGTGAACCTCACGTGACTGCGTTTCAGCCAGTCAGGATTGAGAATCAGAAAGAGGCGTGTTATAAAGTCGACTAGAGTCCCTGGAACAACGGAGATAGTCCCTTGAACAATGGGTCATTTCCATTGTTCGGTGGACTCTAGTTGGCTATAGTCGCTTGATCAAACTTGCTCAATGGCGGCTAATTCCCACGCGACACGACAAGGACAATGAAGGAATTGTGATTGTGAGAGCGTGTTTGAGCTGAGCTGAACAAATATGCCACTTATTTCCGTATCCATTGTTTGTGGAGTGAAAACTCTCAGACCATTCGGTGTTGTGTCATGTGACGGCTCTGTAAGTTCACTTACTGTGTACGATCGAATCTGTGTGCGATGGGTCAGGTCTCTGTCTAGTGGTGGCGAGACATTTGTTCTTGACGTCGCCAAGCATGCTGGATCGAAAGTGACTGCGATAATATGGTCGGATTAGGCCCAAGCTTGGGGAAGAGGAGAAGAAGAAAAAATGCATCGCCGCATCAATTCTGGAACTTCGGTCTGACCAGAAACAGACTAATTTTTGTGTTGGCCTTACGTACCCTAGTCCCGATGAAACAGCAACTGGAGGCACGTCTTCCCAATAAACCGGTCGTTTTTACAAGCACCATTGCTCGTACCCGAAATGGTATGCTGATCACCCTCAAGTTGACTGAGGGTCCTGGAGCAGCGTAACACAGAACGTGTTTTAGATGCGAGACGTGATTACGCCAATTGGAAAGGTGTACTCGGACATGTCGTCTACATAGATGAAACTGGTTATAACATCTGGACCCGAAGATCACAGGGAAGTGCTCCCCGTGGAGAACCAGCTAGACACATCGTCCACCATAGCAAAAATGTCAATGTCACATTTGCTATGTCCGATAAGGTTGCACTTGTCAATTTTAGAATCTCTTTTATAATTGTGACAAGAGATACCTTTGGGGACTTTCTCGCTGCAAAAGTCGAAAAATGCCGCAGGGTCTATCCTGAAGACGAGCGCATCTACTTAATTTATGACAACGCTGGCCTGCACATGACTAACTAGCCCATGCAGCTTCCACCAGATGCACAACACTTTGCTATCAAGCTTCTCCCGCCTTATTCATCGTTCTTAAACCCCACCCAAATGGCGCATTTGGCGTTACGCAGCAATGCATTGGAGATTTTAAGCAGCTGCAGCTAGCACAAGCTGGAGTTGATCTGCAGGTCTGGAGGTCAACTTGTCTTCAGAAAATAACCCACAACAACGTAGGGGAAATCACCCACGAAAAATGCACCAGATGGTATACGCGCATGCACAAACGTATCTCCCTCAATACCTGGCCAGACAACCGATTAATCAATAAACTCTTTAACTGAATTTGCAGATTAAAAAAATAGATGTTAATGGACAATAGAAACTTGTGTGGAAGACACCATCAAATCAAATTGTGTCAGTGATGACTGATGATTACATCCCTTATTAGGTGATCGGGCCAACAGCCCGATCACCTATTACTATTGTTCGATTTCTTTGTCCTTTTTTGGCTTTTTCGGTACGGCGAAAAAGCCTTTGTTTTCGTTTTAAATCATGTTTTCTTCCGTTTTCTTCTGATTTTTTTCCCCCATAGACATAGCGCATAGGCGTTGTCGGCGCTTTTTCATGTTGTTCCCAAACATTGATCTTAACCAAACTTGGTCACATCAAAGACATACTAGAAGAAGTGTGCACCCAACAATGGCGTCATCATGACGTCATCGGGTGTCAGATTAAAGGGGCATGACATTTAATAATTTCCATATTCAAAAATTCATAAAAATTCAACCCTTTGACCTACGATCTTGATTCCTTCGCCAAATACGATCACTAACAAAGGTCCTTAAGACGCGCAAACGCCTTGACCCTTGACCTCATTTCCTATTGGTCAAACAGATTTTGCCTTGCCATTTGAAACTGGTAAGAGGTATTTGGATGGGATAAAAGGTGTTTGAGTTCAACTAGGGTGAGGTATCAAAAAATATCGCCATAATTTTTGACCTTGCTTACTTCCGGTCGAAACCGGAAGTGCCCTCTAGTTAAAAAAATGGTAAGAGGTATTTGGATGGAGTCAATTGTGTTTGTGTCAAAGCGCATCAGGCTTTCCAAAAATAATAGTTATGAAGTCATCGTACGTAATAGCGCCCTCTAGCGGCAACATAAACATTCTTCAAAACGTATTTTAAACATATGTCTGTGGGGAAGTTTGTCTAAAAATAGTCAAACTTGGTATATAACAAGACCTTGGGTTAGTACACATGCCTGTGGTGTCATACTTCGATGACGTCATCTCGTGGAATTTTACATGCATTTCAATGTTAAACTTTTGATGACCTATATTTGCAAACCCCAACATCGGGAACAAATCAAACTTCACAGGTATGTTGTCTGTGATTAGGTCAGTGATATATTATAATGACGTCATGATGACGTCACCATGTATCATATTACAATGAATTGAAAATTAAAGGTCCAAATTTTGAAAAAAAACAATAACAAATCAGCACTTTAACATATGACGCTAATTCTTGCGGTAAAATTCTTGCGGTATTATATAATGCGGAATTCCCAGAAGAAGATTCCCATTGCATCCCATTAGGTCCCATTGACATTTTCAATGGGACTCAATGGGATTGCCCAAATTCCATCGGGACCAACGGGATTTAACAGGATTTAATGGAAATTGCCCAAATTCCACATAGGTCCCGTTGCATTGAACGGGAATTGAATGGGACTTGAATGGGACTTAAATGGGATCCCATTAGGTCCCGTTTAACGGGACTCAACTGGAAAAAGCTCTGTGTTTATCTATAAACACAAGACCTCTAGTTTTGTTTTGTTTTTGCTTTCTTCTTTTTCCGGCCAAACAATTCCAGAGCTTTTCTTCAAAACGGTTCAAGCTATCAACTTGAAACTTGGTAGGAACATCAATGTCCATGTGAAGGTGTGCATAGAGGCCATGGGCCAAAGGCCCGTATCTTGCAGTTTCGTCTTTACTTTTTAGGGGCAACTTCATTTTTCGGATATAAGTAGTTTGAGACATGCTGAATAATATTTCACTTGTTCACATTTGAACCATTTGCACGTAACTTAGAAATAAAGGTCAGAAAAATCGACTCTTTAAGCCTCTTTCTCGCGCGGTTTTTCTCAACCTCGAGCTATCGCTGCCACTGCAAAATGCAGTGTCGTCGCGTTAATCTGGACACGAGTTAGGATTACAATAGACTGGATCCCGATCCACCCTGGCACAATAAAGCTCAGTGCCCTGGCCGTACCAACGTGTATTGACATGATTGAGAAAGAAAAAGGAACCCATTTGCAGTCAGTAGACTATCCCCATTAGCAATGAATAATTATGTGACTGCAATCGCAATATACATGTAGGGGTTGGGCCAAAATGTGTGAGAGGCCTAGAAATATTGAGCTTCGCCTTCGTCTTAACTTGAATAAGTGATTATTTTTAGGGATTATAATCCAGGAACCGCCGCACCGGGTTGAATAAATTTGATACAAATGTCCATGAATTTTGGAAATCTGGATGCAGTAAAAAGCAACTTGACTCCTCCAGGATTCGAACTGCTGAATCCGAATCTTATGTTCGCTGCTTGTAAGCTGTAGGCTCAATAGGTTAACACAGGAGAAACAATACTTATTTGGAGATTTGTTTGCCCATTTTTTTGTCAAAATAGTGACATTTTGCCATTAATACCTTTGTTTTGTCAATGGGGAACGAGGGCATTGCTAGTGAAGGGGGACGCGGGGACACGTTTTTAAGTTAAATTACATGTACGGCTAGGGGCCTATCATGCATTTTTCCTTGCCATTTTCTAGCACTTCCTTTATTTTTTTCTAGCGGGAATCTGGAGAGGCACTGGATTTTTGCTGGGGGAACGCGGCCCGAAACACCCTCCGAAACACCCCACCACGGCCCATGTTTAGTTTATAAGTTCAACTGCACGTGTACGTGTTTATAAATACAAACACTTTAACATAGTGAAAACAATCCACGGTGTAATTCTTTTTTAAAGGCACAGCAGGCTCGTCAGTAATGCGCGCGCGCCAAGTTCATCCCACGAAATACGCAGTTCCATACCTTTGTGTATGAAGCTACGTAATTCGTGGCACGAATTTGGCGCGCGAGTCCGCTCCCGTTCTCCGGACTCTCGAAACAAACATTTATGTTCGAATTTTCAGACATGTTCAACTTTGTTTCATACCTGTATAAATAGTCTCTCTTTTGTCAATATCTTATAAATATTGGGGGTAAAATCAGAGTTGAATTTGGTGCAGTTCTGCAGTAGAAAACATTCATGCGACTGGACACAACACTAACTCGCAAGACCATGTGACTTTTCGAAACCAGAATCTGGTTCCGAAAAGTCACGTGACCTTGAATTTTAAAAACAAATGCTCAAAAACGGCCAAATTTGACGGCGTCTTTTCAAGATATATCTAATTTACTCTGGAAAGCGCTTCAGAATAATGTATGGGTCTATTTCGAGCCCACAATAGCCCAACAAAGCCGGTGTGTCCCTTTAAATATTTCAAAAATTCATATCTCAAGAACCGTGATAGATATTTGAATACTTCTTTCACAGCGTGATAGGTCTCGAAGAAGTGAATAAATCATACATTGACATGACCCCTGTGTGACCCTAACTTAAAATGTGCCTTTTTGAAGTATTTTTAATGCAAATAGAGCCCAAGTGGTAGGGAATTTGACCATGGTTCTACGAAACGCAATGTTCCTACACATGTGGACTTATGACTATACCAATGGTGACGTCATCACATACACGGTGGTTAGGTAATATGGTATTAAATTACGTAAGGTGTTGGAGCTGAATTATTTAAAAATGCTGTATCTTGAGAACTAGAAAATGTATTTGAATGATTTCTTCGCCACATTTAAGAGCTTGATGTTCAACAAATTGTTGAACAATTTGTGCACAGAATTGTGACGTCATGATGTCGTCACAGGTGTCAAATTACAATAATTCAAAGGCTATTATTTAAACAATTAATATCTCAAGAACCGTTATACTTGACAAATTCTTTCACAGCATGATATGTCTCAATCAAGTGAACAAATCATTCAATGATATGACCCTTGTGTGACCCCTACTTCCGGTCCAAACCGAAAGTTGTTCGAAAATGTGCCATTGTTTAGCATTTTTAATGCAAATAGGGCCAATGTGGTAGGGAATTTGACCATAGTTCTACGGAACGAAATGTTCCCACACATGTGCACTTCATGACTATAGCAATGATGACATCATCACGTGCACGGTAATAATAATAACTAGAGGTATGACGTTTGTTGTTACAAACGCCAGGTGATCGGGCTAAATGAACATTTTGTGATGAATTTCAGACGTTGTTATCACCCGTGGAATGGCAAAAATGGAAGTTCAGCAGCCGATTTCACGAAACTTTACGCAATTGCGCAAGTCCACTTACGCCATTACTTGCGCAATAACTAATGGCGTAAGTGGACTTGCGCAATTGCGTAAAGTTTCGTGAAATCGGCTGCTGTATACACTAATCCGGTAACTAATATCTCCTCCCTGCATATCCGCCATAGCCAGTGCATGGGCTGTGCGTTTTGTGTTGCTGTTAGAACGAAAAGCGCTCATCCATTACATGCACGAACGAGCCTCCTTCGCGTATACGCGACGCGCCCGCCTTTGCGTACACGCGACGCGCCCGCCTTTGCGCGCACACAACCCTACAAAGACGCGAAACTTGTTCGAAGTAAACAAATGCAGCTTCAGCAACAGCAAAAACATACAGTTCATTCAGTGGAAGCCCCCCAGCTATGGCGGATATACAGGGAAGAAGACCTTGGTGTATTGCGGCAAATTGTATCTGAAGAATTGTACTAGGTATGTGACAAATTCTTATGATAGGTCTGAGAGAACTGAAGAAATTGTAGACAGACATGATCTCTGTGTGATCTGAACTTCCGGTAGAAAGTGGAAGCTATTCAAAAATAGTTTTTGTGTTTATTTGAAAGCACGGGTTCGGTTGATTGACAGGTCGGAACTATGCATTGACCCCAGAAGGAAGGATCAGATGGAAATGATGTCACACTTGTATACACCCCTTCACATTGGGGTTGATATTCCTACCAATTAGTTTCAAGTTGATAGCTTGCACCGTTTTGAGATATGAATTGTTGAAATAATAACCTTTGAAATCTTGTAATGTGACACCTGTGACGACATCATGACGTCACAATTTTGTGCACAAATTGTTGAACAATATGTTGAACATCAAGTTCTTAAATGTGGCGAAGGAATCATACCAATATCTGTTGTAGTTTTCAAGATACAGCATTTTAAAACAATTCAGCTCCAAATTTGCGTAATTTGACACCACATTACGTAACCACCGTCCATGTGATGACGTCACCAATGGTATAGTCAAAAGGTCCACATGTGTGGAAACATTTCGTTCCGTAAAAATATGGTCAAATTCACTACCACTTTGAATCTATTTGCATTCAAAATGCTAAAAAATTGCACATTTTAGAACAACTTCCGGTTTGGACCGGAAGTAGGCGTCACACAGGGGTCATGACATCGTATGATTTGTTCAGTTCATTTAGACTTATCATGTTGTGAAAGAATTGTTCAAGTATCTATTACGGTTCTTGAGATATGAATTTTGAAAATAATAACCTTTGAATTTTTGTAATTTGACACCTGATGACGTCATGATTACGTCACACTTGATGCCATCATGATACTATACATGCTGGTGAAAGTCTGCTGTAGGGCCTATGTCTGTATCTAATTTACTAATGATTCAGCTTGGTTTGATGGGCATTGTTACTGGTGAGTGTAAAAACTGAGATTTCCGCTTTCGTTGAACTTTGACCTCCAATTGACCCCAGAAGGAAGGGTCAGATGAAAATGCCCACACAAAGAAAGTTGTAGCACAGAATGTCATCTACACTCGGCAAAAGAAGTTCTTGGACACTTGTAAAAGTTCAAATAATTTTTAAAAATAATTCATAAAAAGCACATTATTGTATATCAACATGACCACACAATAGTTCTCTACCAGCATGATATGGAGTTAACGCGTGAGCAATCATGCATGGCTGATTACACGCATTAAACAATAGCAAGTACAGTAACAGAAAATTGCAAGAAATGGAGCATTCAGTTATTCAATTGTGAAACAGTTTATGTGGCATAATCCGATAGTTGGTGCAGTGACAAATCGCCTTCTCAGTGCAAGCATCCTAATCCTCCTGTCTTCTGCAGGGGTGGTGACCCTAGGTCGACCAGTCCTAGGGCGGTCGCTAACATCATCAGTAGCCAAATAGCGCTGGTTCAAATTTGAAATTGTTGATGGTGCAACTTGAAAAAAACGAGCCACTTGTCTAAATGACTGTCCAGATTGCAACATTCCTATTGCTCTTGCCCGCTCTTGGTTGGAAAGCTTCATCTTGAAAGTGTATGTCCAAACGATGCATCTCATGATGCATCTGTAAGCATTTAATTCCAATCATAAACACCTGTTGCAATTGTGGAATGTATGCCTGCAGGATGGACATGATTATTAGCATTTGAATGCTCCATTTCTTGCAATTTTCTGTTACTGTACTTGCTATTGTTTAATGCGTGTAACCAGCCATGCATGATTGCTCACGCGTTAACTCCATATCATGCTGGTAGAGAACTATTGTGTGGTCATATTGATATACAATAATGTGCTTTTTATGAATTATTTTTAAAAATTATTTGAACTTTTACAAGTGTCCAAGAACTTCTTTTGCCGAGTGTATAAACCTGCCAAATACGAAGATCCTGGGTCACGTGGTTTTCGAGATGGAACCATTTTAAAATATGCATATTTTGTTTTTTTGTCAGGTGTAATTTGATACTTGATGACGTCACGATGACGTCACGCTTGATACCATCATAATATTATACACGCTGGTGAAAGTCTGCCATAGGACC
Source organism: Henricia sp. BOLD:AAB3569 (assembly GCA_037783545.1). Lineage (NCBI taxonomy): Eukaryota > Metazoa > Echinodermata > Asteroidea > Spinulosida > Echinasteridae > Henricia > Henricia sp. BOLD:AAB3569. The sequence continues at coordinate 251,726 of JBBELK010000207.1, read as the reverse complement.
TATGCCTGTACTTAGTTTCTTAAAGATTCAGCTTGGTTTGATGGGCATTGTTGCTCAATAAGTGCAAACATTGAGATTTTCGTTTTCGTTGAACTTTGACCTCAAATTGACCACAGAAGGAAGGGTCAGATGAAAATGCCCACACGAAGAAAATTGTTGGCCATGATCTGATCTATAAGCCTATCAAATACAAAGATCATGGGTCACGTGGTTTTCCAGACGGAAGCATTTTAAAACATGCATATTTTGGTCATTTTTGGTTTGTAATTTGATACCTGATGACGTCACAATGACGTCACACTTGTATGCACATCTTCACATTGGGGTTGATGTTCCTACCAAGTTTTAAGTTGATAGCTTGAACCGTTTTGAAGAAAAGCTCTGGAAACGTTTGAGTGGAAAAAGAAAAAGAAAAAGAAAAAGACAAAGAAATCGTACGAGAGTAAGGTGATCGGGCTGTTGGCCCGATCACCTAATAATGATTAGATTTGTATAGCGCACATATCTAACCTGCAGGGTGTTCAAGGCGCTGTTACCATTATTACCGCTGCCATCAGGGAATCACCAGAACCATTTCGCTTCAACTAGGTGGCTGCTGGTCAGGCGCACAACCCTATCAGCAGTTAGATTGTAGCATTCCCCTTAACAGCTTCCCATATATCGCTTGGGTTGACGAGGCAACTGGGATTAAGTGCCTTGCCCAGGGACACAGACACGTTGGTCGAAGTGGGGCTCGAACCCCCAACCTCTGATTGGGAGTCCCGCTTCATACCCACTAGACCACACGCGCTCCCAACGGTAGTTACGTAATATGATCTCAAATGATAAAATCTTGAGAACTCTAATAGATATTGGAAAGATTCTTTCACCACATATACATGTAAGAACTTGTTCTTAAGTACAACCTTGAACAATTTGTGCACGCAATAGTGATGTCATGATGAGATTGACTGTGCCAATAATGACGTCATCATATTCACAATTTTAGCGTTGAATAGTCAAAGAGTCATGTCATGAGAATTCCAATACTGGCAATCGATATGTGAATGTTTCTTTTGCAACATCGACCAACTCAAGTTTTCAACCAATTTCAAAAGTGTGACGTCATCATGAGCTCAATGTTCATGTCGCCCGATCACCTTGCGTTGTTGTGATGCAATGTTGTGATGTTGTATTTAGTGATGTTTTGTTTGTATAGTCTCCTACCAATACAACAAAAACTGCTGTGCTCATGCAAATTGCTTGCTTGAATTGCTAAGATGACAGCTTAACAATCTAAATGAAACACACAATGTACTTGCTGGATCGTGATCGTGTTCCAAACGCTAAAAAGAAAACACGTTGGTGACTGGAATTAGCTAAAGACGAAACATTCTGCACAGTCGTGGAACAAAATGAACTAGAGGTATGACGTTTGTTGTTACAAACGCCAGGTGATCGGGTTAAATGAACATTTTGTGATGAATTTCAGACGTTGTTATCACCTGTGGAATGGCAAAAATGGAAGTTCAGCAGCCGATTTCACGAAACTTTACGCAATTGCGCAAGTCCACTTACGCCATTACTTGCGCAATAACTTATGGCGTAAGTGGACTTACTAATATCTCCTCCCTGCATATCCGCCATAGCTGGGGGGCGTCCAGTGCATGTGTTGCTGTTAGAACGAAAAGCGCTCATCCATTACATGCACGAACGAGCCTCCTTCGCGTATACGCGACGCGCCCGCCTTTGCGTACACGCGAAGCGCCCGCCTTTGCGCGCACACAACCCTACAAAGACGCGCAACTTGTTCGAAGTAAACAAATTCAGCTTCAGCAACAGCAAAAACATACAGTTCATTCAGTGGAAGACCCCCAGCTATGGCGGATATACAGGGAAGAAGACCTTGGTGTATTGCGGCAAATTGTATCTGAAGAATGAAATTGACCCGAACGTGCGACGTCACAACATCATTACCCACGCCACTCTACACGTAAACATTTTGAAAACAAACTGTCAACTGAGCCAATGAGCGCTAGGTACTTGTTTTGCACGCGCGCGTGCATGCAAGCATAGATGCAAGTCACGTATATTTCCCACAGGACAAATTGACCAATCACATGGCTTGCGGCGTTATGGCCTCGTTCATTACCAACGTAGGTACGGCACTTACATTTACTTCTAAAAAACCGAATTGAGCTTCATGTAAATACGTTTATATTTGACACAAATTGTTTATTACATCCAAGTTTTATACGGAACGAATATAATTCCCATTTGACTTAATTTAGTTACTGTTTAATGTACCCAGTGAATTCAAAAGCGAAATCCTACTCCCTTGTTTGTAGGAGCCCACGGCGTAATTTGTATAGCGTGACCTGCACGTGACTGGCTGATTACTGCTACCACCAGCGGAGTCAGTTCGAAAAAGGCCAAGTGAATAACTCACTCTGCGCGTGTAGACTCTGCTCAAGTCACCAAAATCGTCAAATTCACGAGGCCTTGACAAAAGGCTACCTTTGGGCCTATGCCTGTATCTAATTTTTTAAAGATTCAGCTTGGTTTCATGGGCATTGTTGCTCAGTAAGTGAACAAATAGAGATTTTAGCGTTCGTTGAACCTTGATCTCCAATGCATAGTTCCGATTTTGCCAAGTTAACCCCGCCCCTTGGACATTGTTGCTATGGCTCACACGTTATCGTCAAAAATGGCGACACACAACGCACAAAGCAATGGGACTTTCAACGGAAAGCACAGATTCATTGAAAAAACTCAAAGGTATTTATGTTTCAAGGTCAACAGTTATTTTAGAACACACTGAGTAAAGGACCAGTAATACAGGGATATCATATCATCACGAAATATAACTTTCGTACCTTTGAACAACGAAACGACCGGCCTTGAAACCAAAAATTCACCCGGATCGTCGCATACAACACTGTACAAATTGTATGGGGCCGGCAGAACATATCGCGTGATCATGTTGTTGTGAGCGTACAGTGCACTTTGACCTATGTGGGTGACATCTGCTAGCTCTGTTGTGATTGGTCGCCGGGTTCGGTTGATTGACAGGTCGGAACTATGCATTGACCCCAGAAGGAAGGGTCAGATGGAAATGATGTCACACTTAATTGTATGCACACCTTCACATTGGGGTTGATATTCCTACCAAGTTTCAAGTTGATAGCTTGCACCGTTTTGAGATATGAATTGTTGAAATAATAACCTTTGAAATCTTGTAATGTGACACCTGTGACGACATCATGACGTCACAATTTTGTGCACAAATTGTTGAACAATATGTTGAACATCAAGTTCTTAAATGTGGCGAAGGAATCATACCAATATCTGTTGTAGTTTTCAAGATACAGCATTTTAAAACAATTCAGCTCCAAATTTGCGTAATTTGGCACCACATTACGTAACCACCGTCCATGTAATGACGTCACCGATGGTATAGTCAAAAGGTCCACATGTGTGGAAACATTTCGTTCCGTTGAAATATGGTCAAATTCACTACCACTTTGAATCTATTTGCATTCAAAATGCTAAAAAATTGCACATTTTCGAACAACTTCCGGTTTGGACCGGAAGTAGGCGTCACACAGGGGTCATGACATCGTATGATTTGTTCAGTTCATTTAGACTTATCATGTTGTGAAAGAATTGTTCAAGTATCTATTACGGTTCTTGAGATATGAATTTTGAAAATAATAACCTTTGAATTTTGTAATTTGACACCTGATGACGTCATGATTACGTCACACTTGATGCCATCATGATACTATACATGCTGGTGAAAGTCTGCCGTAGGGCCTATGTCTGTATCTAATTTACTAACGATTCAGCTTGGTTTGATGGGCATTGTTACTGGTAAGTGTAACAACTGAGATTTCCGTTTTCGTTGAAATTTGACCTCCAATTGACCCCAGAAGGAAGGGTCAGATGAAAATGCCCACACACAGAAAGTTGTAGCACAGAATGTCATCTATAAACCTGCCAAATACGAAGATCCTGGGTCACGTGGTTTTCGAGATGGAAGCATTTTAAAATATGCATATTTTGGTTTTTTGGGAGGTGTAATTTGATACTTGATGACGTCACGATGACGTCACGCTTGATACCATCATAATATTATACACGCTGGTGAAAGTCTGCCATAGGACCTATGCCTGTACTTAGTTTCTTAAAGATTCAGCTTGGTTTGATGGGCATTGGTGCTCAATAAGTGCACAAATTGAGATTTTCGTTTTCGTTGAACTTTGACCTCAAATTGACCACAGAAGGAAGGGTCAGATGAAAATGCCCACACGAAGAAAATTGTTGGCCATGATCTGATCTGTAAGCCTACCAAATACAAAGATCATGGGTCACGTGGTTTTCCAGACGGAAGCATTGTAAAACATGCATATTTTGGTCATTTTTGGTTTGTAATTTGATACCTAATGACGTCACAATGACGTCACACTTGTATGCACATCTTCACATTGGGGTTGATGTTCCTACCAAGTTTTAAGTTGATAGCTTGAACCGTTTTGAAGAAAAGCTCTGGAAACGTTTGAGTGGAAAAAGAAAAAAACAAAAAAAAAACTAGAGCTTCGCGTTTGTGTTTTTTACAAACGCAAGGTGATCGGGTGACAAACATTGAAATGATGATGACGACACAGTTTTGAGATTATTTGAAAACTTGAGTTGTTTGATGTTGAAAAAGTATTGGAATTCTCAAGACATGACTCTGACTATTCAACGCTAAAATTGTGTATCTGATGACGTCATAATTGTCAATCTCATCATAACGTTACTATTGTGTGCATAGATTGTTCAAGTATCTACTGAAGAACAAGTTTTGACATGTAGGCCTAGGCCTATATGTGGTGAAAGAATCTTTTCAATATCTATTACAGTTCTAAAGATTTTTTTCATTTGAGATCATATTACTGTAGTATATCGCCGTGTGGGGAGTTGGGGTTCAATTGCATCTAGAATAAACTGACGCTCCAGTCAACTTGAGTTGCGGTCCACCATGTCCATTTTATTTCCAACACAGCAACGATTTCCAGCATGTCACATTCACAGTTTTCGGGGAGAAGACATATTTACTCTGGCTAGCCGTACATACCATGATTACACCCAAGATACAACAGCTAAGTCACCAAAAGTAAATTTCCTTGTGCTATCAAGTGTTCATTCAACTTTCCTGGCGATGATGCCACGGAAACTAGCAGTTTTATATCTTCAAAAGTCTAATTTTCTCGGTTGTAAATCAATCCCTGCTTATTATTTCTCGTCTGTCTGACTTATTCACTACTCGCGCACGTACGTTTATATCATTGGCCGTGTGGCCCAGACATCCTCCCTAAAAAGATACATTATGACCTCTGATCCGAGACAGGCTGCCTAGATACAAGTTCTATTATTAGAAGTCGAGCACTATATATGGGCGCAAATCGTCAGATTAGTGGAGGCTTGGCATAGCGCCCTCAAACGACTGAGTTAGCTTAATTATCAAGGTACTCCACAAATAATTTCTCCACATTACGTAACCACCGTGCACGTGATGACGTCATCGGTGGTATATATGTAGTCATAAAGTCCACATGTGAGGGAACATTTCGTTCCGTAGAACTATGGTCAAATTCCCTACCACTTTGGCTCTATTTGCATTCAAAATGCTAAAAAAGTGTACATTTTCGAACCTCTTCCGGTTTGGACCACACAGGGGTCATGCCATTGTATGATTTGTTCAGTTCATTGCGACCTATCATGCTGTGAAAGAATTGTTTAAGTATCTATTACGATTCTTGAGATATGAATTTTTGAAATAATAACCATTTAATTTTTGTAATTTGACACCTGTGACGATATCATGACGTCACAATGTTGTGCACAAATTGTCCAACAATTTAATAACCATCAAGTTCTTAAATGTGACGAAAGAATCATGCAAATATCTGCTGTAGTTCTCAAGATACAGCATTTTTAAACAATTCAGCTCCAAATTTGCGTATTTTGACACCACATTACGTAACTACCGTCCATGTGATGACGCCACCAATGGTATAGTCAAAAAGTCCACATGTGTGGAAACATTTCGTTCCGTAGAAATATGGTCAAATTCACTACCACTTTGAATCTATTTGCATTCAAAACGCTTAAAAAAATGCACATTTTCAAACAACTTCCGGTTTGGACCGGAAGTAGGCGTCACACAGGGGTCATGACATCGTATGATTTGTTCAGTTCATTTAGACTTATCATGTTGTGAAAGAATTGTTCAAGTATCTATTACGATTCTTGAGATATGAATTTTTGAAATAATAACCATTTAATTTTTGTAATTTGACACCTGTGACGATATCTTGACGTCAGAATGTTGTGCACAAATTGTTCAACAATTTAATAACCATCAAGTTCTTAAATGTGACGAAAGAATCATGCAAATATCTGCTGTAGTTCTCAAGATACAGCATTTTTAAACAATTCAGCTCCAAATTTGCGTATTTTGACACCACATTACGTAACTACCGTCCATGTGATGACGCCACCAATGGTATAGTCAAAAAGTCCACATGTGTGGAAACATTTCGTTCCGTAGAAATATGGTCAAATTCACTACCACTTTGAATCTATTTGCATTCAAAACGCTTTTAAAAATGCACATTTTCAAACAACTTCCGGTTTGGACCGGAAGTAGGCGTCACACAGGGGTCATGACATCGTATGATTTGTTCAGTTCATTTAGACTTATCATGTTGTGAAAGAATTGTTCAAGTATCTATTACGGTTCTTGAGATATGAATTTTGGAAATAATAACCTTTGAATTTTTGTAATTTGATACCTGATGACGTCATGATTACGTCACACTTGATGCCATCATGATACTATACATTCTGGTGAAAGTCTGCCGTAGGGCCTATGTCTGTATCTAATTTACTAACGATTCAGCTTGGTTTGATGGGCATTGTTGCTGGTAAGTGTAAAAACTGAGATTCTCAGTTTCGTTGAACTTTGACCTCCATTTGACCCAAGAAGGAAGGGTCATATGAAAATGCCCACACATAGAAAATTGTAGCACAGAATGTCATCTATAAACCTGCCAAATACGAAGATCCTGGGTCACGTGGTTTTCAAGACGGAAGCATTTTAAAATATGCATATTTTGGTTTTTTTGGGGGTGTAATTTGATACTTGATGACGTCACGATGACGTCACGCTTGATGCCATTATAATATTATACACGCTGGTGAAAGTCTGCCATAGGACCTATGCCTGTACTTAGTTTGTTAAAGATTCAGCTTGGTTTGATGGGCATTGTTGCTCAATAAGTGCAAAAATTGAGATTTTCGTTTTCGTTGAACTTTGACCTCAAATTGACCCCAGAAGGAAGGGTCAGATGAAAATGCCCACACGAAGAAAATTGTTGGCCATGATCTGATATATAAGCCTGCCAAATACGAAGATCATGAGTCACGTGGTTTTCCAGACGGAAGCATTTTAAAACATGCATATTTTGGTCATTTTTTTGTTGTAATTTGATACCCGATGACGTCACGGTGACGTCACACTTGTATGCACACCTTCACATTGGGTTTGATGTTCCTACCAAGTTTCAAGTTGATAGCTTGAACCGTTTCGAAGAAAAGCTCTGGAAACGTTTGAGTGGAAAAAGAAGAAAAAAAAAAAAAAAAAAAAGACAAAGAAATCGTACGATATCAATAGGTGATCGGGTTGAGCCCGATCACCTAAACAAAGAAATCGTACGAGAGTAATAGGTGATCGGGCTGTTGGCCCGATCACCTAATTAAAATGAAATGAAACGCTTGCTTGGTAAAAAAGAAACTCGTGTTCGAAATAATCTCTAAATCTGTGTCAAATTGAATGACCGTTGCAGCAAAACGAATGACGATTTTGAAAAATTGGCCGGGAAACCTACACAATTTTAATTCTTTATATTGTAATGGGTATAAATCATATTTTAAAACCTGTTTTAAAATGTTGTTTTACAGTTGGCAGAACACAGAGGTAAAGATAAGACATGCACACTGCTGAAGTACATGGTACAGCAGATTCACAAGCACAGTCCAGACCTCGTCAGCTTCATTGAGGAGTTCACGCCTATTTGTCTTATCGCGGATGGTGAGAATCTTAAAATGTGTATTCTTCATTACCTTCAAACACTGACTACATGTATAACTAATCCAATCAACAGCCATTACTGATACAACATTGCTTAAAGGTAAACACGAAAAGTGCATTGCGCAGTACGCGCACATGGACATATCCATTGATTTACATACATATATATATGTAGCTCAATGGACATATCCGCGTTGCTTTTCGAACAACTGATGTTTACGCGTCAGGCAGAAAGCACAGCGCACGATGCATGATGCGCACGATGCATGATGCGCACATGTGGCGTGTTTGTTTCATGACAGATCCGAATCCAGATCGCGATCTGTTTTACCGCGCAGAAATAAACGAAACCGCTCTTAACTCGGATCTCAAATCACGTGAATTGCAATTTATTTACGAAATTTGTCAAATTTCTGTTCCAAATTTCTCCCACGACATTCGTCGTAAATAAACAAGCATTCTAAATTTGTTTGTATCGTGTGTTGCCTCTGAAAACTGAAACGACACGGTTTTACTCACACAAAATCTCCGCGATGTTTACGTCGCCATTTTGGATCTAGCGCTGAACCATCTCTCGAGAAGGATTTCACAGATCACAGATCTCGATCAGGATGTGCGCGAAGTGAACGAGTTCACTTTGGATCTGCGCGGATCTGAATCTGGATCCGTCCGAAACAAACACGCCCATGGATATTTGGCCTAAGGCAGACTTCAGGGAAAGACTACGGTCGTTTCCATGATTTTTAGGTCAACAAAGTACAGACGTTAAAGAGTTGGTGCTCAATAATGTCTGACAGAGGAAACAATATAAATTGAAAACATCTGAGTCCCATATGATGAACCTTGGGGAAAACCATAGAGTGTGATCCAATTCCGTCCCTCACGCGAGGGACGGAAATCAGGAGACAAATGCCTTTCCTTAATCAATACAACAAATGAAAACTAAAGTGAACCTGTATGTTTACCTGCTACTGATGTTAATACACACACCCAGTTTATCACATGTTTAAATTTACTTTAGGCCCTAAAAAAGACTACTTTTAGCGTTAGCGCGTGCGTCACTTTCAACCCTGCGCGTCAAAGTTGTTTTTCTTAGACACGCACGGTCTGTTGAGTGTTTTGATTAAAAACATGCCTTTATTGCTTGGAATCCCCAAGCGTCACACGTCATTTTGGGAAACTTCAACGTACGCTAAACATAGTTATTTTTTGGGGGGGCCTTACAGTTTTATGCAGAGGTTGTTTTTATGCGTAAGGGACGAACAATCATTTTCAACTATTTCTTGAAAATGTGATGGCACAGTTTGCCCAGCCAAATTTATTCTGTTAATTTTTGTAATACGATTGTAAAATATGGAAATTTCTTTACTGTTGGAGGTATTATGTTGATTAATTTAGGAAATTTTGAAATTTTTATCCAGTGTTTACCAGTTTCGGATCACGTTCTCTAAGCAAACATTCGGAAACCTGAATATTCTTCAGCAATTTTAACCCTTCATGTTCTGCCAACCTTGTCTGTTAAAAGCCAAGTCTACTTTACAATTGGTTTGACAAAAAGTTGCAGTTTTGTTATTTATTTACATTTTGAATTTGTATACAAATCCCTGCAAACATGTTTTTACCGTTCAAATTTGTTTTTTTTAAACTTTCAGTCTCAGTCAAGGCACTGGAAGCCGAAGTTGAAAGTGAGTATGCTACTTTTTAAATACATATGTACATGTGTTTTACAATAATTATTTGCCTAATACTGCACCCAATGTTTAAAGAGCTAGAATCCCTCTTGAAGGAAAATCCAGCATTTAAGCTTTTTTCGATAGTCCAAACATCCCTCTTGCCGACGTGGATAGCTGGGTTTTTTTGAAATTGTCGGTTTTAAGTGGATAAATCGCAAGCAAAAGTGCGCTTTTCGAAAATGAGATTTTCGCGATTTCTGAAACGCTCATTAGGTATTCATGATATGCGCGTGACCCCGTGACGCAATCCTGAGAAAGAGTCAACACGATTGTCAGCTCCATACGTTTACACACAAACAACTCGGAAAACCGTCTCTGTAATTAGATGGGTTTTTTTTCAAGAATTGTTTTCTTCCAAAAAGCCAGAGATACATGTATGCCCAGTAGTTGCGTGGTTGTATGTTTTACCAGACACTATGAAAAAAAAGAAGAGCAGAAACATTTTCTTTCTTATTTCCAAGAATGAGAAAATGAATCGCGCAAAGGACCTAGGGGTAGGTGAACTTGTACCGAGTAGGCTGCCGTATGTTGGGTTATGTGTTCGACTATAGGCTGCCTATATGCGTAGGGACCGAAACGGACTGTGTGCATGTCATCGGACGATTCCGCACGTAAATTGGACGCATTTTAACAAGCATAATGCAGCAACCGCTTGATCAATTTTTACAACAAGTCTGTTGTGTGAAAGTGGTTTTAACTCAAAATATATATTTTGATTTTTTCCCCCAAGTCGCTAACGACGGTCGAGTTGGTTCAACTTCGAGTCGAGTTGGCAAACGGTTAAGTTGACTCATGGGACAACTCTCAAAAATTCCAAGATTTATTTTTTCTTTTAGTAATCCACCAATTGTTTGCCAACTCGGCCGTAGTATAGTACCAACTTAACATCTAAATCGACTGTCAGCTGGACCGTTTGCCAACTGCCGCTGTTGCACTCATGTGTTTTGCTTCAGTAAAAATAATAACTTTGTCTCAGTCGTCTTTTTGTCCATCAAACTCTCACTGTTTCATGGTTTACAGCTCATAACAAGATGTTGAATTCAACTTCTAAATTCATACCCAATAAATATATATATATTTTTTTCAATTTCAAGACGGCCGTTCGTGTCAAAACCAACGGCCGCGATGCACTGAAATTTACTCCAAAAGAGCATCATTGTGAGCCACAATTTCATTTTTTTTCCACAAAAAGATAAAAATAAATTTTTGTCATATTACATAAAGTATTTTTCACGTTTGTAATTTTAATTACAAGGACGAAACAGGCATGGTGAACATATACTTCGTATATTTTACATTTAATACTACACAGGCCGTCTTGTGTTCTTCTCAGGATGACGTCACAACCCTGTTTGTTAACAAACCAAGTGACCTCGAGCGTTTCAGAATTTCGGGTGAAGAGGGTAGGAACTGAATTGCGTTTTAAACAAAAGACTGTCGTTTTTTTTGCGGAAAACACGTTGTAATCGCGTTGTAGAAACATAAACCTCCATGATAAACAGGAAAACTTAAACAAATGTGGTTCGGGGGATTCTAGCTGTTTAACTTTTCAAAGTTTTCTGGATCGTTGAAAAACGCTCAAGGGCAAAGCTTTCCCAAAATTGCTAATACGCTAAGTTTGCAAACCTGATTCGAAGTTAAAGAAAGCTGCTGAAAGAATCAAAAACATTCTGCATAGCACCCACGCGGAAAGTACACTCCGAACAACTTGAGGTTCAGATAATACTTCAGATATTGGGTGAAAAGTTTTGAAAAAGTGCACAGATCGAATATTTGATCAAAAAAATAATAACATTTCGAATAAATAATTATTCGAAAATGCACAGGCCTACTTCACCAAGCCCAAACAATGGTGTTTATTTTCAATTTTACATAATTTGAGGCTTTTAAGTCCTTGCTCAAAACTTATCTTTTTAGGGATTTATTTTTTTTGTTAGTGTGTTTCGTGGTGTTAATGTATTTATAATGATTTCTTTTGTAAAGTGTGCAGAGATATTTATATTGTGCACTTTAACAATAAATGATTATATTAGATTATACAGTAATTAGTTACATGATTGCAGCTACAGCACCATGAAGTATCTATTTAAAAGACGTGGCTCTCAGAAGAGCCGGTTGTGTACTCAACGTTTTGACCAGTGTGTAGAGCAGTACACTGGTCAACGCCAGGAGACTAGAGTACACCAAAGTGTTCATCTGATTAAGTTGCATATTTTGTACAAAATAATTTAGGAAGGGAATTTTTTTTTGGTAATTTATATTTTAGTTATGAAGCGAGATCTAAACAACTTAAGGAAGAATACAGCGACCCTCCTGAAGGTTGACAAGCCACCAGAAAGAGACATAGTATTCTGTGATGATGTTGCTGTAAGTAGTAATGTGAAGTATTATTTTCAAAATAATTCGGAGGAAAAAAAAGAAGATATGGAAGGGAAGAAACAGACAAGAAACGGACCAAAATGGACCAAAATGGACTTGATGTGAATTATAGCCCGGATTGAAAAATTGACCTTTGCTTAAAATCCTTATAAAAATATATTTAAAGGGAGTATACATGATTGGTAAACCGAAAATTAGAAATTATTATAGATTTATGCCTAACTTACACAATATGATGACCGTAGAAAACTTCCCCTGAAATAGTTTTGTCTAAAGTGCTATAGTACTAGTACTTGAGAAATGAGTAAAACAATTATATTTCGTCTCATGAGACGAAAATTACTTTAAAAAACAAACATTTCGTTGAATGCTGCCCTCGCACGACCGATAATAGTTATGACATGGTCAACCTCGTTCCCATTATCTACTGCGTAACGTAACAGGGATGCTCGACCATCTTTGGGACGAGATTGTCATGTCGTCTTTCATGCATGTACAGTAAATTTCATTGCACGGAATGCATCGAGTGAATGATCTGCATTGCCTAGACGTTACTTGATGAAGAAGTAGTCGGGAAAAATGGAAAAGGAAGGCCAGGGCCAGGGCGAAATAAGCCAGCTACTTAAACGACAGCGCCAAAAAAAAAACGACCAAAGGCTGCCTCATACCGGGAAATCAAGAAACTTTTGAAAGACATGCATCATGGCATGGCACCAGTTTCCGTGTTGCAGCGCTGGCGGAGAAAGATGCTTGATCCTTGATCTCTGCATCGGCATGTCCAATGCGAATGCGAACCTGGCCAGAATGCTTCTGGATAAGCATGATAAGTAAGTAGAGGGAAATAATTCCGTTTACTGGTCGCCACTTATTCTCCTTATAAAGACTTAATAACCACCAAAACATGTTAAAAATTTGAAAGGAAGTGAGTTTTGGAAAAACATTCACCAATTTCTTTGAAAATATAGGGCCTACTTGTACTTAAACTTGTTCTGCCCTGTTCCATAGACCTAACGTATGGCGCCTCAGTGGCGACCAGTGAACGGAAGTCATACCAAAGAATTTGCAAGTCGGACGTCGCCATGGTCACCTAGACCCTCCTGCACTGAACATATGGGACAATTCAGAAAAATATATATAATTTGTTCCTAGTAGGCCTAGTAAAATCTTTATATTTTTCCCCCTCCAAATGTTTTTTTTCTCCATTTTTAAGCAATTCTAAGGCCAATTAAATTAAATTACTAGTTTCTCGTCAACCATTTATCAAATTTTGGTGAGGTTGTTTTTTCATTATTTTTTTCAACAACTCGCCCCCTGAACGACTCGCCCCCTGACCGACTCGCCCCTTACTACTTTTAGAACTTAGGCTTTTTGACGTTTACATGTGGACAGAATGATTCACTTTTTGCTGATTTGCTATTCAATCCCGATTGCTATTGTCTATTGCTACATATCCTTTCTCGTGAAAATGCACGTGTCTGAAATGTCACTTTACAGTCCAAAACAAACATTGAAAAAACACCATGGAAGTCCTTGGAATCTCCAGAATTCTGCGTAGTGGTCGCTTTTTCCCGATGATTCTTTTTCCCGATGCTTCTTTTTCCCGATGAACAGCCAACAAAAATGTCCAACGTAATTTTTCTTTACATTTCTCCAGCAAACTGCAGCGATGTTGGAATTCAACAGCCACGCCCATGGTGAACGAATCACTGCCAAGATAGCACGCCCTCTTGTGGTTCACTCATTGCACTGCTAGGGACTTGGAAATCTGTGACGTCATCGCGTGCGCACTGGGTATACTAATACTGGTTTCACAGTGGATTTCAGACGTATGCTAAGTGGCGCATCGTGAGAAATGTGCTGTAAAACATCACAACATTGTTCAATTCAAACTTTTAAAATAGATACTGAAAATAAAGAAAACTTTCTGACAATATGTATTTTTAAAACGATTTTTTTAAAATATTCAAATTGGAACACAGCAAGATACTTGTTTGACAGTGAGATTTCTGGTCCAAAAAGGGTAGCTTTTGTTGTGAGACAGGCTTGTGAAACCGGCGACAATTTGTGAACGTCGTCAAGTGCGTAGTCTTCATTCCAGGCGTAAATGTGTGCTATGACGCTGTGACCTGGATGAATTATAAAGAACGGGTTAGTTTAGATACCCAAAGACTTAGAAACTGATAAGAGACTTGAAAACTGTCTCGCACGTATGTGTCTTTGGCTGTTTCCGACTTTCATCGCCCGTGGCGTTTGAAAAGCCTGTCGGGAACTCCTGCATTGGCAGCCTCTGAGGCTCCTCCTGCTCTCAAACTATGCAGAGCAAGCATTGCTACATCCTCCGTTACGTACGAGATAGCATCCAAAATATCTCTCTAATACAAGAAAACGTCATGGGTTTATGGTTTTACGCAAAACGTATCCATTTCTTGTTTCGGATAAATTTCTGAAAATGTAAATGTCCTAGCCGGAACTTTGAACCCTAGCTAGAGTCGAGCAAAGTTCCAACATGGCAAACGGGTGCGTGTGCAGATATGACCTTGGTATTGTAACTGAACTTCCCTGCCCGTTCACATCATATTTACTCAATACAACATCTATGAATAGATGGTCATCTTGAAAATGCAAAATGTTGGTTTGAAGTGAGGCTAACTCATTGAAACGCAGAAAACATGCGTAGGCCTATATGATACGAGTATCATCGCTAAGGATCTAATATTCATTGAATTAGCGACAGTTTTGTCTGCTCCAATCTTCTGCACCAGTTCAGCAACCATCTCCGGTGCAATGGGTTCCTTCCTTGACTTTAACAGTGTCCGTTTAAGTCCCTCTGACCATGCGATGAGCTCAGGATACTGCGGTTGGACCTGTGCGCGATTCCTGTCAATGTCTAGTGAGATGATCCAAAGTGTCGTCCGAGCTCGTCGTCGCAAAGCGACTCCTCCATGGTTGGCTACTGAAGACAAGCTTAACCAAACAAAGATCTATGTATGTATACAAAGTTATCCGATCAAGCATGTTCCATAGCAGCTTCATCCACTGTGGATGAGTGCACACGAGTGCTTTGGGTTGCCTGGCAACCAACGTACTGCGTTCTGAACGCATTTCTGGCTTGGTTAGAGGTGTTAAATCTCACTGCCAGTACTGTACTGCGACACATGTTTTCTACAACCTTTGTGTTTGCTCCTCTGCCTCCTCTCAACAAAAGAGCGGACTGGAAATCCAAAACAATTGGCAATTTCTGATCTTTTCGAAGACCATCGGGAAATAGAACGACCCAATATGGCGCCGATTGCCAGGCTGGACAGATCAAAGTCCACAGTTTATGATTGTCTTTACATTCTTATTGTCAGTGAACCATCTTACTGTTTTGTTTTCAAGAACTTCTACATTACTCCTTAGTACTCTGCCTCTTGGGCTGCGGCCCGTTCCCCTCTTCTCGACCTCTCTCTCTCTCTACGAGAGGTGGGCCCAGCGGACGCGTTCCCCGTGACGGAACGCCGTCCTTCTCTCTCTCTCTCTCTTTCCACATATTCCTGGTCCTTGTGGGGTTTTGGAATTGACCACCTTTGGACACTAAAAACGATGGTTTTTCGACTTTATTTACCTATTTTGTTTAAACCCTCACGTTTAGCGGTTACTAGAGACCCCAATTTTGATTTGTGAACAGAAAATCTTGAATTTTCCTTAAATAATTTAGTGTTTTTGGTGCGAAAACTAAGGACTGTCGAGAACCCCCCAAGGACCCGAACCACCCAAGGACCAAACCCCACAAGGACCAAATCCTCTAACTTCTTCATAGACTTGTGCACAACCCGTGCACCCCAAGGACCAAAATATATATATAATCTCATAACTCTCTCTCTCTCTCTCTCTCTCTCTCTCTCTCTCTCTCTCTCTCTCTCTCTCTCTCTCTCTCTCTCTCTCTCTCTCTCTCTCTCTCTCTCTCTCTCTCTCTCTCTCTCTCTCTCTCTCTCTCTCTCTCTCTCTCTCTCTCTCTCTCTCTCTCTCTCTCTCTCTCTCTCTCTCTCTCTCTCTATCTGCCGAGACGGCCCGTCCTCGACGCAGCACCGCCCTCTCGGGCCTTCACTGCTTCAGCCTCTCTCCACCTGGAGCTTTGCTGAGCTTCTTCACGGTCCCATGAACCGATTACTTCTGTACCTTCAGCCAAGGTTCCCGCACTTAGGGAACATAACCGCCAAAACCATGCGCGGATGCATCACTAAATGCTTCAATCTCGCATGCATCTTTATACTAAATACTTAGTCCCTGGTTGTTTAGGGCTGTGACTTCTTTTTTCCAAAATTGAATTTTATTATGTGCATCTTCATCAACAATTACTGGTGCATTCCAGCTGGCTCTTGTATCTATACAGCGATACAAAGATCTGGTCTGAATGAGTCAGAGAAAATATCTGGCCAACAACAGAGGCCACCAATCTGGCTGCAGCCAGACAACACTTATCTGCATTGATCTGTTTAGTGAGACTGTCAAGAGACATTTCTGATCTTCCTATTCTATTGTCAGTTGCATGCAACATGCCCGTGGTCTTATACCACATGTGTACAAAAATTCCGTGACGTAAACATAACCGACACATGTTCAGAGCAAATTATGCAGATCTTGTTTCATACTACCGTTCGAAATTATTTTCGTCACTGCCTGGTTATCTGTAACCATTTGATTTTGCAGCTGTGCTGTAAGGCGTGAATTTGCTAACTTTGCCCTCCTCGCACTCAAAACAATCATCAGTGATATTAGAGTGGGTTACTGGTATCAATAAACTGAACTTGCTTCTGCGACTCCTTGCCTTGTCCCACGGTCCGTTCCGGTGTGGACGTCGTTCCGGTGCCGAAGTGCCTAGCTGTTGCGGCATTTGGGCAGATTCCTCTCCAATGGCCTTGGGTACCGCAGGCGTAAGAAATGTCACGGCTCGTGGAGAGACGTTGGGCACGAAAAGGCTGGAATTGGGTTGAAATAGGAGCAGCAGACCGAGTAGCATTTGTAGCTTCATTGTCTTCTTGAAGCGCTTGGCTTGGTTGCTATTGTTGACATTGTGTATGCGAGGAATGCTAATTTGTTAAAAGTAAAAAGTTTTGCAGTGTGCAGCAGTAGCGTGCAAGCGTGAAGTACTGTTGTTGTTGTTGTATATTTTATGGTATCTTCGGCAACTGAGGTCCTTCATGCCATCAACTATACGGTTTTAGCTTTAACTATACTATATTATCAACTTGAGATGACGAAGAAGGAGTTGCAGTTTTAAAAGTGGGAGGAAAACCCCCAAAGAAACGCCCCAGGGGAAAACCCACGCGGTCAAGTAGGGACTGCACACCCAATCCACATACACGCCCCGGATGCCAGAGGTGAAAGGCGAGGAAAGAACCCGTACGCCAACCCGACCGCCCGTGAAGCACTGTTGTTGTTGTTGTTGTATATTTTATGGCATCTTCGGCAACTATACGGTTTTAGCTTTAACTATACTATATTATCAACTTGGGATGACAAAGAAGGAGTTGCAGTTTTAGAAGTGGGAGGAAAACCCCCAGAGAAATGCCCCAGGGGAAAACCCACGCGGTCAAAACCCAATCCACATACACGCCCCGGATTCGAACCCGGGACCCAAGAGGTGAAAGGCGAGGAAAGAACATGTACGCCAACCCGACCGCCCCGTGAAGCACTGTTGTTGTTGTTGTATATTTTATGGCATCTTCGGCAACTAAGGCCCTTTATGCCATCAACTATACGGTTTTAGCTTTAACTATACTATATTATCAACTTGAGATGACGAAGAAGGAGTTGCAGTTTTAGAAGTGGGAGGAAAACCCCCAGAGAAATACCCCAGGGGAAAACCCACGCGTTCAAGTAGGGACTGCAAACCCAATCCACATACACGCCCCGGATTCGAACCCGGGACCCCAGAGGTGAAAGAACGAAAGAACGGGTTCTTTCCTCGCCTTTCACCTCTGTTCGAATCCGGGGCGTGTATGTGGATTGGGTTTGCAGTCCCAACTTGACCGCGTGGGTTTTCCCCTGGGGAATTTCTCTGGGGTTTTCCTCCCACTTCTAAAACTGCATCTCCTTCTTCATCATCTCAAGTTGATAATATTTAAAGCTAAAACCGTATAGTTGATGGCATAAAAGGCCTTAGTTGCCGAAAATGCCATAAAATATACAACAACAAGAACAACAACATAAAAAAGAATTGTTATCTCGTCGAAAGTGTGCGATTCCATGGGGGCGCTGGTCATATGCAAAGTAGAGATGTGTGTGCAGCGATGTATGGAATTTGCTGAGGTATGTGTTTTTAGTCTAAGTTAGTCTAAGTTTCCAATGACTGACACTTCTCGAGTGACAATCTTGGAAATAGTGACAACTCTTACTCTCACTATTAGAGAAAAAGAAGAAACCGAGAAATTTTGGAAAATCCCAAACATGCATAGATTCGAACCAGGGACCTTATGATTACAAGTCGAGCTCTCTTCTAACCAGACCACGAAGCTGGTTGCAAACCGACCGCATTCAAAACCCTAAATTCCTTTAAAATAACCAACCCTAAACCCTAACCCTGAACCCTAACCTATTATATAGTCTCCTCCCAAGACGCTAAAAAGGTACAAACCCCATTGTTCTCCCCTCGCAGTGGTGTAAAAAAAAATTACGCTCCCCGCCTTACTCAACAAACCCAAATGGAGCAGGGTTTATTCAACACGCAGAGCAGTGTATCTCGGGCTTCCACGGGCCTTGACGCGAACAGTCTTTCTGCAATTTTGGACACAAAGTTCGAAAAATTCAAGCGAGAGATTACCGAGGAATCCGCTCAACAGTTTAGCACTGCCGTAAAACGGGCAAGGTTGGCTCCCACCCAGTTCAACAAGAAAGGTTGCAAAAATCAATACCTTCACAACGAAGACGTTAAGGACAAAATCGAGGAGGCCGTCACAAGCTTGGACAGCGGGAAAATTGACAAAGCCAAAGACAACCTTGCGGAAGGTATAACTTTAATTATCAAACGACAAGAAATTGTGAAGATAGCCGATACTCATGGGTGGGACACCGTTCAAGCGTATGTTTCTGATGATCTGGCTAGTGATTCTGACGACGACAAGCGTCTATCTAAGGCCGTTCGGAGTGCCGAATACAAGCGAAGGAAAGACTGCGTAGTCGTCGAGGGCGCTTCGTCAAAGGCCGAGCTAATTTTCGTTCGCCAATCGCCACAAGTTTTACAGCAAGCCCAGATCTTCAACAATCAGTCGTTAATACAAGACAACCGTCCTTCATTCAAGGGACCCCAAGGGTCAACAGAAAGTTCCAACCATGCTGGGCGTGCGGCCAGCTCGGTAACTTGCAATACCAGTGCCCTCAAAGAGGTTTCAGAAGGCAAGAAACTTCGGCTAGTGATAGACTTACGGCATGTTAATCAGTTCACTTTCGTCCAGAAATCTAAATACGAATGGCTTGACACACTCGCACAACTTTTTTCACCAGAACCATATTTGTTCACCTTTGATCTCCAAAGCGGTTACCACCATATAGACATTTTTGAGCCCCACCAGAAGTATTTAGGTTTCAGTTGGAAGTTCGCCAACAAAGTACGTTTTTTCACGTTCACAGTGCTCCCTTTTGGGCTAAACACCGCCATGCAGTTACTGCTTTACGAAAATGCTGAGACCTCTAATCTCAAGATGGCGCTCTATGGGGCATTGTTCAATCCTGTACATTGACGACGGCATTTTAGGCCATGCAGATAAAATTTCCGCGCTCGCAGTAAGCCGTATCATTCAGAAATATCTCGTTCGTTCGGGTTTCAAGGTCAACGTTGCTAAAAGCGATTTCGAACCAAAACAGTCTGGTGCTTGGTTAGGTATGTTAATCGATACCCACGACATGCAATTTCGCTTACCAAATAACAAATTGGTCAAAATTCACAATGCTATTGGTGAGTGTCTCGATAAGCGCACACGGACCGTTCCAGTCAGAGACATTGCGCGTATCGCGGGTTTTATTATCTCCGCATCTCCAGCCATAGGCCGTTTGTCAAGACATAGGCTGTTTACCAGACATTTATACAAAACCATTGAATCTCGAGACTCTTGGTCAAGTAAGATTTTTCTCTCCGCGGGCACTCTAGGCGAGCTAGAATTTTGGCACGGAAATTTACCTCACTTTAATGGTCAACCCATATACCATTGTCTTCTGCAACATCGGCGATATACACTGACGCAAGCGAAACGGGTTTCGGCGGCCATTTTTCAGTTAAATTTCACGATCTAAAATGCTCGGGAATTTGGTCCGAATCAGAGAGCAAAGAAAGTTATACATCCCGCGAGTTAAAAGCGATCTTATATATACCATTGTCTTCTGCAACATCGGCGATATACATTGACGCAAGCGAAACGGGTTTCGGCGGCCATTTTTCAGTTAAATTTTACGATCTAAAATGCTCGGGAATTTGGTCCGAATCAGAGAGCAAAGAAAGTTCTACATCCCGCGAGTTAAAAGCGATCTTATATGTTTTGCGCTCTTTCGGTCCAAAATTGTCGGGTGGAAAATTGAAGTGGTACACTGACAGCCAAACTGCAGCTCGCATCATATCAGTTGACAGTACGAAGCCTCACTTGCATGACTTAAGTATCAAGTTGTACAATCATTGTTCAGAATTCAATATCAGTATCGAACCAGAGTGGTTGTCACGTGAGTTGAACGAGCGTGCAGATGAATTGAGCAGGGTTATTGATCCGGATGACTGGTCTTTGAACCGCAATATGTATCTTATGTTAGACGATCGTTTTGGCCCCCACACGGTTGATCGGTTCGCATCATTTTATAATGCCCAATTACCCTGTTTCAATTCAAGGTATTGGAACCCAGGATGCATGGCTGCCGATTACTTCACACAGAATTGGGCAACAGAAAATAATTGGGTTTGTCCACCTCCCTATATGGCATTGAACGCCGTAAAGCATATGCAGAAGTGCAAAGCCGCTGGTACAGTAATTGTACCCATGTGGCCATATGCGATTTTTTGGCCCTTTCTGTCACCCACATTGGGCATTTTCAAAACATTCTTGGTAGACCAATTATTCATACTACCAAGTCTTTCATATTTGTGCATTCCATGAAGAGGGCAATGTCTTTTGTACAAACCTGGTAAACGCCTATTTCAAGGTTCTTTGCCATTTAAGATAATTGCCTTGAGATTTGATTTCAGTTGGTCATGACTTATTTAACCTCGTGACAACTATTTTGAGCAGAAGCAGTGATCATGACGATCCGACCCGAGATTTTGTTAACTCGAGTTTAGTCCATGAGTGACGAAAGTTTTCATATTACTAACCCATGAGTAGTTACCTGAAGCATGTTGCTTTTCGGGGCTCATTTATTGATTATGAAAGAAAGAACATGGTATATTGAGTTCACATACGGCATAATGCCGCACGCATGATTGCGGTAGTTGATTTGAAAATTAATTATCATGAGCATAACAATCAGATCTAATTACCCATCATTTTATTTAACGGTTTTTGTATTTAAAGTCGATCCTTTATTTTTCAGATGTTTTCGATAGCGGAATTTGGAGCGAATTTGCTTCTGACGCCAACATTGGCAACAGCGATTATCTTTCCGGGTTAGTTGCATCAGCGAAAGGTACCGTGTTAGCTTCGAAGGCCTGTTCAACCACACAAAAATACCTTGGAGGATGGAGACGGTGGAAATCTTTTGCCATTCACCACCAGCTCCAGGCTTTTCCCGTTAAGCGTACAGATATAGTTCTGTATATTGAACATTTATCAAGTTCAGCTACTTCAATTTCTCCAATCGACACTGCAGCCTACAGTATAAGATGGGCTCATAACCTCGCGAAAATTTCTTCACCTACCGAGGACAGTTTCGTGAAGTTAGTGATTGAAGGTTGCCGTCGCAAGCTCGCAAGGCCTAAATCACCCAAAGAGCCAATTTCGCCCGAAGTTCTCCAAAAATTAGTCGCAGATAAGGGGAAACAAGATGCGTCTATTTCAGATATTCGTTTACTTTTCGTGTGCCTAGTTTCTTTTGCTGGCATGCCAAGATGTGACGAGGCCATTTCCTTGCGCATTCGCGATATAACGTTTTTTTCAAGACCACTTGACAGTTTACGTTCCCAAAATGAAAAACGATCAATATAGGCAAGGGAATACCGTTTTCATTGCCAAGACAGGGAACCTCGCATGTCCAGTCAGCATGGCTAAACGTTACATTCTAAGCGAGGACCTGAGCGATTTGTTACACAACTGCCAGGGAGTTGATTGTCAAAGGTTTAGCTCCATATGTCACCGATCCTACCGCTATCGGTACACACAGCTTAAGAGCGGGTGGTGCTTCTCAAGCCGCTTCTTCAGATGCTGTCAATGAAAGATGTACATGTATCATGCGTCAGGGAGGATGGAAATCAACGTCTTCCAAGGACATGTACATGTATATTGAGGACACTATTTCAAATAAGTTGTCCGTATCACGAGCTATGAACCTTTAGAAATTATCAAACATTCACACTTGCTTATGAATCAAGAATGTTTCCTCGAAATATACTTTAAGCTAATATTTGTTTTTCCCATTACATTTTCTTACTTTTAGCTCGCTATCAGCTGTGAGACAGTAGATCAGTGCGTAGGTGACCGCACACCAGCAAGATTAAAACATGAAATTTGTTTTACAATTTCGTTTTGGTCAAGTTGTCGTGAGTGAGACGAGATTGTCAAATTCTCTTTGGCACTGGTATAAAAGAGAATTGTTATCTCGTCGAAAGTGTGAGATTCCATGGGGGCGCTGGTCATATGCAAAGTAGAGATGTGTGTGCAGCGATGTATGGAATTTGTTGAGGTATGTGTTTTTAGGTGTGGTTTTCATTCGCAGTCACCACGCTGCACAGTTAATTTTTCAATGTTTTTCTGAAAGTACAGATAACAGTATGGTTAATACAAAGTTTCTTTAAAAAAGAAGTAACAATTAAGATTATTCATTTTCATTGATGACGTACAAGAGTACCGTACACAATTCCTTATTCTTCCATCGAGAAGACGTTTTTAACATTTTCAGTTTGGACCGGTGTATACCATCGACCTTCAGATAACGTTCAAACGAGAAACCACAGGCAAGTAACAATATATATAATCAAGGTATAGCCTAATACCAAAACAAAAATTATAATTAACGAGGCAATTTAAAAAATCAAAGGGTCTTCTTATTTTAACCTTCATCCGTAGATTCTAGATAATTTGCCATGTATTTATTTAAATTACACACACCGCTGGGTTTATATGAGCATAATATAATCCCACTCATAAGTTAATTTTTGACCTTGGAGCTTCCTATTTTTCCATTACAACGCTCGATCGCCTTCGGGGGTCAGGCAGGAATTTTCAGAGGGTCTTTTCCTGAACACAAGTTGCTGTCAGTTTTTGATCTCTCTGTTGTTCGCCTGCCTCAAGGTCATAGGCAAAACGCCGATGCATTTTCGGTTTGGTTTTCGCATCAGATAGGGGTTAATAATCGAAGCTTTCACTGAAAACGTAACAAGTATAGCTTTGGTTTTGATTTGCATTGCGGCATTGTATACACAGCTAAACGTAATGTTACACATGAAATTAATTTGTACAGTTTTCATCGAGAAGATGTTTTTGTTTAGCGTATTTGACTGGTTTAGTTTCTTACAGTGGCGGTGAACGGCCAGCTATAATGTAAGGTTAAGTATTTACCAAAGCATTAGGTACTGTGTACATATTTGAGCATACGAATAGAGGTATTGTTTGTGAGACAGTAGATCAGTGCGTAGGTGACCGCACACCATCAAGATTAAAACATGAAATTTGTTTTACAATTTCGTTTTGCTAATGTTTTGGTCAAGTTGTCGTGAGTGAGACGAGATGGGGAGATACCCTCTTAGTACAGATGCATGTGTAATTAATGGGAAATTTTGGAACATTTGTCAATTTTGGTCTTAAAAGTTAGATAATGAACCCAGGAACTCAAATCAAATTGTTGCCATTTTTTTATCGCTTCCGTTTGGCGGCCATCTTGGATTTCAAAATTGCCGCCATTTCAATATATTTTACACTATATATCGACTTCCGAGCACCATAGAAGGCTAAAAATTGTGGCAATACCCAGGTTTGTGATAGCAAGGAATGCATTGATTACATCTAAAATGCCAAAGATCAGTTCCTTGATGCCACTACCCTTGATTTCAAAATGGCCGCCATTGTAAAATAATTTGTTCCATTTCATGGCTTCCGAGCAACAAAGAAAGTTCAAAATAGTGGCAATACCCATGTTTATGATGTCCAGGAATATGATAACAAGATTCCCCAAGTCCGTACAGCTAGAGTTTGGTAGCTACCGTAAAATTCAATTTCTGACGCAATGTCGAAACTAAGCAGAACCAAGAAAGCCAAGACCAAGCAAGAACTGCCGCTGTCTCCACCGAGCCCAACGTCATCTACATCAAGCCTACCCTGTGGTCAGCATAGCCCGGACAACATACTAGACGAGGACTTCCTTCAACTAACCTGTGAAGAAAACTCACCAGGCCCATCAACCTCAAACACAGCACCACGACACTGTCTCCCTATACTGAGAAATTCACGTTAGTGAGAAAATTGGCGGAAAACGTATCCAACCTAAAAACCGCCAAAAAACCACATCACGAAACAAATACGATACTTCTCAAAGGGAGAATCAGACGGAAAGGCACCGCACTACATGACGATAAAATTCAAGCCACCAACAATACCAAGACCCCTCGAATTCTCACAAACGTACATAGACCGTTTTGAGAAACTACAGAGGAAAGCTTCACTTCGGTTGGCAGAACTCACGCTCAACGAATACCGGAAACAACTGGAAACAGTCGACGAGCAACTCACCACCACGCACCGATCAGCTCAAGAAACCATATCCAGTTTCCAAAACCCAGACCACAACACGGCACAACAGCTGTACACATACTTCATCAGTGGACCTACCAAAAGCACAAAAAGGAAACTTAGTGATCGATAACCACTAAAACAAACCCAACGGTCCTTTTCAGGACCACCAAAACATCAAAAAGGATAGATTTCTGTATGCCAAAACGCCTACTAACTAATAACGTTATATGAATACAACCCCCAAAATAATATAACGCCACCCAAATAAAACAAAAAATCATGGCCAGAAGAAAAATCGATAAAAAACAAAAGAGATCACTAAGTCAATCCAAATCCAACGGGTGTACATACGGATGCAAATCCCAACGAAAAAACGCCCGAGGGGTACACAAACAAACCTTAGCAACAAATTGCGAACGATTCATAACCAACCTGTCCAAAACCAAACTTTCAGAATCTGAAAAAATAGCATTGGGCAAAGGATTGAACTTCGTACCAACACCTAAAAACCAACACGAAAAACCTTACTGAGCGACCTAAAAATCTTCACCCGAAGAATAAGAGTGTCATTCCTAATGCACAAAAAACAATCCCAACCACACCCTTTCAAACCACTATCTAAATGGCAACCAACAACTACCCCCAGCACAACGCTGGAAACCTATCTGGAAGCCACAAAATACGAAATAGCCCATACCCGACTATAGAATCGGTCAACAAACATGACCAAACCAGAACTAGCCGCAATAACCAACCTCAAGAAAAACAAAGAAATCGTAATTAAACCCTATGACAAGGGAAGAGGTATTTGCATTATGAATCGAACCGACTATCTACAAGTGGGAAAGAAACACCTTGAGTCCATACACTACTCTGAATTGGACCATGACATAACTCCCCAAACAATAACCCTGGTTCGTAACGTCCTGACGGAAATGAGAAATAACAACTACATAGATGAACCTACGCTCGAATACCTAAAACCACTACCACAAAACTGCGAATGCCCAACAATGTACTTCCTCCCGAAAATACATAAAACCCCACCCCGGAGGAACCTTCCATTGGAAGACCGATAATCAGTGGTTGTAAAAGCCCAACCACCAGGATATCTGAATACATAGACTACTTCCTTCTCCCAATCGTAACCACGCAACCAACATATGTCCGCGTCACAGCAGACATTTTGCGGAAATTGGAAGATAAACAATTCTCAGAAAACGATTTCCAAAAACTCATCGAAACAATGAACCAAATGCACCCAACCCTCAAATTCACATACGAGGCATCTGAAACCTCAATCAACTACCTGGACTTGACCATCTTCAAAGGAGAACGCTTCCGTAAATCAGGCATCTTAGACACAAAGGTCTATACAAAACCTACGGAAACATTCCAATATCTCTACAAAACATCATCCCACCCACCCCACGTACGTGTTCAAAGCTTTCATATACGGAGAAACCCTCCGATACGCAAGGAACACAAACAACGAAAACGACTACTTAGACAAAGTCCCAAACTTCTCAGAAAAACTTACTCCTAGAGGGTACATACTTGAAGAAATCCATGCGGCTACATCAAAGGTAAAACATGCCGAAAGGGCTAACCTTATCAACAAAAACAGGATCACGAAACAAAGCAAACCCCACTCGTCTTCTCCACAACCTACAATCCAGCAATAAACAACCACAACCTGAAAAAAGCAGTAAATAAACACTGGCACCTAATCGAAAGCTTTGAACCACTAAAGGAAATATTTCCTAAACCACCACTCGTTGCTTTCAAAAAAGCCGAAAACCTGAAACCAAAAAGATCCCAGCCAAATTACCCAACCACGAAAAACGGCTCCCCCTACCACTATCAGATTCAGGTTACGTCATAAACAGCCAAGAACCGGATGAAACACTAAACATCCTTATCTCACTACTTGAAGAACAAACAACTTCTTAAAAGCTGGACCTTTCCGCTCAAGGAACCCAAAGCGAGTCACCCGGATTCTCCCGAATCCAACCCGCAGCTGATGAAGGGCAAACGGTAGCCTAGAAAGCTAGCTCCTGCTAGACCAAAAAGTACTGAAAAACGTTCTTTTGCTCGCAAAAAACTTTTAAATCCCATCCCAAATTACCATTATAAAATAAACCCAGCAAAAACGGTAAAACGGGACACAAAAGTTTAGAAATAAAATCACGATTTTATTTTTAAACAATCAAAAACAAGTCAACCAGAACGCCTGTGTCACTGAATGGGTAAGAGCCATCACCCCTTAACCTCCCAACACGCACCCCACCATGCAACGCCACAATTGACCGAGCAAATACACAAAGTCAGAACCTATGATAAATTATGTTATACATTTATTATCACTCCGCTTGTCCTTTATGGGATCCCGTACTTCTGATTTTGGCCATGACATTCCATTCAAATAGTGTAATTGTAAATAATATTTTTGCACTGAAAGTTACACATGTGTGCAATAGCTATCCAATTCATGTTATTGATAGACAGTAATACTCCAATCATTACATTTCAAGGTGAAAAAGATGTTAGGTCATGTTCAGGCCTACAGGTATGTATACACCAAACCCTATGCTGTATGATAAGCTTTCCATATTGATAAATGTTCTGAACACAACTGGATTGCTAATTAACGTGAAAAAGGGGACTTTTATGCATTAATGAACATCAGTACTGGGTACTCATTCACTTGAGCACTCAAAAATAACGCCTTACCTTATAGCAGCATATTAATGGAAGGTATTTACATAACAATCAGACACTCAACTTCTGTCCAATACCATGTGAGTTTTGATTACTAATCAAAGCTTGTTACCCTTGTTGCGCCCTCAAAATAAGGTATAAAAGGAAGGAATCTCATAAGTGCCATCAATCAATCAATCAATCGTTTCTGCCTCGCGACGCGTCGATACGTGCTATGAGGGGTGCTTGCATTTAAGCACCTAATTCAAAACTCCCCACTTCGTGCCATACGGATAAACTGGTCTCTTTCAAGCTGGGTGGATGAAACTGTTTGTTCGAGAAGAGTTCCAATACGATTACCCGATTGTTTATATCTGTTGGAGTTAAATAACAACTGTTTAGTGTGGCGGGAGTTTGGTTGGCGGATCGTATGGGCGACGAATTTTTGGCGTTGTTTGTTGATGTACATGGGGACACCTATATGTGCTACAATAACAAGAACTTAATTAACTTGGCTAAAAAAATATGTAGTGCACAAGAAGTCATTTTGTAGTCAATAAATAAATAGGCCTATGCTAAAATAGTTGATATTTAGACATCTAAGATGGCTGCCTTATTTAAATAAAAATGATCTGCAACTTTAGAGATGCTATTAACTGTATTCTTTGACATACAACTCATGAGTAATATTGAAACCATTACAAGCTTTTTGTGTTGTTCAGTAGATATGATATGGAACAAAGTAAGTTTACAATGGCGGCCATATTGAAATTCACGGTGGGACATCACTGAACTTATCTATGGCATTCTAGATGTAACCAAGGCATTCCTTGCTATCACAAACTACCTGGGTATTGCCACCATTTTCAGCTTTCTACGGTGCTCAGAAGTCGAGATATAGTGCAAAATATATTGAAAATGGCGGCCATTTTGAAATCCAAGATGGCCGCCAAACGGAAGCGATTAAAAGATGGCAACAATTTGATTTGAGTTCCTTGGCTCATTATCTAACTTTTAAGACCAAAAATAGCAAATGTTTCAAAATTTCCCATAACTTAAGAAGTATAGACAGAACCAACCGTACTATCTGCCACATATCGTGCTACATATGTACATGTAAGCAAACCTATGGAACCGTGCGTCACAGGGAGGCACTTAAGGCAGAGTGGCCCACCCTACCTCGGCAGCTCTTGCATATTACTCAATGTGGGCCAAATAATGTTTTCTCTTTCCTGTACATGTACCATATTTTGTTTTTATTTCCATATTGTAATGTAAATTGTGGAATAAATATTAAAAATTTGTAAATTTGATTCTCAATTCTTTGATGCAGCTGGCAGAGTGAAACCTCATTTTTGCTTTCCTCACTAGCATGTTTTCTTATTATTTTTTCATATTTATACACGGTGGCTCAAAGTTGTTTTTCAAGAGGCCGTGTGTAAAAATCACAAGTAAATGTAATAATATAAAATTAAATAATTTACAGATAAAATAAATAAATTATACAAATAAAAAGAAAATAAATGCTTCTTAAATATATATATACACTACTCAAAAGAATTAAAGGAACAATAGAACATAATGTTTTTGTCATGGTCTATATGGGCTACCGTTAGAACAAAAGGCATTAAAGTTATGTGAAAATCATCCAGGTGTTGTCAATTGATTCTCAAACAATACTCAACAATGTATGGCGAAATTTATTGATGTGGTAGCCTGTTAACATGACTAAAACATGAATGACCAAAAATATGGACATAATCATCTGGCAGGTTATCATGACTATCCGTACATTGTCCACGTTTTGGCAAAGTAACCGTTAATTAATCATTGTCTAGTAACTGGTATGACCTCCACGTGCTTGTATGCACTCCTGACAGCGTCGAGGCATGCTTAAAATTAACTGTCTTATGGAGTCTTGAGGAATGTTCTCCCACTCTTCAACCAAGGCCTCTCTATGAGTGTCTGTACAGAGTCTGGAGCATGTTCTCGACCTGCAACACGTCTGCCAAGCATGTCCCATGCATGCTCTATAGGGTTTAGGTCAGGAGATCTTGCCGGCCAGGGCATCGTGCTGATTCCCTCATTCTCAAGAAAGTTCATGGACACTCGTGCAGTGTGTGCACGAGCGTTATCTTGCACCAGGATGAAATTTTCACCTACGGCAGCAGCATATGGCCTCACAACAGGTTCCAGTATCTCATCTCGATACCTCAAACCTGTTAGTGCACCACCAGCTACCACGACGAGGTCCGTACGCCCCTCCAGGGAGATACGCGCCCACACTATAACTGATCCACCTCCAAATTTAAGTGGTCAAATTCGACAATGTTGCAGTTGAAATATCGTTCCCCCGACCGTCTCCAAACCCTTACACGTCTATCATTGGTTGAAACAGTGAACCTGCTTTCATTTGAGAACAGTACTGGTGCCCACTGGTCCATCTGCCAAAATTGATGGTTTCTAGCAAAGTCCAGCCGGGCTCTGCAGTGTACTACGGACAAAATGGGGCATGTGGCTGTTCGTCTGGCTCTCATCATACCATCTTCATGCAGACGATTCCTGACTGTTTGATTGGAAACACGGACATCAGTTGCCCTGTGGAAGCTTGTGGCTAAGGATCTTGCAGTAGATCGTCGATTTCGACGTGCCAGGATCATCAGGTATCGGTCCTGGGGAGGGGTAGTCACACGTCTGCGACCTTGTCCTGGCCTCCTGGTGTACAGACCATCTTCCTGAAAACGTCTCCACAACCGGTTGATGACACTTACGGACACATCAAAATGTACAGCCACGCCAAATATTCAAGGAGCTGGACAGCTCTAGCAACCTCAGCTTCAGTTAACTGACGGCGAACACCAGTACTCAGTCCCAGCAGACAGACAACAAACAACAGAATTGGAAGAACCTTCATTTTGTTGCAAGAAGTGATAACAACTAGTGATGACAAGTGTACCAATACCAACACCTTATACAGGGTAAAAGAACACGCCTGTGGACACCCCCGTGTCTACGTGTTAGAAGACACGCATGATTTCACCAACACTGTTGAGTATTGTTTGAGAATCAATTGACAACACCTGGATGATTTTCACATAACTTTAATGCCTTTTGTTCTAACGGTAGCCCATATAGACCATGACAAAAACATTATGTTCTCTTGTTCCTTTAATTATTTTGAGTAGTGTATAATGAGTACGCCCCCGTTAGTAGCTGTCAGACCACGTTCTTGGATTAATTCAAATAAATTCATATCACAAATTCTTAAGAAAAATATAAGAATGTCCTTGCCAGGGTCTGCGTCTCCTTTTGTCAGCGGTGCACAGAGTGTTTTGTACTATAAATGTAGGTTTGTAAACTATATTTGTGAATTTACCACTTTTGTGGTCAAAAATTCATAAAACTCGTTGTACATACATGTACAACGGAACATTATGCCAAACTGCCACATGCCTGACCGGGATGTACCGCGAGGAGAAACAAATTCGCCTCTCCCTATAGTGTACATTGTACTGTACCAGTGTATGCAAATTGCATAATGTACTACACGTATGTGCATTACCCATATTGACCTCGTCTGTCTCAGCGAGCGCGCGCGTATTTGCAGTGTCGGATTACAAAACTGCTTGGTTGTCAAGCAACCCATGACTGTTGTATGAACAAAACTACGTAAAACATAAAACAGTGTATATTCTATCACTGCAGTGATATATTTTCTCAGTTCGAACGCAAGGGGGCACTTTTGCTTTCCCACAATTTCGGGAGAGTACAGAGCTGATGTTTATTACTTATAGGTTGGTTTTTATCATGCATATATATTCAATCACACGGGAAGATGACACTATTTGTATAAACGGTTTACGAGTCATGTATACTACCTTTAAGATGACCACCATGGTCCATGGAAAACAGTGGCATAATGCAATTATTTTACCTTTGTACGGTAAATTTTTTAAAATCATCACAAAGAGATAAAAAGGAAAATGTAAACTTCATCATGCTATACTGTTGACTTGGGTGTTGGCTTTTTTAATTTAAAAGTTTAAAGGCCATTGTATCATTTGCAATGACCCGGCCACTTTTGTTTTTCATGAGTTGACAAGAAAAACTTTACTCAGAATGTTGATAGCAATGGTAATAAACACCACATGAATGTATTTCCGTCCAAATTGGTATTTCATGTTGGAAAATGACAACCAAAGGTAGTTAAGAAAAAACTGCACTGGACTTTTTTACCTATCACTTGTGCACAAAATCCATATATAGATTCAAGGTTTTCTGAAGCATTGATGTATTTATGTAGCTACAATTTCTTCAGGCTAGTTTACTAATATTCTTCCTGATATATGTTACACTCTTCCACGAATTTGTAAAAAGTTTCATCTTGCAAATGATACAAAGGCCTTTAAGTTATAATTTGAAACAGTGTGTCCAGATTTTTCCAGATAATTGATTTGCACCGGGCGCCGTACGATAAATTGGTCTACGATTTTGCGTGCGATTTTTGGGGCATCGTAGGAGGCTACGGGCTACGATGTTTGTGTTTACATTATCTACGAGCATTGTGCCATTTCTTGTATTGGCCCTCGGGGGCAGGCCGGGGAAAATCCGTACAGAGGCTGCTCGGAGATTGTACGGAAATCGTGCAATTTCAGTGCATTAGCCGTGCAGTCTCCGCAGCCTCCGCCTCAAGGCGGCTGCACGGCCATGGTGCGGAAGATGTGGGGTTGCCGCGGGATGACTGCTCAATATCACGGGTACTGCACGGGCAGCGAGCAGCAACCTTGCGATAGCTGTGCGATGGCCGTGCGAATGTCCCACGAGTCTACAATCTCTGTACGATTATTTTTGCCTCATGTTCACCGAAAAATCGTGCGTTTGCTGCACGATCAGCGCGAGGCCTCCGCGCGATGCCCGTGCGGGGATTTTTCGGTGAACATGGGGGCAACAACAATCGTACAGAGATTGTAGACTCGTGGGACATTTGCACGGCCATCGCACAACTATCGCAAGGTTGCTGCTCGCTGCCCGTGCAGTACCCGTGATATTGAGCAGTCATCCCGCGGCAACCCCAGAGCTCCCGCACCATGGCCGTGCAGCCGCCTTGAGGCGGAGGCTGCGGAGACTGCACGGCTACTGCACTGAAATTGCACGATTTCCGTACAATCTCCGAGC
This sequence comes from Henricia sp. BOLD:AAB3569, assembly GCA_037783545.1. NCBI lineage: Eukaryota > Metazoa > Echinodermata > Asteroidea > Spinulosida > Echinasteridae > Henricia > Henricia sp. BOLD:AAB3569. The sequence continues at coordinate 218,724 of JBBELK010000207.1, read as the reverse complement.
AGCCTCTGTACGGATTTGCCCCGGCCTGCCCCCGAGGGCCAATACAAGAAATGGCACAATGCTCGTAGATAATGTAAACACAAACATCGTAGCCCGTAGCCTCCTACGATGCCCCAAAAATCGCACGAAAAATCGTAGACCAATTTATCGTACGGCGCCCGGGGCAAATGTAAACTAAGCATTAACAATCAAATAAAATATCCACAGAACAAAAACAGAAAATCTGCAATCTCCAATTTGGATTTGAAAGCAAAAAGGACCGTTGGCGCTATATTTTGACATAGCATTTTGCCGATACCGGTTGTGAAATAGTATACACATGCTTTGCAAATATTTACTTACCCTACGTTACTGACAACTTTGTATGCATGCAGGCATTTGTGGAACGGTACGAGCTCAAGCTGGTACAATTGCAGAAGAAAAGTGAGCAAATGAAAGAACTCTATGAACAACTGTTGGTAAGTACATTTATTGTCTCGGTTTTGGACTTTGAGATTGTTTCCGATGTCCACTTCACAACACGAGACAGCTAACAAGAATGTTTGATCTTTTTTCCTTTTTTTGCATTTTCGATAAATATACAGAAATCCAACAAGTTAAAAGTACAATTTCTTGATACTGTGGCGCGCGCGGGGCGACGCGGTCGGTTTGGACCAAAAGAACACAATCTCGGGTGCCCTCGATACCACAACAATATTTATTAACCTCGCACAGGGATGAGCGGTTATCCATGCACAAGAGGGGATAATTTACTGAACAGTAGACCAAACCTAAGGGCTGTTCGTTTGGTGGAAGTATACCACCGCTTTGTGAATGGGTGTCGATTTATTCAGTAACAGAGTAATAATTAACCTCACGGAACTTTACAGAGGAACTTGGGCAGAAAAAAGAAAAAGAAAAGGCAAAAAAAGGACAAAGAAATCGTACAATAGTAATAGGTGATCGGGCTGTTGGCCCAATCACCTAAAAACATCACTGATGTAATGTTTTACACTTGTTTTTTTTCGGCGAGGGACTGAGATCTGGTACTTAGTGTGATGTACCTCATCTTCCTTTCGCAAGGGTCTTTCCTGCACACGTACCTAGTTTGCCAAGACCCTTGCTGAAACGAGTTGAGCTAGGCTGTATTAGACCCCCGGCTGTTCGACCAATGAGAGACAAAGAAAACTTTTGACCTAGAACGTTTGACCTTTTAATGAAGCCGTTTCGAACAATCATCTCGCGTGTTGTTTATCTCGCGACATCGTAGCCGCAATTACCACAATTTGTGTGGGGGAGATCTTTTTATGTACAAATGTTCGTAACTGAAGGAAGACTTACTATATTTCGCTAAAAGCTAAACGCAGTTCATCTGAATAAAGATAGGCCTATTAAAAAACGTCCTTACAGTGACTGTTTATTTAAACATTAGACCCCACCCCCTAGTAAAAGTGGACGCTACCACTAAACGGAGCGAGGCGCGTGATTGGCTCTTGCTGTTGGCAACAGCGTCGGTAGCTATTAGTGGACTACTGGGCAAGAGAAGAAGTTTTCCCCTTTATTGTTGCATTATTTGCCAGGCTCATACTAACCATGGTTCATCTTTAGAACTTGGGGAGAACAACTACAGAACATGTGATAAAGCTTTCTGCTCGGAGGCTAAGTGCTCCTATCCTACTCCATCCAGGGATCTAAGGGATCTTAAGCATCCAGGGATCTAAAGGATCTAAATGATCTCGGGATCTAAATTATCTAGGGATCTAAATGATCTAGGGGATTTGATCTGATTGTGATAATGGATTATAAATTTGTTGATTCCTGTGAATGATTGGATCAGTGAGGAAATAAAATACGATTCCTGCATTGTGGTGAAATTAACACAGGCCGTCCCAATTAATTTTGTGACTGGACCTCACCTCACAGTTACCACTGACTACAGAATGTAAAAATAATGGCAGCGGACCACCAGTGCAAACCATTGGTGGTTCGCCGATGGCTACCGCTAGTGGTCCGCTGGTGGCTTAGGAGAGCAGGCCGTTGGTGGTTTTGCGATGGCTACTGCTAGTGGTCCGCTGGCGGTTTAGGAGCGGCATATTACTGGCAGTTTGCCACTGGCTACCGCTACTGGTCCACTGGCGGTTTTAGAGTGGCAGACTACTGGCGGTTTGCCGATGGCTACCGTTAGTAGTCCGGTGACGGTTTAGAAGCGTCAAGCCACTGGTGGTTTCGCGATGGCTATATATACCGTTAGTGGTCCGGTGGCGGTTTAGGAGCGGGAGGCCACTGGTGGTTTCGCGATGGCTACCGCTAGTGGTCCACTGGCGGTTTAGGAGTGGCAGGCTACTGGTGGTTTCGTGATGGCTACCGCTGGTGGTCCGCTGGCAGTTTAGGGGCGGCAGACCACTGGCGGTTTGCCGCTGGCTACCGCTAGTGTGCCACCAGCTGTTTAGGAGCGGCAGACCACTGGTGGTTTGCCGCTGGATACCGCTAGTGGTCCGCTGGTTGCTCGGGAGCGGTAACACGCTGTTCGCATGCCACTTGCAAGCCGCCGGTGGTTTTTGGTCGGTGTGCCGATGCCGACCGGCCGCTTCCCAGCCGACGGCGGTCCGTCGGTGGCTTGCGCAATGTGCACCCACCAACCTCGACTCCCTCTTGGGTGGCCATGGGCTAAATTAACTCATGGGATAGCTCATTCAACAGTTGACAACTTCGGCAAACTGATCCACTTTTTCTTCAGGTGTGCGTAATATATATTTTGACTGTGGATTTTGTCAAAAAATATGCACCAATATTTATTTTCGCTTTTATTTTTTACAGTTTAATTAGATTATCATTGATGTGTTTACATAGAACATGTTTACTTGTCCCGTTTTATGCAGGAGAGATTTGCTGAACCAAGAGGTGTCGACTCAAGCAGCATTTTTACGGCAGTCAGTGACTTTGTCAAGGCTTTTAAGCGTGAATTAGACTTGATTCTTGCTGGTACTGGACATGGAAGGTGGGTTGATACATCAGCTGCCGTTTAGTTATGTGTTTTTCCGTGCTTGTTATTATTACTTTAGGCCTACTATTTTGAGTCTAAAGTCCCTTTAAAACAAACAATTATCAGATTTCAACTTTGGAAAACTTGTATTTCCACATATATCAAAACTAATAGTGTACATGTAAATGTTTAAATAGACTTTACTTTTCTTCGGGAAATTGTAAAGTAGTTGTATTGTGGTACTCTACAACGTCTCATAACAATAACAATTTAAATAACCCTGGATGCAGCAATAGTGCGACGATTCGGGAAGCCTTTCCCCGGGATCACCGAAATTTCGGGAAGAATCACTCAAATTGACACCAAATTTCTCTACCCAAAGGTTCCAAAAATTGTTACAGACCTAAGAGAGACGGTTCTAGACATAATACAAATGGTTCTCGATTTAACAAAAATAGTTGTTTACCTAAAAAAATTGTTTTTAATCTAAAAAATATTAGGGCGACACCAAATTGTCGCCCTATTGAGCGTGTCGCCCTAATATATCTTTTTTACACACAAATTGTCGCCCTATCCTAGTAAACATAGTTTTTGCAGAGAATGTTTAGACATTCCACGTACTTCTTATTCAGTGGTCTATTTTTGTACTTTTTCTGTTAATTGAGACCATTTATTAACCCTCCTATGATTTATATGCACATTTTCCCTTTGGGTTTTGGAGGGTGCAGCATGGGGGTTAATTACCTCAAAATTGTATATGTCCAGGTTTTTTAAGTCATCACTCCAAAATTAGGTTAGTATACCTGCTTCTACTAAAATATCTCCTCCAAACCTAGAACAAGGACTTTTCCCCCAAATTTGTCGTGTACTACGACGCTCTAGAATGACTAAATGCACATCAGTGGTTCAAATTCGCCAATTTTGTGTTCACACTTTGTAAGCCAGTGTATTATTGAGACTGTATGCGGGGTCGACTGGTAATTGGCCATTTGGCGTACAGTGAAACCTGCTATTAAGGCCACCTTGCTGAAGAGGCCACCTGTTTATAGTGGCCAGTTTTTTACGGTCCCGAGGATAGCCACTATTTACATGTTTCACTGTACTACAGGCTAATTTTGATATTTTATGAAGATCCCAACTACTTAATAACTTAAAATGATGTTATCAAGATGCCCACCCTTAACCCGTTAGAGGCCGTCCATTAAGTACGTAATAATACTAATGTATATTGCGAAGAGGAAGGGTTGTTGACATTGCGTACACCATGTGTACAGGGGGATGGGGGGGGGGGGGGCGGGGGGTCTTTCACGAATAGAACATTCAACCCCGGTGACTTGGGGCTTCTCTGATACCTCATTGGTTGCGCGTTGGAAAGGTCAGCGCGTCGCGGTCAAACTTCAACAAATTTTAACTTTGAGGTTTTGCGCGTCGCGGTAGTCCGCGCACTAGACCGTGCGGTCCATGCGGTCCATCCGGTCCATCATGCGTGCCATGTTATATTTACGTTTCGGAGGAACCATAGCCTCGGTTTGGTAAAACGAGGCTAGACTTTTAAGAAAGGCGTATTTGGGAAAGATCGGAGATTGAGACCTCGTGCAATACGATGAGCGCAGCGCGGCGGTGTAATTTTTCTGCAATAGTGTGAACGCCCCTGCATGCGCCTTTTCTTTGGTCTGTTTTCATCCGTTTTGCGTGCGTTGCGTTTGCGCTGCGGTCGTCCGTAGGCCTATGTATCAGTCTATGGAGCGATTCAAACGCGAACACAACGCATGCACGAGACGGATGAACAACGGACCTAAGAAAAGGCCGCTTTACTCGCGAAAAAATTAGGCTGTGTGAATCCAGTCTTAAGGGGCCTTCAGAATATCGCGGGAAAATGGCTTTGCGCGCAGCTGCTCCATAGGTTTGTACAGAAACTGGTTTGCCGCTTGCGCGCGGCCTATCGCGACGCGCAGAACGTTTTGAGCTGGCTCAAAGTTCAAATCTGTTGAACTTTGACCGCGGTGCGCTGACCTTTCCAACGCGCAGCCAATGAGGTATCAGAGAAGCCCCAAGTTGCGGAGTTAGTTCGCACGAATATTTTTTTTTCGTTCGCACAAAAATATATTTTTGTTCGCACGAACATTTTTTGTTCGTTCGCACGAACATTTGTTTCGTTGGCACGAACATTTTTTCGTTCGCACGAAGATTGTTTCCATTCGCACGAAGATTGTTGTCGTTCGAACGTAAATATTTTTGGTTAGCACGAAGATATTTTTCGTTCGAACGTACATATTTCTCAATTTTTGTACGGGCTCCGTAAAACCTTCATCGAGATACACTAATAGAGTATCCTATTGTAGACCCGCCAGCACTCGCTCCTTCAATCTTTCGAAAGTTGAAGGTGCGTTGCAGAGGCCGAATGGCATAACACGCCAGCAGTACAGCCCTCCGCGTACCACGAATGCCGACTTCTGTCGTGCCTCTTCATCCATCTCCACCTGCCAATAGATCTAAAGTGGAGAACTTTGCGCCTGCCAAGTCGTCCAAAGAATCATCGATACGTGGTATTTGGTACGCATCTTTGATCGTAAGCGAATTTAGCCGGCGATAGTCCACACAAAACCTCTTTGTCCCCTCCTTCTTTTTTACGAGTACTACATTTGCAGCCCATGGACTATCACATGGTTCAATTCTGCCATCTTCAAGAAGGACTTTCACCTGACGGATTATTTCCGCTTGCTCCTCGCTAGGGTATCTCATTGGTCTCTGTTTTATGGGTGCAGCATCTCCGGTGTTAATGTGGTGCTTGACCCAGTCTGTGTGACCAATATCCCGCTCGCCCATGGAGAAAACATCCTGGAAATCTCGCAATAATCCGGCGATTTGAACGTTGAATTCCCGGTCAACCTCTGTCTTACACCGGTTGAACGAGTCAACAAGATGTTCTGGTACATGCAGCCGATCAGTAGTCTGCAGTTCCGCACCTTGTGTGCTTTGAATCTCCTCCTCACCTACAGGCGTAATATATCCCGCCATCGTGCCCCGTCGGACTACACACTCCCTCTTGCCTGGGTTGAAAACACGGACTGGTAGCGTCTCCTGTTCAGCATTAACTAATGCTCTCGTGACGATCATGCCTCGATCTGCGATTTTACTGCGGTCTACCGGTTCCAAAAGTCCTAGGTCGTGAGTCGTCGTTTCTTCTGCAATACCCCCTTCTAAAAATTGCCTCAGGGCCGGGTGGTACTCGGTGGTTCGTCGAATAGTTACCCTTGCACAAAAGGCTGTGCCGCTGTTGTCGCTGCATTTTACCCGTTCTTCATTTATTACTAGTTTGATATTCCTTGAAGTCAAGTGACCCACAAGTTTTGTATAAAAAATCCATACCCAGGATGCCGTCCATAGACTGCAGATTTCCAAAAGACGCATAACTGGGTGCGTAGTTCGCCCCACTTGTACACCCACGCACTTCCGAAGGTCGTTATTTGAGAACCATCAGCGTTATTGATGCGTGATCCCTCATGAGAAAGATGCGGTATATTTTCAGGCGAGATCTTGTAATACACAGTTGACGACCAAAAGGTGTCTGTCGCTCCAGTATCGACAAGTAACTTCACCTGTTGTCCTCTGACTATTGCAGGTACAAACATGCCTCTTTTCACCCTTTCACATTTGAGTTGGTAGTTAATGGCCGGCGGTATTGTTGACAACGGTCATATGGCCCTTTTCTCCCGTCAGCTTTCCCCCGGGCCTCGGAGACAGCTGCATTTCGTTTCCCGGTATATACAGGACTACTGACCGGCAAGCCTCTCCCTTTTTTTGGCACCTAAAACACACAATATACTCCCTAGTTCGCTTCCTGTATGCTCCGCTTTGAGCAACTTCGACATTCGTCGGCCGATGGCGGTAATTTTCGGCGGTAGTTTTCTCTTGCATCAGTTTCGTCACCGACGCTCTTGTCTCCTTTTTTAGTAGACGACTACCCAGACAGCAAGCATACGTCGCACCGACGTCGGCAAAGGTCGGCATAGGTCGGCGAACGTCACTCGTCGGTGTACAACGTCGGTACGACGTCGGTACGACGTCAGATGTGGGCCGGCGATTTCCGTATTTGCTATACGTCGGCATTAAGTTAGACATTTGGTCAATATTATGTTACTTTAACGTCAATATTTGACGTCAATAAGGTGTCATATATAACGTCGGTAAGACGTCATTTAAAGGTTATCACATTACGTCAGTACGTTGTCGACACACTGCGTCGAATTAACGTGGGTTTAGGGACAACAATTTACGTCATGCTTGCGTCGCTATTCTGACGGCAACCGGACGTTAACGGCACGACGTGTTAAAGACGACGTGTTAAAGACGTCTTTTTTTAGTCGTTTTCGAGTCGTGCGTCATAAAGTGGTCGTGACCAGATTTACCGTGTAAAAAAGCTTTATTTGCTTCAGTTTTGGCAGTTGTTTTGATTTTTGTAAATGATTTGTTGCTTGATAATAGGCAAATTGGCAATTGTCGGGGATGAACAAACTCAAAGTGGCGAGTGATTAGAATTAAATTTGGTATTCGGTTAGTAGGTGTGTGCCAACCATGGGTTACAGGGTACAGGTTTTTGTGGAGCATAAATAGAAGTCGCGCATAATCGTAATGTATGAGTAGTGTATGAGTAGTGTATCAGTATCAATGAATGTGTATCAGTAGTGTATCAGTATAAATGAATATGTATAAGTAATGTATAAGTAATGTATAGGGGACGTCAGAAAAATACGTCTTTTTGCTTTGCATACGACCCCACAAAGACGTTGATAAGACGTCAATAAGACGTTTGTCCAACGTTAACGCTAACTTATAAACAAAGTTGTGCCAACGTTATTCGGAAGTGCAAGTTTACGTTGGTCCAACGTTTCTTCGTCAATTACTGACGTTGATCCAACGTTGGGCTAACGTAAGTTTGCTGTCTGGGTAGAGTGAAAACGTCACCCTTTGTGTGTTGCCATGGTTTTTGGGTCTACACTAAAACCAGTGAACTGTTTCCCTGCGCTATACCAATAGTAGGAGACCAGCCTGTAGGTCCCGTGACCAAATTCTGGGAACAAAGGTTTGAAAGTGTTTTTGTGTTCCCTGATGAATACCGAACAATTTTGACTTGGGCTTCCCCCTTGAAAATGTCAGGCATTTCCGGGAGGGGTCAACAAAGGTCAAACAGGGGTCAAAATTCAAATATATTCCAATCGTGTCGATATGCATATTAAATTACTCGTCTGGTCATGAAGATTCCAAAAATGTATAGTTTGTTATACCTCCAACCTTAAATGAGGGCGCTGTGGTCAAAAACGTTGAAAGGTCAACGCACTTTTGACTGGTGGTCAAATTCACCAACACAGTTAACATTATCCGATTCTAATGATTTTAGTGTCTAATAATATGTTTTCTGACATGGCAAATTCAACTAAGCAACTTTTAAAAGTAAAAGTGGTTGCCATAACCTTGAAATTTAAAAATGGTTGCTAAAAGGTTAACATAAATTACCCAAAAACAACAATTTTTTCCCAAACCCATGGATAAGAAATTATTAAATGTTTGTCACCGAAACGTCACAAACAATTGAAACACTCCATTTTTAAAGCAAATAATGATTTTTAATATTCTGGTATCCTTTTTCTTTAGAGCACATGCTCGATATAATATTGTACAATATACCATATAAAGTGTATAGGTAAATGATGATGATGGGCTGTGAATATCTGCAACAATATAGCTTCAACAACATGTTCCCTCATTGGGTAAAAGTTTATGGATGCAATGAAACTGACATTTTACGCTTGGTAAGTACCTCATTGAACAAACCCATGGATAAGAAATTATTAAATGTTTGTCAATTCAGTGAGACAACCCACTGGAAAATTATCAGTAATCGTGTTGACCTCTATTGACTTTGCAGATTTTGAGGTTTAACACCCGTTCTTTGAGTGAAAAAAGCCCCTTTTCCCGTGCATCATATATTTAAAAAAAATAACCAAACTAAAGGTAATACTCTGTACTTTGAAATGCGTAGCGAGTTGGTGAGAAACATAGACGTACTTTTTATGTACTCAGAAAAGTTTGCAGTGCGGCGCTGTTTTTCGTGTCATTTTCCTGCGCTGAGCGTAGGGGGTCACGGAGCTCAGTGAGCAGATGCGCGCAAGTTGTTCATATGGGTCAGAGAAGATCAAGTAAATCGACCAATTTTCATCAAGCATGAAATAAGGTCGCAATGATTCAGAGTAATATATGTCCTGTATGTACTCAATTAATATTACTAGCTTGAGGAATGTAATAATATTGCCGTATGGGCTCTGGCCCATTTAAAGCCATCAATTGTTTTGTAAATATTAACTTTTTGTTGTGTCTTTGGTCCAATCACATATGAAAAAAAGGATGAAAGGTTCAATGAGGTACTTACCAAGCGTAAAATGTCAGTTTCATTGCATCCATAAACTTTTACCCAATAAGGGAACATGTTGTTGAAGCTATATTGTTGCAGATATTCACAGCCCATCATCATCATTTACCTATACACTTTATATGGTGTACTGTACAATATTATATCGAACATGCATGTGCTCTAAAGAAAAAGGATACTGACACATAATTAAAAATCATTATTTGTTTTTAAAATGGAGTGTTTCAATTGTTCGTGACGTTTCGATGACAAACATTTAATAATTTCTTATCCATGGGTTTGGGAAACAAATTGTTCTTTTTGGGTAATTTATATGTTAACCTTTTAGCAGCCATTTTGAAATTTCAAGGTTATGGCAACCACTTTTACTTTTAAAAGTTGCTTAGTTGAATTTGCCATGTCAGAAAACATATTATTAGACACTAAAATCATTAGAATCGGATAATGTTAACTGTGTTGGTGAATTTGACCACCAGTCAAAAGTGCGTTGACCTTTCGACGTTTTTGACCACAGCGCCCTCATTTAAGGTCGGAGGTATAACAAACTATACATGTTTGGTATCTTCATGACTAGACGAGTAATTTGATATGCATATCGACACGATTGGAATATATTTGAATTTTGACCCCTGTTTGACCTTTGTTGACCCCTCCCGGAAATGCCTGACATTTTCAAGGGGGAAGCCCAAGTAAAAATTGTTCGGTATTCATCAGGGAACACAAAAACACTTTCAAACCTTTGTTCCCAGAATTTGGTCACTGGACCTACAGGCTGGTCTCCTACTACAATGGACGTTTCAGATTACCAGCGAATGTTTAAACGCGAGCGTGCTTTGGATAGTGACCACTGCTTTGTTGCTCAACCTTCATGAAACTCTCAGTGGCCATCGCTAGCTGCCCTTATGGCTTCATCGAGTGTCTTTGTCCGGGCTCGGAAAATGCCCTCGCGAATTGCTTGACTTTGTATGGCTACCACTAAATGGCCTCTCGCCAGCCTGTATTTGCCTTCATCCGTTATATCAGGGTATGCGAGTAAAGTTACCTCCCTAATTGACTGACCCAGCTCCCGCAGTGTTTCCTTAGGACCTAGTCGCCTGCACCGCAGTTCCATTAGGTGATTCTCCGATAACTGGCCGGGACCAAATCGTCTTTCCAACCTTCCTTTCAGCTCACTGTAGGTCATCGATTGGCTACCATGGAGCCACTTGATAGCACCTTCACCGCCGTCCCCTGCAGACTTGCCGCCAAAAATGTTTCGGCCTCCTCGTCAGTCCATTGATTTCCTAACTTGCACGCCTCAAAATGTTGCAAAAAAATCTCCCCATGCAGTCTTGCCATTGTAACGGTCCGGCACAATATTAGGTCGTCTTAGCTCTGTACTGGAACGAGTCTTTTCCCTGATGACTGGCTCCGGCAAGTATGCGCCTGTCCCCGTCTCGCTGCACACTCGTCTATCAAGTTATACTGCTCCTTTTGCCGCGCTGGTCCAAACGTTTCTCCCCATTGACCAACCTCTAGTGATGTCGTATTTACTCATGGGATCCTTTTTAGGTGATTCCGTCAATATCGAATATGTCATCGGCGTATTCACAGGTACGAGTAACGAAGATGATGGCGTGGAGTACTTGGTTCTTGTTTTCGGTGTTGGCCCGCCGCGCCTACTACTAGGCGTTGACAGTCATACCAAGCTATCACGGACTTCCTCTCCAGGTTCAATAAACCTCATCAATTGTGGTCCACTTTCCACTCCAAGGTCGTCCCCTTGACCATTGGGTTTGGCTTCGCGTGCCTCAAGTGCGTCCAGTCGCTCCTGAAGTTGTCTAAACCTTGACCAAAGGTTTTCCGCCTCGATATCTGGGAACTGTTCTTCCTCAATGCCCTGCGCAGCACCTGCTGCTATATTCTCCGTCTGTAGGGTTGGACAAAAGTCTGAACCGGGTTGTTGCACTCGGTTCTCCATGTCGCATATCTACGTGTATCGGTCCTAAATAAGTGATCGGATGTAGTTTATGTATAACTCTGAGTTGTGTAATCCTGGCGCTAATCCCACTTTTGACACCATTTGTGGCGTTTCTCTACCCCAGCAGCCCGCCGTTCACCTTGTCTAGGCAACAAGTGAAGAGGGAGGTACCCTAAGTAGGGCCTCGGTCGTCCTACGAGCGGTATAATAAGAAGGCCAGGGACGCAAACTCGTTGCGGGGCAGTCTACCACCAGGCGCTCAGGGAACTCACTCTCGCATCTAAGCGCGCATACACAAACTAACTTGGGTTATACTTAAATAAATTAGTCAATGACTCATGTATTTAACAGCTCACTCTAAGTACTTGTTTTTTAATGGTCTGGAAGGTTGGTCTTATAAAGGTGTGACCTCAGTTTCCAGATAGTTTCCACTTAGTTCGGATACCACAATTCTATAACAGCTCAATCCCCGTACCGAATGAGTATCCCACTCGCGCTGTAAAATAGACATTGGTACGTGCACCAACCAAATAGACTTTGCGCTAGTCCTACGCAGAATTAACCGTTCCGTTACAATACCCTCCTGAAACCCCTGTGTGCAAATTTCCAATATACCGTATGTAACAAAGACACCAACAAAAGTCACAAAGTATGTGTCCTAAGTTACATACGTTAAATGCCTTTAATGCAGCTGCAGAAAGTCTTAGACTGACAATCAACATCAGAAAGATGGAGGTTATGCACCAACCCCGTCCCAACACGGGTCCCCAAGCCTGACATCCTGCTGAATGGTAACTGCCTCAACACAGTTGACTGCTTTACATACATTGGCAGCACGGTTTCGAGTGACAACATCCTGGACAATGAGGTGGAGAAGAGGATCAGCGCTGCTTCTGCCGCTTTTGGCAAGCTGAAGGCCCGGGTCTGGAACCGCCCGGGAATATGCCTCAATACTAAGTTCAAAGTATACTCAGTAGTTCTCTCCTGCCTGCTCTATTCCGGCGAGACATACACCCTGTACCGACGCCACATTCGCAGACTGATGAACATTAGGCATCTGATGAACATTAAGTGGACGACGTGGAAGTCCGTAGGCGTGCTGGCAAGGTGGGCGTTGAGGCGTTGCTTACCCAGAGACAACTACATTGGATTGGCCACGTAGTTAGGATGGAAGAGGTAGGGTATAAAAGGAACTCGACAGGGACCCTACAGCTGCCCGGCCGGGCTGTGAGAATCGGCCGGCACCCTGCCGGATGCCGCAGGGGCCCCCGGGACACCGTCATGGCATCTGATGGGTGCCTGCCGGACACCGACGTATAAACCGGCCAAAGATTTTGCAAATTTTCTACGAAAGCCGCCCGAGTGCCCGTCGGCAAATATACATTCTGACTGTGGAGCCCGGTGTCCCCCCGACTTCAGAGCCCGGCCGGGGCCTAGATTGGCTACATCGTCCCCCTCCCCTCCCCCGGGACCCCTTGGAAATATGACTTAAGCGGCCTTCCCACATACAGGTATAATACGGCGGATGCGGGGCGGAACGTAATTTGGCGGATTGGTGGCGGATGCGACGGGAAAAATGCAGTGCACGGGTGAGTCGCCGGGTGTGCAGGATGTCCGCCGACTGCCCGGCGGCTGTCAGGCGGGTGATACGCCGAAATCGGTGCAGACGAGCAGGGGTTAGGCCCGGCTGTGACGGACGATCCGTCGGGTTGTACGGATCAGTCGGCGGATACAAGGAGTACAGTAGGGATGCCTCTAGGGACTCGTCGGCAAGGACAGCTAATACGGCGACTGTCCGCCGACTATGACGGCTGGTACGAAGGATACGACACGACTGTGGCCAGTCGCATATATAAAGGACCTGCCGCACAGCCTCTGGTCATTCGTTCACAAGACTTCAGAGAGGCAACATGTCCCAGGATACAACAGATGAAGATGTCTACCTTGCCAGTGCCCAGGTCCTTTGTACGACTGCCCTTGTAGTGGTTCTGGACGAGGAAGAAAGGGAGAGGGGCAGAAAGAAAAGAGAACAACAGGCAGCCCGTAGAGCAGCAAGAAGAAGATGGTGGGTGCGACCATGGTTGCTTCGCAGAGTGCAGCAGGGCCATTACCACACTCTACTTCAAGAACTGCAGAGAGAAGATGAAGGCAGACTGAGGAATTTCCTGCGCATCGACGCTGCAATCTGGCAAGACATTTTAGAGAAGATCCAGGGGAAGATACAGCGACAGAACACCTTCTGGAGGAAGGCACTGGAGCCTGGCCTGAAGCTTGCTATTACCCTGAGATATTTGGCAACAGGAAGCAGCTACCAGAGTCTGATGTATGGTTTCAGAGTGGCCCACAACACCATCTCCAAGTTTATTCCGGAGGTCTGCGAGGCTATCATTGACGCCTATGCTGAGGAGGTGATAGTCTGCCCATCAACACCAGATGAATGGAGGCAGGTGGCGAAGAAGTTTGAGGACCGCTGGAACTTCCCCCACTGCATAGGTGCAGTTGATGGCAAGCACGTCGCCCTGAGATGTCCCAGGAAGTCCGGCTCCATTTACTACAATTACAAAGGCTTCTACTCTATAGTGCTGATGGCTGTAGTGGATGCTGACTACAAGTTCTTCTACGTGAATGCAGGAGCGAATGGAGCTGGATCCGATGGCGGGGTGTTTGCTGAGACGGACTTCCGGGAAGGGTTGGAAAGTGATACTCTGGGGCTACCCCCTTTGACGTACTTCCTGTTGGGGGATGCCGCTTTTCCTCTTCGCAGCTGGTTGATGAAGCCATTGCCTCTACGCAACATGACCATGGAGCAGCGCATCTACAACTACCGATGCTCCAGAGCCAGACGTGTGGTAGAGAATGCCTTCGGCATCCTGGCAGCCAGATTTCGTTGTCTCCTGACAACTATGCCACAGCAACCAAAGACTGTGGAGTCCATCGTCCTGGCCTGCTGCTGCCTGCATAACCTGCTGCGAATCCGGTTCCCTGCCCAGACTCACAACGAGGTAGATGGAGAAGACGGAGCCACACATCAAGTCATCCCAGGTACCTGGAGGGATGTAGGAGAACTGCAAGATGCTGCTCCAGGACCCAGAGGCAATTATGGGACAACACAAGCCAAGAGACAGAGACTGTACCTGGTGGAGTACTTCAACTCGGAAGCTGGCAGTGTTGAGTGGCAGGCTTTGTATATTTGTATTATATGTCATGTATATAGCTATTGTAAGTAGAAATTCCTAAATGTATATAGGTATTACTAGTAAGAAAATTGTACATATTACTTGTGTGTTGTCAAAACTTGTACATATTATTGCTGTCATGTGCTTCTCATTAATTATTACCATTTTAAAAAGTAGACACTTGTACTTGTGTCAGGCCCCGCAAAAAAGAAGAGTGCTTTTGTCATGGCCCAAAAAAATTAAATAAAAGACTTCAGTTGTTAGGCCAAAAGAAAATAAAATTATGAGAGTGGTATCAGAGAAAAAAAAAAGTAAGAAAAGAAAGTTGAAGGGAAAAGGTCATTGAAATGGAAAGTGCATAGGGGTTTTTTCATTAGCAAGTGGGACTGAGGGAACTTTTTTTTGCCAACACACTGTGATGATTGGTTTATTTTTTTTGGAGGATTTGGTGGCCCTGAAAAGGGCCGGGGGTTTCAGTTGGAGCAAGACTTGCTCACTGGTAACGGCTGCTGCTGGACCTCGCTGGTGATGTTGTTGTAGGGCTCCTCTGACTGGTGAAGGAGAATGGAGTCCCTGGAGTACCTGGAGTCATGTTGTCCAAAGAGGCCAACAGGCTGCCGATGGATGGAGGGCCGGTGTCGGTCGCTGCAGGTCCTGATGTTGAAGGTGTAACCGTGAAAAATGGCACAACTCAATAAAACTGAATAAAATGACACCAAAATGAAACAGACCAAATAATCAACTAAAATTAAACTAAACTAAAATCTTAAACTTGAAATGCACCAACTTATAAGAAACCTGTTAAAAACCAAACACTAGAAACATATACTATAAAACCAACTATAAAAACCAACACAGTGTAAAGCAAAAAAGTATGGAGGAACTGTCAGGAAAACCTGTCAACAAAACATAAGAAAAAGGCAAAATTAAGAAAAGGGAATAAAATACACAATAAGCAAAGTGAGCAATGACCTAGGGGCTATGTACATGTATCCAGGGCAGCTAATGAATATTCATAGGGTAATAAACTATTCTCTGGGCCTGGCAGAATAAACAACTTAATCCTTTTTACAAGGCCAGCAGGCCATGCATGTGGTCCAGAACAAAGAAACTCGAAGCACATGGTCTTCTCAAGTTAAAACTAAAGTAAAAAAAGGCAAAAGTGTACTGAAATGTCAAAACTTACACAATGTAATTCAAATGAAAACTAAGAAAATAACATGTAATTCTAATCAAACCTAGATTCAACAGATTTTAAAGTAACAAAACTGAACTTCAAAACGTAGGAAAATGCAAACTTCATCAGTTCTTTAACAAACAACAGTATTTATATTAAAGTGTTTTAAAGAAACAAATGTAATCAAAATGGTTTAGAAATAATGAAGGAACTCATTAGCAGGGGTACAGAAAGAAGTATTCTCTGGCAGGGAAGAAATGCTTAGAAATGTTATTAAAGACACAAAGATCGAGGAGAGAACAGGTCTTATCTCTGTGCTGCCAGTCTGTACACTGACCAACAGACACAGGACAGTGACCTACTCAAAACCACAGTAATTTACATAAAAGGGGACACACTACATAAAGGACAAGTTACACACAAAAAGATGGGACACAGCCAAGAAAAAACAGAGGGTCCATAGACAAAGTACACAAGGGGGAAGAACTCCTATTGGAAAAAGGGAAAATTATACATATTAAAAGACTACATTTTCTTCTCCATCACACTCACCCCTGCTAAAATCCATTGCTGTCCTCGGCAATATAAAAAGACAATTACAAAATAAGTAAATTTTATACACATATATATTCAATGTAGCTTTCAACACAGCCTATCATGGCCGCCGCCAAGGGATGCAGTTCCAAAGTTCAACTGGTGACTGGTCTATCCGGCATCTGCCTGCTGCTGGACTATCCGCCGGTGCCGCCTCATGTACGCCATTGTCTCATCATGGAGACTTGGCCAAAAGTACTGGCCTTTCACTATGCCCAACACCTTGGCGTAGCTCTCCGTCTCCATTCGGCTGTGTAGGCTGCGTAGGATTCCCTCTCTAAGGCTACGTGGCAGAACCACCAGATATCGGGGCCGAACTGTTCCTTTCCGGTAAAGGAGGAGTCCTCCTCTGACCTCCAGATGTTCCCATGCGAGGAGCAGTCTTTGCACAGTTCTGGACTCCTGCGCCATCTGCTGCCGACTTGGACGACATTGACGAGACAGCCTTAGCTCTCCCACACGTCTGATGGCAGGATCGGCCCTCTGTGCATCCTTAAGACTCGGCTGCTCCTTGCTTGGACTTTGTCTGGTACGTTTCCGCCTACTGGAAACTTCTGCCTCTGCCTCTTCAAGGGAGGTACGTGCAGCATCTTTGGAGGGTGCTTTTGGAGTCTTCCTCACGGTTTCGTCATTTGTTGCAGCGGATGCAGTTGTAGCGACACACTCCTGGCAAGGCCTGGACCTGCACTCTATCAGGGCATACTCCAGCTCCTTGATGTGCTCCTGCTGTTTCTGCTGCTCCCTTAAGACTTCAGCAATGACGACTTTCAAACTCGTAAGCTGCTGGAACTGCTGAAGTATGAGTTGCTGCATGACGGCTTGGTGTCGCAGCAACTCTAACCAGTTAGGCTGCACTGCAGAATGTGGCGTGCCTTCTGCAGAACCATCACTGCCACAACTATCGTTGGCAATCTCTCCACGTTGGGGTATAGGGTCGAACCCGCACAATTGAAGCGTTGTCATCCCTGCTGGCCCCATCCTGAACCATCCAAACTAAATACTAAAACACTGTGTTGGCTTGACTTGAATTTACCATAACACTAAACCTAGTAAAATGAGACCAAAAATAAGACAAAAAAAAGAGACCACAAAAAAAACCTAACGATAAAAACAGTTGGCTACGTTATAAAAAACGAAAGTCCTACCCGGATCTTCCACCAAAAAGTAAAAAAATGTAACCGTGAAAAATGGCACAACTCAATAAAACTGAATAAAATGACACCAAAATGAAACAGACCAAATAATCAACTAAAATTAAACTAAACTAAAATCTTAAACTTGAAATGCACCAACTTATAAGAAACCTGTTAAAAACCAAACACTAGAAACATATACTATAAAACCAACTATAAAAACCAACACAGTGTAAAGCAAAAAAAGTTTGGAGGAACTGTCAGGAAAACCTGTCAACAAAACATAAGAAAAAGGCAAAATTAAGAAAAGGGAATAAAATACACAATAAGCAAAGTGAGCAATGACCTAGGGGCTATGTACATGTATCCAGGGCAGCTAATGAATATTCATAGGGTAATAAACTATTCTCTGGGCCTGGCAGAATAAACAACTTAATCCTTTTTACAAGGCCAGCAGGCCATGCATGTGGTCCAGAACAAAGAAACTCGAAGCACATGGTCTTCTCAAGTTAAAACTAAAGTAAAAAAAGGCAAAAGTGTACTGAAATGTCAAAACTTACACAATGTAATTCAAATGAAAACTAAGAAAATAACATTTAATTCTAATCAAACCTAGATTCAACAGATTTTAAAGTAACAAAACTGAACTTCAAAACGTAGGAAAATGCAAACTTCATCAGTTCTTTAACAAACAACAGTATTTATATTAAAGTGTTTTAAAGAAACAAATGTAATCAAAATGGTTTAGAAATAGTGAAGGAACTCACCAGCAGGGGTACAGAAAGAAGTATTCTCTGGCAGGGAAGAAATGCTTAGAAATGTTATTAAAGACACAAAGATCGAGGAGAGAACAGGTCTTATCTCTGTGCTGCCAGTCTGTACACTGACCAACAGACACAGGACAGTGACCTACTCAAAACCACAGTAATTTACATAAAAGGGGACACACTACATAAAGGACAAGTTACACACAAAAAGATGGGACACAGCCAAGAGAAAACAGAGGGTCCATAGACAAAGTACACAAGGGGGAAGAACTCCTATTGGAAAAAGGGAAAATTATACATATTAAAAGACTACATTTTCTTCTCCATCACAAAGGCACCGGCTGCTGCTGCTGTGGCTGGGCTGTCGGGGTCCCTGGCTGTGGCATCCTGTAAGGTGCAGGAGGCGGCTGCATAGGCACATATGCCATCCCATAGCCCTGGTGCTGCATGGGCATGGGATGCATCATGGTGGGCTGCGGTGGATGCTGGAACTGGTGTTGCTGCTGTTGTTTCCTCTGGCGCGCAGTCCTCTTTACCTGGTGCAGCAGGGAGACCACTTGTGCTTGGAAGTCTTCGTAGTCATCCTTCTCAAGCTTAATGTCCTCGGTGTAGAGGTACTGGCACCAGTTCTTCACACGCAGGCTGTGGGGGTCCTTGGGTGCCTGTTCCACCTTGGTCCTCTGTTCCACAGCTTGGGAGGTCAGCAGGGCAGCATCGACGAGTCGCTGGACCATAGGAGAAGGTCCTTCAGTCTTCCTCTTCTTCCCCTTCCCCCTGGAGGTTCCGGCCACAGGCTCCTCGATGAAGGCCACCTCAGGTTCTTCCTCCTCCTCTTCCTCCTCGGGATCTGACTGGCGCTGTTCGCTGGAACTGGAGTTGGAGGTCCTCTTCTGCCGCACGATCCGATCAGCCTGTCTGCCAGGCACCCTCTTGATGTGGTCGGCGAGGAACCCAAAGTTCTGGATCACCCAGGACTCCTTCTCCGTTGGGTTCTTCTTCGCTGTTCCAGAAGGACCTTGCTTCAGAAGCTTGCCAGCCGATGTCCGCATGGAATCCAGCCAGGTCTTCAAGGCGTGGGCAGAGCAGGGAACAGACAGAGAGGCAGCTATCTCCTCCAGCTTCCGGGACTTCAGGGCAGTGTCCTTGTAGTCACGCCGGGCCTTGTCATAGAACATAGGGTGGTCCTCGAACCAGTCAGCCACCTTCTGTTCATCTTCGGGAGGCAGGTGCAGCTTGTCATGTCTTCTCCTGGCTGGGTCTTCAGAGCTGCGCTGAGACAAGGATGATCCAGGTCTGGAGGTCCGGCCCAAAACTGGCGAAGGAGGTCCAGGAACCGGACTGGCTGGCTCAACATCCTCAGCAGGATCCGCAGCAGGCTCTTCAGCAGGCTCTTCGGTAGGCCCCTCAGCAGGCCCCTCATCAGCAGGCGTTGACTGGAGTGGCTGTTCTTCCTGCTCTCTTCTGGCAGCAGCAGCAGCAGCAGCAGCAGCAGTTGTGGACTTCTTGGAAGCTCTGACTCTAGGCATTCTTGTATACTATGTTGTCGTACACGTCGATGTGATCTCGTCGAAAGCAGAGATACGAATGACTTTTCTGGGCCAGCGCACTCCTATTTATACTACCTCCAAACCGTAGTGGACCCGTCCTCAAGCCGTAGTGCACTCGTCGGATCATACGTGGTATCCGCCAATCAGCCGGCGCTATCCGTCGCATACGTACCTCATACCTGGTACACCCGTCACAGCCGTGAACCCATCCGTGACGCATCCCTGCACACCCGGCATGGAGCCGTGGTGGATCCGACGACTTCACACGCCACGTGTCTGCCACGGCTGTTCACGTATGCGCCAGATTAGCCGCCGGGTGTAGGCGTATGCCGTCGGATGTCCGCCGGCTGTGCTACGGGTGTGTCTTACCGGGAGCAGACTCCCGGAAATTTCAAACATGTTTGAAATTTTCGCGGCGTGGCCACGGCTTCGCCGTATCCGCCACTGCTACTAGGGATGCCCAGGGGTGTACTGGGGATCCTCAGGGATGTCTCCCGGATGAGCAGGGATGGGCATCCGCCGTCGATACGACGTACTATACCTGTATGTGGGAAGGGGGCTTTAGGCATTAGTATGTTGCCAACACTGTATGAACTCTGCCCAGGTCATATAGAATTGACCTCCGCGTAGCCTGCGGAGGTCAAGCAGGGTACACTCCAACGATGCGCTCCCCAGGTCAAGTCAGCTGTCCTAGTCACCACTGTGGGAGAATCTTTCAAGACCGCATCGGGCTGCTGTCCCATGAAAGGAACTGCCGGTTGTGTCATACTCAATTTGAGTGACAGCCTATGGTGCGTACAGGGGGCGAGTGGGGGTTGGAAAATATAGGGATCGGTAAAGGGCAGCCATAACGGGCAGAATTCTGCCCGTCACGTGGTTATTATTATTTTTATATTTTTAGTAAGTGCGCAGATTTTGAATTGACATTTGTAACTTGGCCGTGCGTGTCGAACATATCCAATTATGTAAATAAAGTACATTGCCTAAAGCAAAGGACTTGGCCAATTTTTAAATATAAAAAACACAATGCGCACGCGCAAAGACGACCAATTACAGATCAATATGAAGCGCCCTTTACCTGTCCTTATATTCTCCTGTGAGGAATATGTGGACGGGAACCAGTCTAGGGTTGGAGCCACTGCGTACGCCATGCGTACATGGGGAGGAGGGTCTAAAAAGTCGGCATTTCATGCGTACGTACTTTATGGACGGCCCTTCAGTCCTCAAAGTCCTCAAAGATTTTCTTTTTAATAAGGATATGGGGAATGTTAAATTTACTGTCACCTCATCACAAAAAAAAGCATCAGCAGTGGCAACGGCAGCCCCAATGACAGCGGCAGCGGCAGCAACATTGGAAGCAGTTTCAGCACCACTTCATAAGCAGCACCAGCATAGTTAAAATCGTACCATTATGGAGACTTATTTATTTATTTTTATTCTTAAATTTAAATAGCGCACATTCATTGTGGATATGTTCACATGGCTGCACATTATCATTGTTTTTTAAGCTAATACTTCACCTAAATATCGAGATAAATAGGTGAGTGGTGCCATTGGCAACCGACGGCCAGAGACTGGTGTCTCAGCTGCATGAAGCTAATATGTGGGTGGCGCCATTAGCAGCCGACGGCCACACTTGGAGTCATCTTACTCTTCATAAAAGAGTGCTCTGGGATCTTTTAAGTGCGTCACACAACTTACTGGACCAACGGCTTTACATCCCTTCCGAAGTACGGAGCAAGTGTGTTTATTAAGTTCCTTGCTCAAGGGCACATAGATACCACGGCCGAGTATCGAACCTGCAACCCCAAGTTTTGCAAGTCAGTGACCCCAGCCACTCAGCCACAGTAGCCCACCCTCTAATAAAAATCCATTTGTTTCTTTCTTTCATATGCCAAACAGGAGAAAGTCAAAGACAAAGGTAATCCACTCCTACCTGAAAAATGAAGGCCGTGCCCCGAAACCAGAGCAGCCGTCAGCTGTGGACTCTGAACGGAACATTTCAAATGGAGGTGTACATATTAATGATACATCTTTAGGTCATGTTGCCACTTTAAGAAAGGCATTCAGTGCAGATGAGAGCAAATCTTACAGTAAGCAGGGACGGGAAATACTTAAGGTACGTCTGATCTTGTTGTTTTATACTGTTCAAAAAACATAAATATAATTTCCTTAAGATTTTCTTACCCAGAACAGAAGTTTGTTGAATACAGTGAAGTTTATTAACAAGGTCACTTTATTGCAATCACTTGTAAGACCTTTCTGCTGCAGAGATCTTGAAAGTGATTTCTGCAGTAACGAAACTTAACATTTCCTGTTTCCTGGGGGAATCCTGCAGTTAAGGACACCCAAACAACCCAATTTAATTATACTTGCGTGGTATGAGCTGATTTTAATTTAGAGCTGTGCATCTCGTAAACAGCATTAAAGTGCAGGAAGCACCTCCGACAGAGTGGCATGCCCTGCCTCGGCAGTTCTTTCCTTGCCACAAGATGTGTTATAAAATACATGTTACTCATTGATAAGATGTTAGGTCTCTCAGCCTCCTCAATCTTTCGGACAGAGGACGAGTTGTGTTCCTTTCTTTGAATATTACATATGAGTTTCTTGGTATACCACTTTCAATTGTCTCAAAAATCGTCATTTAAAGTTGCATTGCCCGTGTTTCGGTGAAAGGATTAACAAAATTAATTTACACAAGCGAACGAATTTAGAAAGCTTACCTGTCTCTGTAACGAAAAATATCAAAAATTTAAATTTCCGACGTCGGGAATTGGAAATACAAGCCTTTTTCTTGAAACGTGCTTCACATGTTGTACATGTGCGCGTACATATATGTACATAGTATGTGTACAATGTACACATGTACGCGCACATGTACATTTACGTCATAACCCTTTCGATTAAATGACCTGCCAGCCTTTTAATCATTTCTTGTTTTTAATCGACTGGCATTAATCCTTGACGGATTTTTACGTTCTTGGTACAAAATGAAAGCTGATAACTTTTTCTATTCTAGAAAAATACCTATTTAACTTTAAAAACAAATTGTACGCCCAAATCGGCCCAAACACGGGCAGTGCAACTTTAAGGTGGAAATAATACCATCCCCAAAACTACCATTTTACTCATGACGGAAGAACTTTGTTAAGAAATTGTTTTAATTGTATCACACACTGTATACACAGGCCTTTCAGACAAGGAAGCAGGATAAAAGGCCACCTTGGAACCCAACTAAAGAAGGATATCTGGACAAGTTGAGCAACACCAAAACGCCTCTGACATCTTCATGGAACCGCCGCTTTTTTGAGCTCACCACGAAGGGTCACCTTTATTACAGTAAACGGAAAAACGAAAAGAACGTAGAGTCCATCTATTTGCGTGGCGTCCCAGTTACTCTGGAGGATGACAAGACTCTGATTCTGCAGACGGAAGAAAGATCCTTCAAGCTTCGTGCACATTCCCACAAGGAGGCTCAAGAATGGCTGGAATGCCTTTTGTTTTACACTCACAAACCAGCCAGCATACCAAAGCCTTCAGTTACTTCAAAATAGTATGATGTCCAGTAATAACACAGACTGTATCGAATAGCTGCCATCTTGTGGGGCGACTTTTGATATTTCAATTGGTCAACAATGTAAGCACAAAATGTGCAACCATGCATGTCCTCAAAGGAACTAAGAAAGTAATCCACAAGATGTCAGCTATTCGGTTACACTGAAACTGCAGACAGTGTATTATGGTCAAGTATTAGTCATACTCAAACAGCCGAGAGTATGTGATAACAGGATTATAGTTTCATATGTAATTTATATACAAAATCTTAAAGGGCTAGAATCTCCCTTGACGAGAAATCCAGCATTTGCACCTTTTTCGATAGTCCACATATCCCTCCATCCGACTTTAATCGCTGTTTATTTCAAATTGTCCGTTTTAAGTAGATAAATCGCAAGCAAAAGTGCGGTTTTCGAAAATGAAATGTTCGCGATTTCTGAAACGCTCATTAGGTATTAATAATATGCGCATGACTCCGTGACGCAATCCTGAGAAACACGAGTAAACACGGTCGGCAGTTCCACACGTTTACACGCAAAAAACTCGTCTCTTTTGAATTTTTTTCCTCGTGCAAAAAGCCAGAGATGTGCCCAGTAGTTGTGTGGTTGTATGCTTTACAAGACATCATGAAAACAAAAGAGCAGAAAGATTTTATTTTTTATTACCAAGAGAGAGAAAACTGAGTCGCTCGTTTTACTTGTACTGGCCGATGTGCATACCGTGCGAAACACGTGGAACTACGGCGCGCAGGGACCGTTCCCACTGCTTTACACAGACCGCTGTGAATGCCGATTGTTCCGTGACTTCAAAAGAACTTCATTGTGAGCCACAATTTTACCGTTTTTAAACAAAAACAGGTAATAGTGTTTTTCACGTTTGTATTTTGATTTACAAGGACAAAACAGGCATGATAAAGATTCACTCCGTATATTTCCATTCAATTTTGCACAGGCCGTTTTGTGTTCTTCTCAGGATGACGTCAAAACCCTGTTTATCAACAAACCAAGTGACCTCGAGCGTTTCAGAATTTCGGGTGAAGAAGGTCGGAAATGCTTTGCGTTTTAAGCAAAAGGCTGTCGATTTTTGGTGGAAAACAAGTTGTGATGGTATTGTAGACACTCCATGATAAACAGGAAAACTTAAACAGCTAGAATCCCTGTTTTTCTGTTTATCATGGAGGTGTATGAGTCTACAACACCATGACAACTCGTTTTTCACAAAAAAATCGACAGGCTTTTGCTTAAAACGTAAAGCAGTTCCGACCCTCTTCACCCGAATTCTGAAACGCTCGAGGTCACTTGGCTTGTTTATCAACAGGGTTTCACGTCATCCTGAGAAACATACAAAACGGCCTGTGCAGTATTGAATGGAAAATACACGAAGTGAATGTTTATCATGCCTGTTTTGTCCTTGTAATTCAAAATACAAACGTGAAAAACACTTCATGTAATATGACAACACTCTACTATTACCTGTTTTGTGAAAAAACGGTGAAATTGTCGCTCACAATGAAGCTCTTTTGAAGTAAATACTGGTGCATTGCGACGGGTGGTTTTGTCACGGAACGAACGGCATTCACAGCGGTCTGTCTACAGCATTGGACGGTTCACTGCGGAGGAAGCTTCGACGTGTACATCGCCCGGTACAAGTTAGAATGAGCGACTCATTTTTCTCTCTCTTGGTAATAGAAAAGAAAATCTTTCTGCTCTTTTTTTTTTCATAGTGTCTGGTAAAACATACAACTACGCAGCTACTGGGCATATCTCTGGCTTTTTGGACAAACAACATTCTTCAAAAAACACCATCTAACAGAGACGGTTTTCCGTGTAAACGTATGGAGCTAACAATCGTGTTGACTTCTCTTTCTCATGATTGCGTCACGGGGTCACGCGCATATCATGAATACCTAATAAGCGTTTCAGAAATCGTGAAAATCTCATTTTCGAAAAGCGCACTTTTGCTTGCAATTTATCCACTTAAAACCGACAATTAAAAAAAAAAAAAATCCACGTCGGCAAGAGGGATGTTTGGACTATCGAAAAAAGCCTAAATGCTGGATTTTCGTCAAGAGGGATTCTTCCTCTTTAAACAAATGTGGACGGGGGATACTAGCTGTTTAAAGGCACAGGCTTGTCAGCAATGCGCGCGCGCCAAATTCGTGCCACGAAATACGCAGCTCCATGCCTTTGCTATGGAGCTGCTATTATGGCCCGAATTTGGCGCGCGCGCGATACTGTGCTTTTAAGGGTCCCTAGGCTAACTGTGTCTCTATCTACAGTGTGAGCAAAACAAACCTATACACTTTTAAAATTACTTGTTGTGTAGTGTACCAGTACTTATATTTGAAATGTTTTGACATGTATTCTGGATATAAGTTCTCCTGTGTCTTGTAGTAGCAGTTTAATTAAATGGTTTTATGTATGACCGTACATGAGGCAAATAAGGGTGGAACACGACTTACGCCATTTCAGTATGGCTAGGAAAAAGAGAAAACAAATTTGAACCAGTGACTTGTCAAGAATCAACAGAGCCTCCTTGAACATATGTACAATGAAACATCTTGTGGGCTATTCTTCATCTTAAAATATGCTCGTAATAAGCTCACAACCCAGCAAAGGGGCCTACTTGGTGAGCGAATTCCAAAACACACAGTGCTACCGGCTGTATTCCAAAGCTTTCGCCAGCAATTTCCTAATGCAAGATGTCCAACTTGTGCCACCGTTTACTCAAATGTTCGCAAATACCAAGCCACAGGGACAAGCCACAACCTAAACAAAGGCAAGCTTCTTTGGTTTTTGTTTTGGTATCTTTTTAAAATTATAATCAGTTGACCCAAGTCCTGTTCCACCTGACACCCTTATTTGCCTCATGTGCGGTTATTCATGAAATATAATTTATTTAAACTGCTACCAAAAGACACAGGAGAACTTATCCAAAATACATGTCAAAACATCTCGTATAAATATTGTTACACTACACAACAGTACTTTTAAAAGTGTATATTTTTTTACCCGCACTGTATTGTTGCATCAACCTGTCAAGTTTACTGCTGTGAAAACTTGCAATAAGTACTTGATCTCGAACTCGAAGGCAGTTTGACTGCAATGCGTGTAAATTTCTTTCTGCAACAGCTAGGTGTGATCTTATAATCAAGAAA
Source organism: Henricia sp. BOLD:AAB3569 (assembly GCA_037783545.1). Classification (NCBI taxonomy): domain Eukaryota; kingdom Metazoa; phylum Echinodermata; class Asteroidea; order Spinulosida; family Echinasteridae; genus Henricia; species Henricia sp. BOLD:AAB3569. The sequence goes on along the minus strand of JBBELK010000207.1, from coordinate 192,269 downwards.
ACAGAAAACTGCAGGTATTTATTACATGGTTTATTAACATTACAAAAGGGTACGGTAACCCCTGTCTCATCACGTGAATTGATTTCTAAATCACTCATGTAAACGAACATTTTACTCAAAACTTTGCAAATACTATCTTTTTTAAAGCTTTTATAACTTATTTCACTGATGCAACTCATAACACTTTATATGTTGCGGTACCATCTTTAATTTTGTGTTTGAAGGTTGAACATTGGGATTTGTATTGTACCACTTAAACTGCTTGTTAAAAGTTGAATGTAAAGCACACACTGGAAGCCAAATATATTACATGCAAGTTAAAAGTTTGATATTCAGGAAATTATATCATTGTGGTTGACCACTGATCAATATTGTCTTTTACTTAAAGGAGCTTGTTCAGATATTGTCAGAAAAATTGATTCTGTTTTAACTTAACAAACATAACAAATGCTTCCTCGAAATACTATCCATTAGAAGAAAACAGGAAATTTATAATCTCCAATTTGGATTTTGAAGCAAAAAGGTTGGTGTAATCACTGCACTGCTTTATGGAACCGGATAAATTAGTTTACTAAGCATCAGTGGGTTTTTGACGATATCCTTGAAAATATACGGATTGAGAACGCGCAATTTCAGAATGTATCTATAATGAGAAACATGTGACACATGATATGGTATCAAAATGTCAAAACCCATGGGAAAAACGAGGGGTCAAAAATGTACACTGTCTACTTAAATGTGTTTGATGTGTTTGATTATACGTTGAGCGCATAAGACAGCCAGGGCTGTATACTTTCCAGGGAGCTGAGAAGGATTAATGAATGATATTACTGAGCGCAATGACCAGGGGTAATATTGCAGGAAACGCATTGATAGATCCGTTAAATCTGAAATGTGCTATATAAAAAACTGCATATTAATCAAATGCAAAGACTGGGTCTGAATTCGCTGATAATTTTAGCCTTTTCATGGACCGTTTGAGGCTGGCATGCACACTGTGTCACATTTCACTTGAGAAGCCACCCGCGATGGATTAATATACCTAAAACATAATGACGTCATAGCTTGTTTACATTTGTTGTGGTAGTCTCGGGGTGTCAGATGTTATAAGGCCATAGAATTGTACGCATGTAAACAAACCGTGTCATCAGTAATTTATTTAGCTTGCGTCGAGGAGAATGAGAAGTCAACACGATTGTTAGCTCCATACGTTTACACGCAAAACACTTGGAAAACCGTCTCTTTTAGATGGTGTTTTTTTAAGAATTTTGTTGTTCCAAAAAGCCAGAGATATGCCCTGTAGCTGCGTGGTTGTATGTTTTACCAGACACTATGAAAAAAGATAGCAGAACTTTTTTCTTTTCTATTACCAAGAGAGAGAAAAATGAGTCGCTCATTCTATAACTGGTACGGCCGATGTTCAAACACGTGGAAACTACGCCCGCAGACCGCTGTGAATGCCGTTCGTTCCGTGACAAAACCACCCTTCGCAATGCACCAGTATTTACTTCAAAAGAACTTCAATTTCATCGTTTTTTTCACAAAACAGGTAATAGTAGATTGTTGTCATATTACATGAAGTGTTTTTTACGTTTGTATTCTGAATTACAAGGACAAAATAGGCATGATAAACATTCACTTCGTGTATTTTCCATTCAATACTGCACAGACCGTTTTGTAATGTTTCTCAGGATGACGTCAAAACCCTGTTGATAAACAAGCCAAGTGACCTCGAGCGTTTCAGAATCTCGGGTGAAGAGGGTCGGAACTGCTTTACGTTTTAAGCAAAAGCCTGTCGCTTTTTTGTGAAAAACAAGTTGTGATGGTGTTGTAGACACATACACCTCCATGATAAACAGAAAAACTAAAAAAATGTGGAAGGGGGATTCCAACCGTTTAAGTGATCAAGTAAAATTTTGGGTCAGTGCAAATGATGTAATGGGCTTTTAATGGAATTTGGAAATTTGTTCTGTTAATGGAGATCGGTGGAAAGATGGCACTGATGAGTGCAATTAGCGTTTTTAAAGTATGGCGGAAACAAGGGGGTGGGGCGTTGGGGCCCACGCCCCCTACATGCACACGGTTCATATGCAGCACGATATGTGGCAGAGGGTATCTCCCCTACCATTGTTCCCCTATTGTGGCTCAAACATCCAATAAATTCCAAATGGATTCCTTTCAGTTTTTAGGGGGTCGGGGCGTGTTGGTGGTTGGTGCGTTAACAAAAGGGAAGAGTGTGTTTAGGAATATGGGCGTAATGGGGAGTCCCTTTGCCACATATCGTGCTGGGTATAACACGATGTGTGCATGTAGCCTCTCTTTGAACGCCAATGATCCATTATGCTGCGGTCTTGGTGTGGGGTGATTATTGTTACGTTGGGTAACAACGATCAATAAATTTCAATTTTTTTTTAGTGAGTGTGAATAATTGTAAAAAAAGATTTAATAAATAATGCCACCCATTTAGGGGAACTATAAGTGCAATATACATTTCCATCAATGGCATGAATCTATAGCCTTTTCCCAACCTTTATAATGCGTGATTTCTGTTTTACATGTGTGGGAACCTTTCTGCATCTGCTCCTGTACTTATAGCCAAATTGGTGCATTGTTTTATATATGTTGAACAAATGTAATAACCCTTCATAAATGTAAAATAAATGTGAATTTGTAAATCCTTCATAAATATAAATTTGTTGGATTAATTTTTCTAAAGCAATAAAAACACCTGTCACTTTACTTGAAGCACTGGTTTCCAGACTCCACCTTCTGTACTTTAGCATTGGTTGGAAAATATGTGCAGAAAATGGAAAGTTTCTCTTGATAATTTGAATGGTTCGTGATTCATGCCCAGTTTTGATTCCTTTCAGGCAGAACACATGGTTGGAAAACCAATGCAAATGCTTTAATCTCTCTGTGTCATTGAAGATATGCATGATTAAAACCAACCTGAGCAAAAACCAGCTCCGTACTTCGTCTAACGTTTGAGTAAACAGTCAAAAAAGGCTTTACGGTCACTTCGCCTCAAAACCATTTCGCCCCGAACCACGGTCTGTGCACGAAGTGTGCACGAATGGTGAAGTGGTTTTGGGGCAAGGTGGCTTTTGCGGCGAAGTGGTGCAAGGTGAATTTTCGTCTCATGAGACTAAAGTGTGTCCCAAATGCCGGCAAATTTGGAAATCAAGGAATTTTCCAACGAACTTCAAATTTTGCATGCTCCAAACTGTATATATTCCGCACTTGTCCTGCAAAATTGACAGATTTTCGCTGGGAAATGGCCGAGTAATTTAAGGATGTAGGGAAAACGGAGCTCGGCTACGTGGCTACTCCCCTAACCGTGGCTGTTGGGACATCGTGCGCTGCGCTGGTCTACCCTTGGACGGCCGATGACCCACCCCAGATTGTGACGGGAATTTTGTCAAAGTGTGTCCCAAATGCCGGCAAATTTGGAAATCAAGGAATTTTCCAACGAACTTCAAATTTTGCATGCTCCAAACTGTATATATTCCGCACTTGTCCTGCAAAATTGACAGATTTTCGCTGGGAAATGGCCGAGAAATTTAAGGATGTAGGGAAAACGCAGTTCGGCTACGTGGCTACTCCCCTAACCGTGGCTGTTGGGACACCCTGCGCTACGCTGGTGTACCTTTGGACGGCCGTTGACTCACCCCAGATTGTGACGGGAATTTGGTCAAAGTGTGTCCCAAATGCCGGCAAATTTGGAAATCAAGGAATTTTCCAACGAACTTCAAATTTTGCATGCTCCAAACTGTATATATTCCGCACTTGTCCTGCAAAATTGACAGATTTTCGCTGGGAAATGGCCGAGAAATTTCAGGATGTAGGGAAAACGGAGCTCGGCTACGTGGCTACTCCCCTAACCGTGGCTGTTGGGACACCCTGCGCTGCGCTGGTGTACCTTTGGACGGCCGTTGACTCACCCCAGATTGTGACGGGAATTTGGTCAAAGTGTGTCCCAAATGCCGGCAAATTTGGAAATCAAGGAATTTTCCAACGAACTTCAAATTTTGCATGCTCCAAACTGTATATATTCCGCACTTGTCCTGCAAAATTGACAGATTTTCGCTGGGAAATGGCCGAGAAATTTAAGGATGTAGGGAAAACGGAGCTCGGCTACGTGGCTACTCCCCTAACCGTGGCTGTTGGGACACCCTGCGCTGCGCTGGTGTACCTTTGGACGGCCGTTGACTCACCCCAAATTGTGACGGGAATTTGGTCAAAGTGTGTCCCAAATGCCGGCAAATTTGGAAATCAAGGAATTTTCCAACTAACTTCAAATTTTGCATGCTCCAAACTGTATATATTCCGCACTTGTCCTGCAAAATTGACAGATTTTCGCTGGGAAATGGCCGAGAAATTTAAGGATGTAGGGAAAACAGAGCTCGGCTACGTGGCTACTCCCCTAACCGTGGCTGTTGGGACACCCTGCGCTGCGCTGGTGTACCTTTGGACGGCCGTTGACTCACCCCAGATTGTGACGGGAATTTGGTCAAAGTGTGTCCCAAATGCCGGCAAATTTGGAAATCAAGGAATTTTCCAACGAACTTCAAATTTTGCATGCTCCAAACTGTATATATTCCGCACTTGTCCTGCAAAATTGACAGATTTTCGCTGGGAAATGGCCGAGAAATTTAAGGATGTAGGGAAAACGGAGCTCGGCTATACGTGGCTACTCCCCTAACCGTGGCTGTTGGGACACCCTGCGCTGCGCTGGTGTACCTTTGGACGGCCGTTGACTCACCCCAGATTGTGACGGGAATTTGGTCAAAGTGTGTCCCAAATGCCGGCAAATTTGGAAATCAAGGAATTTTCCAACGAACTTCAAATTTTGCATGCTCCAAACTGTATATATTCCGCACTTGTCCTGCAAAATTGACAGATTTTCGCTGGGAAATGGCCGAGAAATTTAAGGATGTAGGGAAAACGGAGCTCGGCTACGTGGCTACTCCCCTAACCGTGGCTGTTGGGACACCCTGCGCTGCGCTGGTGTACCTTTGGACGGCCGTTGACTCACCCCAAATTGTGACGGGAATTTGGTCAAAGTGTGTCCCAAATGCCGGCAAATTTGGAAATCAAGGAATTTTCCAACTAACTTCAAATTTTGCATGCTCCAAACTGTATATATTCCGCACTTGTCCTGCAAAATTGACAGATTTTCGCTGGGAAATGGCCGAGAAATTTAAGGATGTAGGGAAAACAGAGCTCGGCTACGTGGCTACTCCCCTAACCGTGGCTGTTGGGACACCCTGCGCTGCGCTGGTGTACCTTTGGACGGCCGTTGACTCACCCCAGATTGTGACGGGAATTTGGTCAAAGTGTGTCCCAAATGCCGGCAAATTTTGAAATCAAGGAATTTTACAACGAACTTCAAATTTTGCATGCTCCAAACTGTATATATTCCGCACTTGTCCTGCAAAATTGACAGATTTTCGCTGGGAAATGGCCGAGAAATTTAAGGATGTAGGGAAAACGGAGCTCGGCTACGTGGCTACTCCCCTAACCGTGGCTGTTGGGACACCCTGCGCTGCGCTGGTGTACCTTTGGACGGCCGTTGACTCACCCCAAATTGTGACGGGAATTTGGTCAAAGTGTGTCCCAAATGCCGGCAAATTTGGAAATCAAGGAATTTTCCAACGTACTTCAAATTTTGCATGCACCAAACTGTATATATTCCGCACTTGTCCTGCAAAATTGACAGATTTTCGCTGGGAAATGGCCGAGAAATTTAAGGATGTAGGGAAAACGGAGCTCGGCTACGTGGCTACTCCCCTAACCGTGGCTGTTGGGACACCGTGCGCTGCGCTGGTGTACCTTTGGACGGCCGTTGACTCACCCCAGATTGTGACGGGAATTTGGTCAAAGTGTGTCCCGAATGATGGCAAATTGGGAAATCAAGAAATTTTCCAACGAACTTCACATTTTGCATGCTCCAAACTGTATATATTCCGCACTTGTCCTGCAAAATTGACAGATTTTCGCTGGGAAATGGCCGAGAAATTTAAGGATGTAGGGAAAACGGAGTTCGGCTACGTGGCTACTCCCCTAACCGTGGCTGTTGGGACACCCTGCGCTGCGCTGGTGTACCTTTGGACGGCCGTTGACTCACCCCAGATTGTGACGGGAATTTGGTCAAAGTGTGTCCCAAATGCCGGCAAATTTGGAAATCAAGGAATTTTCCAACGAACCTTCAAATTTTGCATGCTCCAAACTGTATATATTCCGCACTTGTCCTGCAAAATTGACAGATTTTCGCTTGGAAATGACCGAGAAATTTAAGGATGTAGGGAAAACGGAGCTCGGCTACGTGGCTACTCCCCTAACCGTGGCTGTTGGGACACCCTGCGCTGCGCTGGTGTACCTTTGGACGGCCGTTGACTCACCCCAGATTGTGACGGGAATTTGGTCAAAGTGTGTCCCAAATGCCGGCAAATTTGGAAATCAAGGAATTTTACAACGAACTTCAAATTTTGCATGCTCCAAACTGTATATATTCCGCACTTGTCCTGCAAAATTGACAGATTTTCGCTGGGAAATGGCCGAGAAATTTAAGGATGTAGGGAAAACAGAGCTCGGCTACGTGGCTACTCCCCTAACCGTGGCTGTTGGGACACCCTGCGCTGCGCTGGTGTACCTTTGGACGGCCGTTGACTCACCCCAGATTGTGACGGGAATTTGGTCAAAGTGTGTCCCAAATGCCGGCAAATTTTGAAATCAAGGAATTTTACAACGAACTTCAAATTTTGCATGCTCCAAACTGTATATATTCCGCACTTGTCCTGCAAAATTGACAGATTTTCGCTGGGAAATGGCCGAGAAATTTAAGGATGTAGGGAAAACGGAGCTCGGCTACGTGGCTACTCCCCTAACCGTGGCTGTTGGGACACCCTGCGCTGCGCTGGTGTACCTTTGGACGGCCGTTGACTCACCCCAAATTGTGACGGGAATTTGGTCAAAGTGTGTCCCAAATGCCGGCAAATTTGGAAATCAAGGAATTTTCCAACGTACTTCAAATTTTGCATGCACCAAACTGTATATATTCCGCACTTGTCCTGCAAAATTGACAGATTTTCGCTGGGAAATGGCCGAGAAATTTAAGGATGTAGGGAAAACGGAGCTCGGCTACGTGGCTACTCCCCTAACCGTGGCTGTTGGGACACCGTGCGCTGCGCTGGTGTACCTTTGGACGGCCGTTGACTCACCCCAGATTGTGACGGGAATTTGGTCAAAGTGTGTCCCGAATGATGGCAAATTGGGAAATCAAGAAATTTTCCAACGAACTTCACATTTTGCATGCTCCAAACTGTATATATTCCGCACTTGTCCTGCAAAATTGACAGATTTTCGCTGGGAAATGGCCGAGAAATTTAAGGATGTAGGGAAAACGGAGTTCGGCTACGTGGCTACTCCCCTAACCGTGGCTGTTGGGACACCCTGCGCTGCGCTGGTGTACCTTTGGACGGCCGTTGACTCACCCCAGATTGTGACGGGAATTTGGTCAAAGTGTGTCCCAAATGCCGGCAAATTTGGAAATCAAGGAATTTTCCAACGAACCTTCAAATTTTGCATGCTCCAAACTGTATATATTCCGCACTTGTCCTGCAAAATTGACAGATTTTCGCTTGGAAATGACCGAGAAATTTAAGGATGTAGGGAAAACGGAGCTCGGCTACGTGGCTACTCCCCTAACCGTGGCTGTTGGGACACCCTGCGCTGCGCTGGTGTACCTTTGGACGGCCGTTGACTCACCCCAGATTGTGACGGGAATTTGGTCAAAGTGTGTCCCAAATGCCGGCAAATTTGGAAATCAAGGAATTTTCCAACGAACTTCAAATTTTGCATGCTCCAAACTGTATATATTCCGCACTTGTCCTGCAAAATTGACAGATTTTCGCTGGGAAATGGCCGAGAAATTTAAGGATGTAGGGAAAACGGAGCTCGGCTACGTGGCTACTCCCCTAACCGTGGCTGTTGGGACACCCTGCGCTGCGCTGGTGTACCTTTGGACGGCCGTTGACTCACCCCAAATTGTGACGGGAATTTGGTCAAAGTGTGTCCCAAATGCCGGCAAATTTGGAAATCAAGGAATTTTCCAACTAACTTCAAATTTTGCATGCTCCAAACTGTATATATTCCGCACTTGTCCTGCAAAATTGACAGATTTTCGCTGGGAAATGGCCGAGAAATTTAAGGATGTAGGGAAAACAGAGCTCGGCTACGTGGCTACTCCCCTAACCGTGGCTGTTGGGACACCCTGCGCTGCGCTGGTGTACCTTTGGACGGCCGTTGACTCACCCCAGATTGTGACGGGAATTTGGTCAAAGTGTGTCCCAAATGCCGGCAAATTTGGAAATCAAGGAATTTTCCAACGAACTTCAAATTTTGCATGCTCCAAACTGTATATATTCCGCACTTGTCCTGCAAAATTGACAGATTTTCGCTGGGAAATGGCCGAGAAATTTAAGGATGTAGGGAAAACGGAGCTCGGCTATACGTGGCTACTCCCCTAACCGTGGCTGTTGGGACACCCTGCGCTGCGCTGGTGTACCTTTGGACGGCCGTTGACTCACCCCAGATTGTGACGGGAATTTGGTCAAAGTGTGTCCCAAATGCCGGCAAATTTGGAAATCAAGGAATTTTCCAACGAACTTCAAATTTTGCATGCTCCAAACTGTATATATTCCGCACTTGTCCTGCAAAATTGACAGATTTTCGCTGGGAAATGGCCGAGAAATTTAAGGATGTAGGGAAAACGGAGCTCGGCTACGTGGCTACTCCCCTAACCGTGGCTGTTGGGACACCCTGCGCTGCGCTGGTGTACCTTTGGACGGCCGTTGACTCACCCCAAATTGTGACGGGAATTTGGTCAAAGTGTGTCCCAAATGCCGGCAAATTTGGAAATCAAGGAATTTTCCAACTAACTTCAAATTTTGCATGCTCCAAACTGTATATATTCCGCACTTGTCCTGCAAAATTGACAGATTTTCGCTGGGAAATGGCCGAGAAATTTAAGGATGTAGGGAAAACAGAGCTCGGCTACGTGGCTACTCCCCTAACCGTGGCTGTTGGGACACCCTGCGCTGCGCTGGTGTACCTTTGGACGGCCGTTGACTCACCCCAGATTGTGACGGGAATTTGGTCAAAGTGTGTCCCAAATGCCGGCAAATTTTGAAATCAAGGAATTTTACAACGAACTTCAAATTTTGCATGCTCCAAACTGTATATATTCCGCACTTGTCCTGCAAAATTGACAGATTTTCGCTGGGAAATGGCCGAGAAATTTAAGGATGTAGGGAAAACGGAGCTCGGCTACGTGGCTACTCCCCTAACCGTGGCTGTTGGGACACCCTGCGCTGCGCTGGTGTACCTTTGGACGGCCGTTGACTCACCCCAAATCGTGACGGGAATTTGGTCAAAGTGTGTCCCAAATGCCGGCAAATTTGGAAATCAAGGAATTTTCCAACGTACTTCAAATTTTGCATGCACCAAACTGTATATATTCCGCACTTGTCCTGCAAAATTGACAGATTTTCGCTGGGAAATGGCCGAGAAATTTAAGGATGTAGGGAAAACGGAGCTCGGCTACGTGGCTACTCCCCTAACCGTGGCTGTTGGGACACCGTGCGCTGCGCTGGTGTACCTTTGGACGGCCGTTGACTCACCCCAGATTGTGACGGGAATTTGGTCAAAGTGTGTCCCAAATGATGGCAAATTGGGAAATCAAGACATTTTCCAACGAACTTCACATTTTGCATGCTCCAAACTGTATATATTCCGCACTTGTCCTGCAAAATTGACAGATTTTCGCTGGGAAATGGCCGAGAAATTTAAGGATGTAGGGAAAACAGAGCTCGGCTACGTGGCTACTCCCCTAACCGTGGCTGTTGGGACACCCTGCGCTGCGCTGGTGTACCTTTGGACGGCCGTTGACTCACCCCAGATTGTGACGGGAATTTGGTCAAAGTGTGTCCCAAATGCCGGCAAATTTGGAAATCAAGGAATTTTCCAACGTACTTCAAATTTTGCATGCACCAAACTGTATATATTCCGCACTTGTCCTGCAAAATTGACAGATTTTCGCTGGGAAATGGCCGAGAAATTTAAGGATGTAGGGAAAACGGAGCTCGGCTACGTGGCTACTCCCCTAACCGTGGCTGTTGGGACACCGTGCGCTGCGCTGGTGTACCTTTGGACGGCCGTTGACTCACCCCAGATTGTGACGGGAATTTGGTCAAAGTGTGTCCCAAATGATGGCAAATTGGGAAATCAAGAAATTTTCCAACGAACTTCACATTTTGCATGCTCCAAACTGTATATATTCCGCACTTGTCCTGCAAAATTGACAGATTTTCGCTGGGAAATGGCCGAGAAATTTAAGGATGTAGGGAAAACGGAGTTCGGCTACGTGGCTACTCCCCTAACCGTGGCTGTTGGGACACCCTGCGCTGCGCTGGTGTACCTTTGGACGGCCGTTGACTCACCCCAGATTGTGACGGGAATTTGGTCAAAGTGTGTCCCAAATGCCGGCAAATTTGGAAATCAAGGAATTTTCCAACGAACCTTCAAATTTTGCATGCTCCAAACTGTATATATTCCGCACTTGTCCTGCAAAATTGACAGATTTTCGCTTGGAAATGACCGAGAAATTTAAGGATGTAGGGAAAACGGAGCTCGGCTACGTGGCTACTCCCCTAACCGTGGCTGTTGGGACACCCTGCGCTGCGCTGGTGTACCTTTGGACGGCCGTTGACTCACCCCAGATTGTGACGGGAATTTGGTCAAAGTGTGTCCCAAATGCCGGCAAATTTGGAAATCAAGGAATTTTTCAACGAACTTCAAATTTTGCATGCTCCAAACTGTATATATTCCGCACTTGTCCTGCAAAATTGACAGATTTTCGCTGGGAAATGGCCGAGAAATTTAAGGATGTAGGGAAAACGGAGCTCGGCTACGTGGCTACTCCCCTAACCGTGGCTGTTGGGACACCCTGCGCTGCGCTGGTGTACCTTTGGACGGCCGTTGACTCACCCCAAATTGTGACGGGAATTTGGTCAAAGTGTGTCCCAAATGCCGGCAAATTTGGAAATCAAGGAATTTTCCAACTAACTTCAAATTTTGCATGCTCCAAACTGTATATATTCCGCACTTGTCCTGCAAAATTGACAGATTTTCGCTGGGAAATGGCCGAGAAATTTAAGGATGTAGGGAAAACAGAGCTCGGCTACGTGGCTACTCCCCTAACCGTGGCTGTTGGGACACCCTGCGCTGCGCTGGTGTACCTTTGGACGGCCGTTGACTCACCCCAGATTGTGACGGGAATTTGGTCAAAGTGTGTCCCAAATGCCGGCAAATTTGGAAATCAAGGAATTTTCCAACGAACTTCAAATTTTGCATGCTCCAAACTGTATATATTCCGCACTTGTCCTGCAAAATTGACAGATTTTCGCTGGGAAATGGCCGAGAAATTTAAGGATGTAGGGAAAACGGAGCTCGGCTATACGTGGCTACTCCCCTAACCGTGGCTGTTGGGACACCCTGCGCTGCGCTGGTGTACCTTTGGACGGCCGTTGACTCACCCCAGATTGTGACGGGAATTTGGTCAAAGTGTGTCCCAAATGCCGGCAAATTTGGAAATCAAGGAATTTTCCAACGAACTTCAAATTTTGCATGCTCCAAACTGTATATATTCCGCACTTGTCCTGCAAAATTGACAGATTTTCGCTGGGAAATGGCCGAGAAATTTAAGGATGTAGGGAAAACGGAGCTCGGCTACGTGGCTACTCCCCTAACCGTGGCTGTTGGGACACCCTGCGCTGCGCTGGTGTACCTTTGGACGGCCGTTGACTCACCCCAAATTGTGACGGGAATTTGGTCAAAGTGTGTCCCAAATGCCGGCAAATTTGGAAATCAAGGAATTTTCCAACTAACTTCAAATTTTGCATGCTCCAAACTGTATATATTCCGCACTTGTCCTGCAAAATTGACAGATTTTCGCTGGGAAATGGCCGAGAAATTTAAGGATGTAGGGAAAACAGAGCTCGGCTACGTGGCTACTCCCCTAACCGTGGCTGTTGGGACACCCTGCGCTGCGCTGGTGTACCTTTGGACGGCCGTTGACTCACCCCAGATTGTGACGGGAATTTGGTCAAAGTGTGTCCCAAATGCCGGCAAATTTTGAAATCAAGGAATTTTACAACGAACTTCAAATTTTGCATGCTCCAAACTGTATATATTCCGCACTTGTCCTGCAAAATTGACAGATTTTCGCTGGGAAATGTACGAGAAATTTAAGGATGTAGGGAAAACGGAGCTCGGCTACTCGGCTACTCCCCTAACCGTGGCTGTTGGGACACCCTGCGCTGCGCTGGTGTACCTTTGGACGGCCGTTGACTCACCCCAAATTGTGACGGGAATTTGGTCAAAGTGTGTCCCAAATGCCGGCAAATTTGGAAATCAAGGAATTTTCCAACGTACTTCAAATTTTGCATGCACCAAACTGTATATATTCCGCACTTGTCCTGCAAAATTGACAGATTTTCGCTGGGAAATGGCCGAGAAATTTAAGGATGTAGGGAAAACGGAGCTCGGCTACGTGGCTACTCCCCTAACCGTGGCTGTTGGGACACCGTGCGCTGCGCTGGTGTACCTTTGGACGGCCGTTGACTCACCCCAGATTGTGACGGGAATTTGGTCAAAGTGTGTCCCAAATGATGGCAAATTGGGAAATCAAGAAATTTTCCAACGAACTTCACATTTTGCATGCTCCAAACTGTATATATTCCGCACTTGTCCTGCAAAATTGACAGATTTTCGCTGGGAAATGGCCGAGAAATTTAAGGATGTAGGGAAAACGGAGTTCGGCTACGTGGCTACTCCCCTAACCGTGGCTGTTGGGACACCCTGCGCTGCGCTGGTGTACCTTTGGACGGCCGTTGACTCACCCCAGATTGTGACGGGAATTTGGTCAAAGTGTGTCCCAAATGCCGGCAAATTTGGAAATCAAGGAATTTTCCAACGAACTTCAAATTTTGCATGCTCCAAACTGTATATATTCCGCACTTGTCCTGCAAAATTGACAGATTTTCGCTTGGAAATGACCGAGAAATTTAAGGATGTAGGGAAAACGGAGCTCGGCTACGTGGCTACTCCCCTAACCGTGGCTGTTGGGACACCCTGCGCAGCGCTGGTGTAACTTTGGACGGCCGTTGACTCACCCCAGATTGTGACGGGAATTTGGTCAAAGTGTGTCCCAAATGCCGGCAAATTTGGAAATCAAGGAATTTTCCAACGTACTTCAAATTTTGCATGCACCAAACTGTATATATTCCGCACTTGTCCTGCAAAATTGACAGATTTTCGCTGGGAAATGGCCGAGAAATTTAAGGATGTAGGGAAAACGGAGCTCGGCTAAGTGGCTACTCCCCTAACCGTGGCTGTTGGGACACCCTGCGCTGCGCTGGTGTACCTTTGGACGGCCGTTGACTCACCCCAGATTGTGACGGGAATTTGGTCAAAGTGTGTCCCAAATGATGGCAAATTGGGAAATCAAGGAATTTTCCAACGAACTTCACATTTTGCATGCTCCAAACTGTATATATTCCGCACTTGTCCTGCAAAATTGACAGATTTTCGCTGGGAAATGGCCGAGAAATTTAAGGATGTAGGGAAAACGGAGTTCGGCTACGTGGCTACTCCCCTAACCGTGGCTGTTGGGACACCCTGCGCTGCGCTGGTGTACCTTTGGACGGCCGTTGACTCACCCCAGATTGTGACGGGAATTTGGTCAAAGTGTGTCCCAAATGCCGGCAAATTTGGAAATCAAGGAATTTTCCAACGAACTTCAAATTTTGCATGCTCCAAACTGTATATATTCCGCACTTGTCCTGCAAAATTGACAGATTTTCGCTTGGAAATGGCGGAGAAATTTAAGGATGTAGGGAAAACGGAGCTCGGCTACGTGGCTACTCCCCTAACCGTGGCTGTTGGGACACCCTGCGCAGCGCTGGTGTACCTTTGGACGGCCGGTGACTCACCCCAGATTGTGACGGGAATTTGGTCAAAGTGTGTCCCAAATGCCGGCAAATTTGGAAATCAAGGAGTTTTCCAACGAACTTCAAATTTGGCATGCTCCAAACTGTATATATTCCGCACTTGTCCTGCAAAATTGACAGATTTTCGCTAGGAAATGGCCGAGAAATTTAAGGATGTAGGGAAAACGGAGCTCGGCTACGTGGCTACTCCCCTAACCGTGGCTGTTGGGACACCCTGCGCTGCGCCGGTGTACCTTTGGACGGCCGTTGACTCACCCCAGATTGTGACGGGAATTTGGTCAAAGTGTGTCCCAAATGCCGGCAAATTTGGAAATCAAGGAATTTTCCAACGAACTTCAAATTTTGCATGCTCCAAACTGTATATATTCCGCACTTGTCCTGCAAAATTGACAGATTTTCGCTGGGAAATGGCCGAGAAATTTAAGGATGTAGGGAAAACGGAGCTCGGCTACGTGGCTACTCCCCTAACCGTGGCTGTTGGGACACCTGCGCTGCGCTGGTGTACCTTTGGATGGCCGTTGACTCACCCCAAATTGTGACGGGAATTTGGTCAAAGTGTGTCCCAAATGCCGGCAAATTTGGAAATCAAGGAATTTTCCAACGAACTTCAAATTTTGCATGCTCCAAACTGTATATATTCCGCACTTGTCCTGCAAAATTGACAGATTTTCACTTGGAAATGGCGGAGAAATTTAAGGATGTAGGGAAAACGGAGCTCGGCTACGTGGCTACTCCCCTAACCGTGGCTGTTGGGACACCCTGCGCTGCGCTGGTGTACCTTTGGACGGCCGTTGACTCACCCCAGATTGTGACGGGAATTTGGTCAAAGTGTGTCCCAAATGCCGGCAAATTTGGAAATCAAGGAATTTTCCAACGAACTTCAAATTTTGCATGCTCCAAACTGTATATATTCCGCACTTGTCCTGCAAAATTGACAGATTTTCGCTGGGAAATGGCCGAGAAATTTAAGGATGTAGGGAAAACGGAGCTCGGCTACGTGGCTACTCCCCTAACCGTGGCTGTTGGGACACCTGCGCTGCGCTGGTGTACATTTTGACGGCCGTTGACTCACCCCAGATTGTGACGGGAATTTAGTCAAAGTGTGTCCCAAATGCCGGCAAATTTGGAAATCAAGGAATTTTCCAACGTACTTCAAATTTTGTATGCACCAAACTGTATATATTCCGCACTTGTCCTGCAAAATTGACAGATTTTCGCTGGGAAATGGCCGATAAATTTCAGGATGTAGGAAAAACGGAGCTCGGCTACGTGGCTACTCCCCTAACCGTGGCTGTTGGGACACCCTGCGCTGCGCTGGTGTACCTTTGGACGGCCGTTGACTCACCCCAGATTGTGACGGGAATTTGGTCAACGTGTGTCCCGAATGCCGGCAAATTTGGAAATCAAGGAATTTTCCAACGCACTTCAAATTTTGCATGCTCCAAACTGTATATATTCCGCACTTGTCCTGCAAAATTGACAGATTTTCGCTGGGAAATGGCCGAGAAATTTAAGGATGTAGGGAAAACGGAGCTCGGCTACGTGGCTACTCCCCTAACCGTGGCTGTTGGGACACCGTGCGCTGCGCTGGTCTACCCTTGGACGGCCGTTGACCCACCCCAGATTGTGACGGGAATTTGGTCAAAGTGTGTCCCAAATGCCGGCAAATTTGGAAATCAAGGAATTTTCCAACGAACTTTATATTTTGCATGCTCTAAACTGTATATATTCCGCACTTGTCCTGCAAAATTGACAGATTTTCGCAGGGAAATGGCCGAGAAATTTAAGGATGTAGGGAAAACGGAGTTCGGCTACGTGGCTACTCCCCTAACCGTGGCTGTTGGGACACCCTGCGCTGCGCTGGTGTACCTTTGGACGGCCGTTGACTCATCCCATATTGTGACGGGAATTTGGTCAAAGTGTGTCCCAAATGCCGGCAAATTTGGAAATCAAGTAATTTTCCAACGAACTTCAAATTTTGCATGCTCCAAACTGTATATATTCCGCACTTGTCCTGCAAAATTGACAGATTTTCGCTGGGAAATGGCCGAGAAATTTAAGGATGTAGGGAAAACGAAGCTCGGCTACGTGGCTACTCCCCTAACCGTGGCTGTTGGGACACCCTGCGCTGCGCTGGTGTACCTTTGGACGGCCGTTGACTCACCCCAGATTGTGACGGGAATTTGGTCAAAGTGTGTCCCAAATGCCGGCAAATTTGGAACTCAAGGAATTTTCCAACGAACTTCAAATTTTGCATGCTCCAAACTGTATATATTCCGCCCTTGTCCTTCTAAATTGACAGATTTTCGCTGGGAAATGGCGGAGAAATTTAAGGATGTAGGGAAAACGGAGCTCGGCTACGTGGCTACTCCCCTAACCGTGGCTGTTGGGACACCGTGCGCTGCGCTGGTGTACCTTTGGACGGCCGTTGACTCACCCCAGATTGTGACGGGAATTTGGTCAAAGTGTGTCCCAAATGACGGCAAATTGGGAAATCAAGGAATTTTCCAACGAACTTCAAATTTTGCATGCTCCAAACTGTATATATTCCGCACTTGTCCTGCAAAATTGACAGATTTTTGCTGGGAAATGGCCGAGAAATTTAAGGATGTAGGGAAAACGGAGCTCGGCTACGTGGCTACTCCCCTAACCGTGGCTGTTGGGACACCTGCGCTGCGCTGGTGTACATTTGGACGGCCGTTGACTCACCCCAGATTGTGACGGGAATTTAGTCAAAGTGTGTCCCAAATGCCGGCAAATTTGAAAATCAAGGAATTTTCCAACGAACTTTATATTTTGCATGCTCCAAACTGTATATATTCCGCACTTGTCCTGCAAAATTGACAGATTTTCGCAGGGAAATGGCCGAGAAATTTAAGGATGTAGGGAAAACGGAGTTCGGCTACGTGGCTACTCCCCTAACCGTGGCTGTTGGGACACCCTGCGCTGCGCTGGTGTACCTTTGGACGGCCGTTGACTCACCCCAGATTGTGACGGGAATTTGGTCAAAGTGTGTCCCAAATGCCGGCAAATTTGGAAATCAAGGAATTTTTCAACGAACTTCAAATTTTGCATGCTCCAAACTGTATATATTCCGCACTTGTCCTGCAAAATTGACAGATTTTCGCTGGGAAATGGCCGAGAAATTTAAGGATGTAGGGAAAACGGAGCTCGGCTACTCGGCTACTCCCCTAACCGTGGCTGTTGGGACACCCTGCGCTGCGCTGGTGTACCTTTGGACGGCCGTTGACTCACCCCAAATTGTGACGGGAATTTGGTCAAAGTGTGTCCCAAATGCCGGCAAATTTGGAAATCAAGGAATTTTCCAACGTACTTCAAATTTTGCATGCACCAAACTGTATATATTCCGCACTTGTCCTGCAAAATTGACAGATTTTCGCTGGGAAATGGCCGAGAAATTTAAGGATGTAGGGAAAACGGAGCTCGGCTACGTGGCTACTCCCCTAACCGTGGCTGTTGGGACACCGTGCGCTGCGCTGGTGTACCTTTGGACGGCCGTTGACTCACCCCAGATTGTGACGGGAATTTGGTCAAAGTGTGTCCCAAATGATGGCAAATTGGGAAATCAAGAAATTTTCCAACGAACTTCACATTTTGCATGCTCCAAACTGTATATATTCCGCACTTGTCCTGCAAAATTGACAGATTTTCGCTGGGAAATGGCCGAGAAATTTAAGGATGTAGGGAAAACGGAGTTCGGCTACGTGGCTACTCCCCTAACCGTGGCTGTTGGGACACCCTGCGCTGCGCTGGTGTACCTTTGGACGGCCGTTGACTCACCCCAGATTGTGACGGGAATTTGGTCAAAGTGTGTCCCAAATGCCGGCAAATTTGGAAATCAAGGAATTTTCCAACGAACTTCAAATTTTGCATGCTCCAAACTGTATATATTCCGCACTTGTCCTGCAAAATTGACAGATTTTCGCTTGGAAATGACCGAGAAATTTAAGGATGTAGGGAAAACGGAGCTCGGCTACGTGGCTACTCCCCTAACCGTGGCTGTTGGGACACCCTGCGCAGCGCTGGTGTAACTTTGGACGGCCGTTGACTCACCCCAGATTGTGACGGGAATTTGGTCAAAGTGTGTCCCAAATGCCGGCAAATTTGGAAATCAAGGAATTTTCCAACGTACTTCAAATTTTGCATGCACCAAACTGTATATATTCCGCACTTGTCCTGCAAAATTGACAGATTTTCGCTGGGAAATGGCCGAGAAATTTAAGGATGTAGGGAAAACGGAGCTCGGCTAAGTGGCTACTCCCCTAACCGTGGCTGTTGGGACACCCTGCGCTGCGCTGGTGTACCTTTGGACGGCCGTTGACTCACCCCAGATTGTGACGGGAATTTGGTCAAAGTGTGTCCCAAATGATGGCAAATTGGGAAATCAAGGAATTTTCCAACGAACTTCACATTTTGCATGCTCCAAACTGTATATATTCCGCACTTGTCCTGCAAAATTGACAGATTTTCGCTGGGAAATGGCCGAGAAATTTAAGGATGTAGGGAAAACGGAGTTCGGCTACGTGGCTACTCCCCTAACCGTGGCTGTTGGGACACCCTGCGCTGCGCTGGTGTACCTTTGGACGGCCGTTGACTCACCCCAGATTGTGACGGGAATTTGGTCAAAGTGTGTCCCAAATGCCGGCAAATTTGGAAATCAAGGAATTTTCCAACGAACTTCAAATTTTGCATGCTCCAAACTGTATATATTCCGCACTTGTCCTGCAAAATTGACAGATTTTCGCTTGGAAATGGCGGAGAAATTTAAGGATGTAGGGAAAACGGAGCTCGGCTACGTGGCTACTCCCCTAACCGTGGCTGTTGGGACACCCTGCGCAGCGCTGGTGTACCTTTGGACGGCCGGTGACTCACCCCAGATTGTGACGGGAATTTGGTCAAAGTGTGTCCCAAATGCCGGCAAATTTGGAAATCAAGGAGTTTTCCAACGAACTTCAAATTTGGCATGCTCCAAACTGTATATATTCCGCACTTGTCCTGCAAAATTGACAGATTTTCGCTAGGAAATGGCCGAGAAATTTAAGGATGTAGGGAAAACGGAGCTCGGCTACGTGGCTACTCCCCTAACCGTGGCTGTTGGGACACCCTGCGCTGCGCCGGTGTACCTTTGGACGGCCGTTGACTCACCCCAGATTGTGACGGGAATTTGGTCAAAGTGTGTCCCAAATGCCGGCAAATTTGGAAATCAAGGAATTTTCCAACGAACTTCAAATTTTGCATGCTCCAAACTGTATATATTCCGCACTTGTCCTGCAAAATTGACAGATTTTCGCTGGGAAATGGCCGAGAAATTTAAGGATGTAGGGAAAACGGAGCTCGGCTACGTGGCTACTCCCCTAACCGTGGCTGTTGGGACACCTGCGCTGCGCTGGTGTACCTTTGGATGGCCGTTGACTCACCCCAAATTGTGACGGGAATTTGGTCAAAGTGTGTCCCAAATGCCGGCAAATTTGGAAATCAAGGAATTTTCCAACGAACTTCAAATTTTGCATGCTCCAAACTGTATATATTCCGCACTTGTCCTGCAAAATTGACAGATTTTCACTTGGAAATGGCGGAGAAATTTAAGGATGTAGGGAAAACGGAGCTCGGCTACGTGGCTACTCCCCTAACCGTGGCTGTTGGGACACCCTGCGCTGCGCTGGTGTACCTTTGGACGGCCGTTGACTCACCCCAGATTGTGACGGGAATTTGGTCAAAGTGTGTCCCAAATGCCGGCAAATTTGGAAATCAAGGAATTTTCCAACGAACTTCAAATTTTGCATGCTCCAAACTGTATATATTCCGCACTTGTCCTGCAAAATTGACAGATTTTCGCTGGGAAATGGCCGAGAAATTTAAGGATGTAGGGAAAACGGAGCTCGGCTACGTGGCTACTCCCCTAACCGTGGCTGTTGGGACACCTGCGCTGCGCTGGTGTACATTTTGACGGCCGTTGACTCACCCCAGATTGTGACGGGAATTTAGTCAAAGTGTGTCCCAAATGCCGGCAAATTTGGAAATCAAGGAATTTTCCAACGTACTTCAAATTTTGTATGCACCAAACTGTATATATTCCGCACTTGTCCTGCAAAATTGACAGATTTTCGCTGGGAAATGGCCGATAAATTTCAGGATGTAGGAAAAACGGAGCTCGGCTACGTGGCTACTCCCCTAACCGTGGCTGTTGGGACACCCTGCGCTGCGCTGGTGTACCTTTGGACGGCCGTTGACTCACCCCAGATTGTGACGGGAATTTGGTCAACGTGTGTCCCGAATGCCGGCAAATTTGGAAATCAAGGAATTTTCCAACGCACTTCAAATTTTGCATGCTCCAAACTGTATATATTCCGCACTTGTCCTGCAAAATTGACAGATTTTCGCTGGGAAATGGCCGAGAAATTTAAGGATGTAGGGAAAACGGAGCTCGGCTACGTGGCTACTCCCCTAACCGTGGCTGTTGGGACACCGTGCGCTGCGCTGGTCTACCCTTGGACGGCCGTTGACCCACCCCAGATTGTGACGGGAATTTGGTCAAAGTGTGTCCCAAATGCCGGCAAATTTGGAAATCAAGGAATTTTCCAACGAACTTTATATTTTGCATGCTCTAAACTGTATATATTCCGCACTTGTCCTGCAAAATTGACAGATTTTCGCAGGGAAATGGCCGAGAAATTTAAGGATGTAGGGAAAACGGAGTTCGGCTACGTGGCTACTCCCCTAACCGTGGCTGTTGGGACACCCTGCGCTGCGCTGGTGTACCTTTGGACGGCCGTTGACTCATCCCATATTGTGACGGGAATTTGGTCAAAGTGTGTCCCAAATGCCGGCAAATTTGGAAATCAAGTAATTTTCCAACGAACTTCAAATTTTGCATGCTCCAAACTGTATATATTCCGCACTTGTCCTGCAAAATTGACAGATTTTCGCTGGGAAATGGCCGAGAAATTTAAGGATGTAGGGAAAACGAAGCTCGGCTACGTGGCTACTCCCCTAACCGTGGCTGTTGGGACACCCTGCGCTGCGCTGGTGTACCTTTGGACGGCCGTTGACTCACCCCAGATTGTGACGGGAATTTGGTCAAAGTGTGTCCCAAATGCCGGCAAATTTGGAACTCAAGGAATTTTCCAACGAACTTCAAATTTTGCATGCTCCAAACTGTATATATTCCGCCCTTGTCCTTCTAAATTGACAGATTTTCGCTGGGAAATGGCGGAGAAATTTAAGGATGTAGGGAAAACGGAGCTCGGCTACGTGGCTACTCCCCTAACCGTGGCTGTTGGGACACCGTGCGCTGCGCTGGTGTACCTTTGGACGGCCGTTGACTCACCCCAGATTGTGACGGGAATTTGGTCAAAGTGTGTCCCAAATGACGGCAAATTGGGAAATCAAGGAATTTTCCAACGAACTTCAAATTTTGCATGCTCCAAACTGTATATATTCCGCACTTGTCCTGCAAAATTGACAGATTTTTGCTGGGAAATGGCCGAGAAATTTAAGGATGTAGGGAAAACGGAGCTCGGCTACGTGGCTACTCCCCTAACCGTGGCTGTTGGGACACCTGCGCTGCGCTGGTGTACATTTGGACGGCCGTTGACTCACCCCAGATTGTGACGGGAATTTAGTCAAAGTGTGTCCCAAATGCCGGCAAATTTGAAAATCAAGGAATTTTCCAACGAACTTTATATTTTGCATGCTCCAAACTGTATATATTCCGCACTTGTCCTGCAAAATTGACAGATTTTCGCAGGGAAATGGCCGAGAAATTTAAGGATGTAGGGAAAACGGAGTTCGGCTACGTGGCTACTCCCCTAACCGTGGCTGTTGGGACACCCTGCGCTGCGCTGGTGTACCTTTGGACGGCCGTTGACTCATCCCATATTGTGACGGGAATTTGGTCAAAGTGTGACCCAAATGCCGGCAAATTTGGAAATCAAGTAATTTTCCAACGAACTTCAAATTTTGCATGCTCCAAACTGAATATATATTCCGCACTTGTCCTGCAAAATTGACAGATTTTCGCTGGGAAATGGCCGAGAAATTTAAGGATGTAGGGAAAACGAAGCTCGGCTACACCGTGCGCTGCGCTGGTCTACCCTTGGACGGCCGTTGACTCACCCCAGATTGTGACGGGAATTTGGTCAAAGTGTGTCCCAAATGCCGGCAAATTTGGAAATCAAGGAATTTTCCAACGCACTTCAAATTTTGCATGCTCCAAACTGTATATATTCCGCAATTGTCCTGCAAAATTGACAGATTTTCGCTGGGAAATGGCCGAGAAATTTAAGGATGTAGGGAAAACGGAGTTCGGCTACGTGGCTACTCCCCAAACCGTGGCTGTTGGGACACCCTGCGCTGCGCTGGTGTACCTTTGGACGGCCGTTCACTCACCCCAGATTGTGACGGGAATTTGGTCAAAGTGTGTCCCAAATACCGGCAAATTTGGAAATCAAGGAATTTTCCAACGAACTTTAAATTTTGCATGCTCCAAACTGTATATATTCCGCACTTGTCCTGCAAAATTGACAGATTTTCGCTTGGAAATGGCCGAGAAATTTAAGGATGTAGGGAAAACGGAGCTCGGCTACGTGGCTACTCCCCTAACCGTGGCTGTTGGGACACCCTGCGCTGCGCTGGTGTACCTTTGGACGGCCGTTGACTCACCCCAGATTGTGACGGGAATTTGGTCAAAGTGTGTCCCAAATGCCGGCAAATTTGGAAATCAAGGAATTTTCCAACGCACTTCAAATTTTGCATGCTCCAAACTGTATATATTCCGCAATTGTCCTGCAAAATTGACAGATTTTCGCTGGGAAATGGCCGAGAAATTTAAGGATGTAGGGAAAACGGAGCTCGGCTACGTGGCTACTCCCCTAACCGTGGCTGTTGGGACACCCTGCGCTGCGCTGGTGTACCTTCGGACGGCCGTTGACTCACCCCAGATTGTGACGGGAATTTGGTCAAAGTGTGTCCCAAATGACGGCAAATTGGGAAATCAAGAAATTTTCCAACGAACTTCAAATTTTGCATGCTCCAAACTGTATATATTCCGCACTTGTCCTGCAAAATTGACAGATTTTCGCTGGGAAATGGCCGAGAAATGTCAGGATGTAGGAAAAACGGAGCTCGGCTACGTGGCTACTCCCCTAACCGTGGCTGTTGGGACACCCTGCGCTGCGCTGGTGTACCTTTGGACGGCCGTTGACTCACCCCAGATTGTGACGGGAATTTGGTCAAAGTGTGTCCCAAATGACGGCAAATTGGGAAATCAAGAAATTTTCCAACGAACTTCAAATTTTGCATGCTCCAAACTGTATATATTCCGCACTTGTCCTGCAAAATTGACAGATTTTCGCTGGGAAATGGCGGAGAAATTTCAGGATGTAGGGAAAACGGAGCTCGGCTACGTGGCTACTCCCCTAACCGTGGCTGTTGGGACACCGTGCGCTGCGCTGGTCTACCCTTGGACGGCCGTTGACCCACCCCAGAATGTGACGGGAATTTGGTCAAATTGTGTCCCAAATGCCGGCAAATTTGGAAATCAAGGAATTTTCCAACGAACTTCAAATTTTGCATGCTCCAAACTGTATATATTCCGCACTTGTCCTGCAAAATTGACAGATTTTCGCTGGGAAATGGCCGAGAAATTTAAGGATGTTCGGAAAACGGAGCTCGGCTACGTGGCTACTCCCCTAACCGTGGCTGTTGGGACACCTGCGCTGCGCCGGTGTACATTTGGACGGCCGTTGACTCACCCCAGATTGTGACGGGAATTTAGTCAAAGTGTGTCCCAAATGCCGGCAAATTTGGAAATCAAGGAATTTTCCAACGTACTTCAAATTTTGCATGCACCAAACTGTATATATTCCGCACTTGTCCTGCAAAATTGACAGATTTTCGCTGGGAAATGGCCGATAAATTTCAGGATGTATGAAAAACGAAGCTCGGCTACGTGGCTACTCCCCTAACCGTGGCTGTTGGGACACCCTGCGCTGCGCTGGTGTACCTTTGGACGGCCGTTGACTCATCCCATATTGTGACGGGAATTTGGTCAAAGTGTGTCCCAAATGCCGGCAAATTTGGAAATCAAGTAATTTTCCAACGAACTTCAAATTTTGCATGCTCCAAACTGTATATATTCCGCACTTGTCCTGCAAAATTGACAGATTTTCGCTGAGAAATGGCCGAGAAATTTAAGGATGTAGGGAAAACGAAGCTCGGCTACGTGGCTACTCCCCTAACCGTGGCTGTTGGGACACCCTGCGCTGCGCTGGTGTACCTTTGGACGGCCGTTGACTCACCCCAGATTGTGACGGGAATTTTGTCAAAGTGTGTCCCAAATGCCGGCAAATTTGGAAATCAAGGAATTTTCCAACGAACTTCAAATTTTGCATGCTCCAAACTGTATATATTCCGCCCTTGTCCTGCAAAATTGACAGATTTTCGCTGGGAAATGGCTGAGAAATTTAAGGATGTAGGGAAAACGGAGCTCGGCTACGTGGCTACTCCCCTAACCGTGGCTGTTGGGACACCCTGCGCTGCGCTGGTGTACATTTGGACGGCCGTTGACTCACCCCAGATTGTGACGGGAATTTAGTCAAAGTGTGTCCCAAATGCCGGCAAATTTGGAAATCAAGGAATTTTCCAACGTACTTCAAATTTTGCATGCACCAAACTGTATATATTCCGCACTTGTCCTGCAAAATTGACAGATTTTCGCTGGGAAATGGCCGATAAATTTCAGGATGTATGAAAAACGGAGCTCGGCTACGTGGCTACTCCCCTAACCGTGGCTGTTGGGACACCCTGCGCTGCGCTGGTGTACCTTTGGACGGCCGTTGACTCATCCCATATTGTGACGGGAATTTGGTCAAAGTGTGTCCCAAATGCCGGCAAATTTGGAAATCAAGTAATTTTCCAACGAACTTCAAATTTTGCATGCTCCAAACTGTATATATTCCGCACTTGTCCTGCAAAATTGACAGATCTTCGCTGGGAAATTGCCGAGAAATTTAAGGATGTAGGGAAAACGAAGCTCGGCTACGTGGCTACTCCCCTAACCGTGGATGTTGGGACACCGTGCGCTGCGCTGGTGTACCTTTGGACGGCCGTTGACTCACCCCAGATTGTGACGGGAATTTGGTCAAAGTGTGTCCCAAATGACGGCAAATTGGAAAATCAAGGAATTTTCCAACGAACTTCAAATTTTGCATGCTCCAAACTGTATATATTCCGCACTTGTCCTGCAAAATTGACAGATTTTCGCTGGGAAATGGCCGAGAAATTTAAGGATGTAGGGAAAACGAAGCTCGGCTACGTGGCTACTCCCCTAACCGTGGCTGTTGGGACACCCTGCGCTGCGCTGGTGTACCTTTGGACGGCCGTTGACTCACCCCAGATTGTGACGGGAATTTTGTCAAAGTGTGTCCCAAATGCCGGCAAATTTGGAAATCAAGGAATTTTCCAACGAACTTCAAATTTTGCATGCTCCAAACTGTATATATTCCGCCCTTGTCCTGCAAAATTGACAGATTTTCGCTGGGAAATGGCCGAGAAATTTAAGGATGTAGGGAAAACGGAGCTCGGCTACGTGGCTACTCCCCTAACCGTGGCTGTTGGGACACCCTGCGCTGCGCTGGTGTACCTTTGGACGGCCGTTGACTCATCCCATATTGTGACGGGAATTTGGTCAAAGTGTGTCCCAAATGCCGGCAAATTTGGAAATCAAGTAATTTTCCAACGAACTTCAAATTTTGCATGCTCCAAACTGTATATATTCCGCACTTGTCCTGCAAAATTGACAGATTTTCGCTGGGAAATGGCCGAGAAATTTAAGGATGTAGGGAAAACGGAGCTCGGCTACGTGGCTACTCCCCTAACCGTGGCTGTTGGGACACCCTGCGCTGCGCTGGTGTACCTTTGGACGGCCGTTGACTCACCCCAGATTGTGACGGGAATTTTGTCAAAGTGTGTCCCAAATGCCGGCAAATTTGGAAATCAAGGAATTTTCCAACGAACTTCAAATTTTGCATGCTCCAAACTGTATATATTCCGCCCTTGTCCTGCAAAATTGACAGATTTTCGCTGGGAAATGGCCGAGAAATTTAAGGATGTAGGGAAAACGGAGCTCGGCTACGTGGCTACTCCCCTAACCGTGGCTGTTGGGACACCCTGCGCTGCGCTGGTGTACCTTTGGACGGCCGTTGACTCATCCCATATTGTGACGGGAATTTGGTCAAAGTGTGTCCCAAATGCCGGCAAATTTGGAAATCAAGTAATTTTCCAACGAACTTCAAATTTTGCATGCTCCAAACTGTATATATTCCGCACTTGTCCTGCAAAATTGACAGATTTTCGCTGGGAAATGGCCGAGAAATTTAAGGATGTAGGGAAAACGGAGCTCGGCTACGTGGCTACTCCCCTAACCGTGGCTGTTGGGACACCCTGCGCTGCGCTGGTGTACATTTGGACGGCCGTTGACTCACCCCAGATTGTGACGGGAATTTATCAAAGTGTGTCCCAAATGCCGGCAAATTTGGAAATCAAGGAATTTTCCAACGTACTTCAAATTTTGCATGCACCAAACTGTATATATTCCGCACTTGTCCAGCAAAATTGACAGATTTTCGCTGGGAAATGGCCGATAAATTTCAGGATGTAGGAAAAACGGAGCTCGGCTACGTGGCTACTCCCCTAACCGTGGCTGTTGGGACACCCTGCGCTGCGCTGGTGTACCTTTGGACGGCCGTTGACTCACCCCAGATTGTGACGGGAATTTGGTCAACGTGTGTCCCGAATGCCGGCAAATTTGGAAATCAAGGAATTTTCCAACGTACTTCAAATTTTGCATGCACCAAACTGTATATGGCTGTTGGGACACCCTGCGCTGCGCTGGTGTACCTTTGGACGGCCGTTGACTCATCCCATATTGTGACGGGAATTTGGTCAAAGTGTGTCCCAAATGCCGGCAAATTTGGAAATCAAGTAATTTTCCAACGAACTTCAAATTTTGCATGCTCCAAACTGTATATATTCCGCACTTGTCCTGCAAAATTGACAGATTTTCGCTGGGAAATGGCCGAGAAATTTAAGGATGTAGGGAAAACGGAGCTCGGCTACGTGGCTACTCCCCTAACCGTGGCTGTTGGGACACCCTGCGCTGCGCTGGTGTACCTTTGGACGGCCGTTGACTCACCCCAGATTGTGACGGGAATTTTGTCAAAGTGTGTCCCAAATGCCGGCAAATTTGGAAATCAAGGAATTTTCCAACGAACTTCAAATTTTGCATGCTCCAAACTGTATATATTCCGCCCTTGTCCTGCAAAATTGACAGATTTTCGCTGGGAAATGGCCGAGAAATTTAAGGATGTAGGGAAAACGGAGCTCGGCTACGTGGCTACTCCCCTAACCGTGGCTGTTGGGACACCCTGCGCTGCGCTGGTGTACCTTTGGACGGCCGTTGACTCATCCCATATTGTGACGGGAATTTGGTCAAAGTGTGTCCCAAATGCCGGCAAATTTGGAAATCAAGTAATTTTCCAACGAACTTCAAATTTTGCATGCTCCAAACTGTATATATTCCGCACTTGTCCTGCAAAATTGACAGATTTTCGCTGGGAAATGGCCGAGAAATTTAAGGATGTAGGGAAAACGGAGCTCGGCTACGTGGCTACTCCCCTAACCGTGGCTGTTGGGACACCCTGCGCTGCGCTGGTGTACATTTGGACGGCCGTTGACTCACCCCAGATTGTGACGGGAATTTATCAAAGTGTGTCCCAAATGCCGGCAAATTTGGAAATCAAGGAATTTTCCAACGTACTTCAAATTTTGCATGCACCAAACTGTATATATTCCGCACTTGTCCAGCAAAATTGACAGATTTTCGCTGGGAAATGGCCGATAAATTTCAGGATGTAGGAAAAACGGAGCTCGGCTACGTGGCTACTCCCCTAACCGTGGCTGTTGGGACACCCTGCGCTGCGCTGGTGTACCTTTGGACGGCCGTTGACTCACCCCAGATTGTGACGGGAATTTGGTCAACGTGTGTCCCGAATGCCGGCAAATTTGGAAATCAAGGAATTTTCCAACGTACTTCAAATTTTGCATGCACCAAACTGTATATATTCCGCACTTGTCCTGCAAAATTGACAGATTTTCGCTGGGAAATGGCCGAGAAATTTAAGGATGTAGGGAAAACGGAGCTCGGCTACGTGGCTACTCCCCTAACCGTGGATGTTGGGACACCGTGCGCTGCGCTGGTGTACCTTTGGACGGCCGTTGACTCACCCCAGATTGTGACGGGAATTTGGTCAAAGTGTGTCCCAAATGACAGCAAATTGAAAAATCAAGGAATTTTCCAACGAACTTCAAATTTTGCATGCTCCAAACTGTATATATTCCGCACTTGTCCTGCAAAATTGACAGATTTTCGCTGGGAAATGGCCGAGAAATTTAAGGATGTAGGGAAAACGGAGTTCGGCTACGTGGCTACTCCCCTAACCGTGGCTGTTGGGACACCCTGCGCTGCGCTGGTGTACCTTTGGACGGCCGTTGACTCACCCCAGATTGTGACGGGAATTTGGTCAAAGTGTGTCCCAAATGCCGGCAAATTTGGAAATCAAGGAATTTTCCAACGAACTTCAAATTTTGCATGCTCCAAACTGTATATATTCCGCACTTGTCCTGCAAAATTGACAGATTTTCGCTGGGAAATGGCCGAGAAATTTAAGGATGTAGGGCAAACGGAGCTCGGTTACGTGGCTACTCCCCTAACCGTGGCTGTTGGGACACCCTGCGCTGCGCTGGTGTACCTTTGGACGGCCGTTGACTCACCCCAGATTGTGACGGGAATTTGGTCAAAGTGTGTCCCAAATGCCGGCAAATTTGGAAATCAAGGAATTTTCCAACGTACTTCAAATTTTGCATGCACCAAACTGTATATATTCCGCACTTGTCCTGCAAAATTGACAGATTTTCGCTGGGAAATGGCCGAGAAATTTAAGGATGTAGGGAAAACGGAGCTCGGCTACGTGGCTACTCCCCTAACCGTGGCTGTTGGGACACCCTGCGCTGCGCTGGTGTACATTTGGACGGCCGTTGACTCACCCCAGATTGTGACGGGAATTTATCAAAGTGTGTCCCAAATGCCGGCAAATTTGGAAATCAAGGAATTTTCCAAAGTACTTCAAATTTTGCATGCACCAAACTGTATATATTCCGCACTTGTCCAGCAAAATTGACAGATTTTCGCTGGGAAATGGCCGAGAAATTTAAGGATGTAGGGAAAACGGAGCTCGGCTACGTGGCTACTCCCCTAACCGTGGCTGTTGGGACACCCTGCGCTGCGCTGGTGTACATTTGGACGGCCGTTGACTCACCCCAGATTGTGACGGGAATTTATCAAAGTGTGTCCCAAATGCCGGCAAATTTGGAAATCAAGGAATTTTCCAAAGTACTTCAAATTTTGCATGCACCAAACTGTATATATTCCGCACTTGTCCAGCAAAATTGACAGATTTTCGCTGGGAAATGGCCGATAAATTTCAGGATGTAGGAAAAACGGAGCTCGGCTACGTGGCTACTCCCCTAACCGTGGCTGTTGGGACACCCTGCGCTGCGCTGGTGTACCTTTGGACGGCCGTTGACTCACCCCAGATTGTGACGGGAATTTGGTCAACGTGTGTCCCGAATGCCGGCAAATTTGGAAATCAAGGAATTTTCCAACGTACTTCAAATTTTGCATGCACCAAACTGTATATATTCCGCACTTGTCCTGCAAAATTGACAGATTTTCGCTGGGAAATGGCCGAGAAATTTAAGGATGTAGGGAAAACGGAGCTCGGCTACGTGGCTACTCCCCTAACCGTGGATGTTGGGACACCGTGCGCTGCGCTGGTGTACCTTTGGACGGCCGTTGACTCACCCCAGATTGTGACGGGAATTTGGTCAAAGTGTGTCCCAAATGACGGCAAATTGGAAAATCAAGGAATTTTCCAACGAACTTCAAATTTTGCATGCTCCAAACTGTATATATTCCGCACTTGTCCTGCAAAATTGACAGATTTTCGCTGGGAAATGGCCGAGAAATTTAAGGATGTAGGGAAAACGAAGCTCGGCTACGTGGCTACTCCCCTAACCGTGGCTGTTGGGACACCCTGCGCTGCGCTGGTGTACCTTTGGACGGCCGTTGACTCACCCCAGATTGTGACGGGAATTTTGTCAAAGTGTGTCCCAAATGCCGGCAAATTTGGAAATCAAGGAATTTTCCAACGAACTTCAAATTTTGCATGCTCCAAACTGTATATATTCCGCCCTTGTCCTGCAAAATTGACAGATTTTCGCTGGGAAATGGCCGAGAAATTTAAGGATGTAGGGAAAACGGAGCTCGGCTACGTGGCTACTCCCCTAACCGTGGCTGTTGGGACACCCTGCGCTGCGCTGGTGTACCTTTGGACGGCCGTTGACTCATCCCATATTGTGACGGGAATTTGGTCAAAGTGTGTCCCAAATGCCGGCAAATTTGGAAATCAAGTAATTTTCCAACGAACTTCAAATTTTGCATGCTCCAAACTGTATATATTCCGCACTTGTCCTGCAAAATTGACAGATTTTCGCTGGGAAATGGCCGAGAAATTTAAGGATGTAGGGAAAACGGAGCTCGGCTACGTGGCTACTCCCCTAACCGTGGCTGTTGGGACACCCTGCGCTGCGCTGGTGTACATTTGGACGGCCGTTGACTCACCCCAGATTGTGACGGGAATTTATCAAAGTGTGTCCCAAATGCCGGCAAATTTGGAAATCAAGGAATTTTCCAAAGTACTTCAAATTTTGCATGCACCAAACTGTATATATTCCGCACTTGTCCAGCAAAATTGACAGATTTTCGCTGGGAAATGGCCGATAAATTTCAGGATGTAGGAAAAACGGAGCTCGGCTACGTGGCTACTCCCCTAACCGTGGCTGTTGGGACACCCTGCGCTGCGCTGGTGTACCTTTGGACGGCCGTTGACTCACCCCAGACTGTGACGGGAATTTGGTCAACGTGTGTCCCGAATGCCGGCAAATTTGGAAATCAAGGAATTTTCCAACGTACTTCAAATTTTGCATGCACCAAACTGTATATATTCCGCACTTGTCCTGCAAAATTGACAGATTTTCGCTGGGAAATGGCCGAGAAATTTAAGGATGTAGGGAAAACGGAGCTCGGCTACGTGGCTACTCCCCTAACCGTGGATGTTGGGACACCGTGCGCTGCGCTGGTGTACCTTTGGACGGCCGTTGACTCACCCCAGATTGTGACGGGAATTTGGTCAAAGTGTGTCCCAAATGACAGCAAATTGAAAAATCAAGGAATTTTCCAACGAACTTCAAATTTTGCATGCTCCAAACTGTATATATTCCGCACTTGTCCTGCAAAATTGACAGATTTTCGCTGGGAAATGGCCGAGAAATTTAAGGATGTAGGGAAAACGGAGTTCGGCTACGTGGCTACTCCCCTAACCGTGGCTGTTGGGACACCCTGCGCTGCGCTGGTGTACCTTTGGACGGCCGTTGACTCACCCCAGATTGTGACGGGAATTTGGTCAAAGTGTGTCCCAAATGCCGGCAAATTTGGAAATCAAGGAATTTTCCAACGAACTTCAAATTTTGCATGCTCCAAACTGTATATATTCCGCACTTGTCCTGCAAAATTGACAGATTTTCGCTGGGAAATGGCCGAGAAATTTAAGGATGTAGGGCAAACGGAGCTCGGTTACGTGGCTACTCCCCTAACCGTGGCTGTTGGGACACCCTGCGCTGCGCTGGTGTACCTTTGGACGGCCGTTGACTCACCCCAGATTGTGACGGGAATTTGGTCAAAGTGTGTCCCAAATGCCGGCAAATTTGGAAATCAAGGAATTTTCCAACGTACTTCAAATTTTGCATGCACCAAACTGTATATATTCCGCACTTGTCCTGCAAAATTGACAGATTTTCGCTGGGAAATGGCTGAGAAATTTAAGGATGTAGGGAAAACGGAGCTCGGCTACATGGCTACTCCCCTAACCGTGGATGTTGGGACACCGTGCGCTTCGCTGGTGTACCTTTGGACGGCCGTTGACTCACCCCAGATTGTGACGGGAATTTGGTCAAAGTGTGTCCCAAATGACAGCAAATTGAAAAATCAAGGAATTTTCCAACGAACTTCAAATTTTGCATGCTCCAAACTGTATATATTCCGCACTTGTCCTGCAAAATTGACAGATTTTCGCTGGGAAATGGCCGAGAAATTTAAGGATGTAGGGAAAACGGAGTTCGGCTACGTGGCTACTCCCCTAACCGTGGCTGTTGGGACACCCTGCGCTGCGCTGGTGTACCTTTGGACGGCCGTTGACTCACCCCAGATTGTGACGGGAATTTGGTCAAAGTGTGTCCCAAATGCCGGCAAATTTGGAAATCAAGGAATTTTCCAACGAACTTCAAATTTTGCATGCTCCAAACTGTATATATTCCGCACTTGTCCTGCAAAATTGACAGATTTTCGCTGGGAAATGGCCGAGAAATTTAAGGATGTAGGGCAAACGGAGCTCGGTTACGTGGCTACTCCCCTAACCGTGGCTGTTGGGACACCCTGCGCTGCGCTGGTGTACCTTTGGACGGCCGTTGACTCACCCCAGATTGTGACGGGAATTTGGTCAAAGTGTGTCCCAAATGCCGGCAAATTTGGAAATCAAGGAATTTTCCAACGTACTTCAAATTTTGCATGCACCAAACTGTATATATTCCGCACTTGTCCTGCAAAATTGACAGATTTTCGCTGGGAAATGGCTGAGAAATTTAAGGATGTAGGGAAAACGGAGCTCGGCTACGTGGCTACTCCCCTAACCGTGGCTGTTGGGACACCGTGCGCTGCGCTGGTGTACCTTTGAACGGCCGTTGACTCACCCCAGATTGTGACGGGAATTTATCAAAGTGTGTCCCAAATGCCGGCAAATTTGGAAATCAAGGAATTTTCCAAAGTACTTCAAATTTTGCATGCACCAAACTGTATATATTCCGCACTTGTCCAGCAAAATTAACAGATTTTCGCTGGGAAATGGCCGATAAATTTCAGGATGTAGGAAAAACGGAGCTCGGCTACGTGGCTACTCCCCTAACCGTGGCTGCTGGGACACCCTGCGCTGCGCTGGTGTACCTTTGGACGGCCGTTGACTCACCCCAGATTGTGACGGGAATTTGGTCAACGTGTGTCCCGAATGTCGGCAAATTTGGAAATCAAGGAATTTTCCAACGTACTTCAAATTTTGCATGCACCAAACTGTATATATTCCGCACTTGTCCTGCAAAATTGACAGATTTTGGCTGGGAAATGGCCGAGAAATTTAAGGATGTAGAGAAAACGGAGCTCGGCTACGTGGCTACTCCCCTAACCGTGGCTGTTGGGACACCGTGCGCTGCGCTGGTGTACCTTTGGACGGCCGTTGACTCACCCCAGATTGTGACGGGAATTTGGTCAAAGTGTGTCCCAAATGACGGCAAATTGAAAAATCAAGGAATTTTCCAACGAACTTCAAATTTTGCATGCTCCAAACTGTATATATTCCGCACTTGTCCTGCAAAATTGACAGATTTTCGCTGGGAAATGGCCGAGAAATTTAAGGATGTAGGGAAAACGGAGTTCGGCTACGTGGCTACTCCCCTAACCGTGGCTGTTGGGACACCCTGCGCTGCGCTGGTGTACCTTTGGACGGCCGTTGACTCACCCCAGATTGTGACGGGAATTTGGTCAAAGTGTGTCCCAAATGCCGGCAAATTTGGAAATCAAGGAATTTTCCAACGAACTTCAAATTTTGCATGCTCCAAACTGTATATATTCCGCACTTGTCCTGCAAAATTGACAGATTTTCGCTGGGAAATGGCCGATAAATTTAAGGATGTAGGGAAAACGGAGCTCGGCTACGTGGCTACTCCCCTAACCGTGGCTGTTGGGACACCTGCGCTGCGCTGGTGTACATTTTGACGGCCGTTGACTCACCCCAGATTGTGACGGGAATTTGGTCAAAGTGTGTCCCAAATGCCGGCAAATTTGGAAATCAAGGAATTTTCCAACGAACTTCAAATTTTGCATGCTCCAAACTGTATATATTCCGCACTTGTCCTGCAAAATTGACAGATTTTCGCTGGGAAATGGCCGAGAAATTTAAGGATGTAGGGCAAACGGAGCTCGGTTACGTGGCTACTCCCCTAACCGTGGCTGTTGGGACACCCTGCGCTGCGCTGGTGTACCTTTGGACGGCCGTTGACTCACCCCAGATTGTGACGGGAATTTGGTCAAAGTGTGTCCCAAATGCCGGCAAATTTGGAAATCAAGGAATTTTCCAACGTACTTCAAATTTTGCATGCACCAAACTGTATATATTCCGCACTTGTCCTGCAAAATTGACAGATTTTCGCTGGGAAATGGCCGAGAAATTTAAGGATGTAGGGAAAACGGAGCTCGGCTACGTGGCTACTCCCCTAACCGTGGCTGTTGGGACACCCTGCGCTGCGCTGGTGTACATTTGGACGGCCGTTGACTCACCCCAGATTGTGACGGGAATTTATCAAAGTGTGTCCCAAATGCCGGCAAATTTGGAAATCAAGGAATTTTCCAAAGTACTTCAAATTTTGCATGCACCAAACTGTATATATTCCGCACTTGTCCAGCAAAATTGACAGATTTTCGCTGGGAAATGGCCGAGAAATTTAAGGATGTAGGGAAAACGGAGCTCGGCTACGTGGCTACTCCCCTAACCGTGGCTGTTGGGACACCCTGCGCTGCGCTGGTGTACATTTGGACGGCCGTTGACTCACCCCAGATTGTGACGGGAATTTATCAAAGTGTGTCCCAAATGCCGGCAAATTTGGAAATCAAGGAATTTTCCAAAGTACTTCAAATTTTGCATGCACCAAACTGTATATATTCCGCACTTGTCCAGCAAAATTGACAGATTTTCGCTGGGAAATGGCCGATAAATTTCAGGATGTAGGAAAAACGGAGCTCGGCTACGTGGCTACTCCCCTAACCGTGGCTGTTGGGACACCCTGCGCTGCGCTGGTGTACCTTTGGACGGCCGTTGACTCACCCCAGATTGTGACGGGAATTTGGTCAACGTGTGTCCCGAATGCCGGCAAATTTGGAAATCAAGGAATTTTCCAACGTACTTCAAATTTTGCATGCACCAAACTGTATATATTCCGCACTTGTCCTGCAAAATTGACAGATTTTCGCTGGGAAATGGCCGAGAAATTTAAGGATGTAGGGAAAACGGAGCTCGGCTACGTGGCTACTCCCCTAACCGTGGATGTTGGGACACCGTGCGCTGCGCTGGTGTACCTTTGGACGGCCGTTGACTCACCCCAGATTGTGACGGGAATTTGGTCAAAGTGTGTCCCAAATGACGGCAAATTGGAAAATCAAGGAATTTTCCAACGAACTTCAAATTTTGCATGCTCCAAACTGTATATATTCCGCACTTGTCCTGCAAAATTGACAGATTTTCGCTGGGAAATGGCCGAGAAATTTAAGGATGTAGGGAAAACGAAGCTCGGCTACGTGGCTACTCCCCTAACCGTGGCTGTTGGGACACCCTGCGCTGCGCTGGTGTACCTTTGGACGGCCGTTGACTCACCCCAGATTGTGACGGGAATTTTGTCAAAGTGTGTCCCAAATGCCGGCAAATTTGGAAATCAAGGAATTTTCCAACGAACTTCAAATTTTGCATGCTCCAAACTGTATATATTCCGCCCTTGTCCTGCAAAATTGACAGATTTTCGCTGGGAAATGGCCGAGAAATTTAAGGATGTAGGGAAAACGGAGCTCGGCTACGTGGCTACTCCCCTAACCGTGGCTGTTGGGACACCCTGCGCTGCGCTGGTGTACCTTTGGACGGCCGTTGACTCATCCCATATTGTGACGGGAATTTGGTCAAAGTGTGTCCCAAATGCCGGCAAATTTGGAAATCAAGTAATTTTCCAACGAACTTCAAATTTTGCATGCTCCAAACTGTATATATTCCGCACTTGTCCTGCAAAATTGACAGATTTTCGCTGGGAAATGGCCGAGAAATTTAAGGATGTAGGGAAAACGGAGCTCGGCTACGTGGCTACTCCCCTAACCGTGGCTGTTGGGACACCCTGCGCTGCGCTGGTGTACATTTGGACGGCCGTTGACTCACCCCAGATTGTGACGGGAATTTATCAAAGTGTGTCCCAAATGCCGGCAAATTTGGAAATCAAGGAATTTTCCAAAGTACTTCAAATTTTGCATGCACCAAACTGTATATATTCCGCACTTGTCCAGCAAAATTGACAGATTTTCGCTGGGAAATGGCCGATAAATTTCAGGATGTAGGAAAAACGGAGCTCGGCTACGTGGCTACTCCCCTAACCGTGGCTGTTGGGACACCCTGCGCTGCGCTGGTGTACCTTTGGACGGCCGTTGACTCACCCCAGACTGTGACGGGAATTTGGTCAACGTGTGTCCCGAATGCCGGCAAATTTGGAAATCAAGGAATTTTCCAACGTACTTCAAATTTTGCATGCACCAAACTGTATATATTCCGCACTTGTCCTGCAAAATTGACAGATTTTCGCTGGGAAATGGCCGAGAAATTTAAGGATGTAGGGAAAACGGAGCTCGGCTACGTGGCTACTCCCCTAACCGTGGATGTTGGGACACCGTGCGCTGCGCTGGTGTACCTTTGGACGGCCGTTGACTCACCCCAGATTGTGACGGGAATTTGGTCAAAGTGTGTCCCAAATGACAGCAAATTGAAAAATCAAGGAATTTTCCAACGAACTTCAAATTTTGCATGCTCCAAACTGTATATATTCCGCACTTGTCCTGCAAAATTGACAGATTTTCGCTGGGAAATGGCCGAGAAATTTAAGGATGTAGGGAAAACGGAGTTCGGCTACGTGGCTACTCCCCTAACCGTGGCTGTTGGGACACCCTGCGCTGCGCTGGTGTACCTTTGGACGGCCGTTGACTCACCCCAGATTGTGACGGGAATTTGGTCAAAGTGTGTCCCAAATGCCGGCAAATTTGGAAATCAAGGAATTTTCCAACGAACTTCAAATTTTGCATGCTCCAAACTGTATATATTCCGCACTTGTCCTGCAAAATTGACAGATTTTCGCTGGGAAATGGCCGAGAAATTTAAGGATGTAGGGCAAACGGAGCTCGGTTACGTGGCTACTCCCCTAACCGTGGCTGTTGGGACACCCTGCGCTGCGCTGGTGTACCTTTGGACGGCCGTTGACTCACCCCAGATTGTGACGGGAATTTGGTCAAAGTGTGTCCCAAATGCCGGCAAGTTTGGAAATCAAGGAATTTTCCAACGTACTTCAAATTTTGCATGCACCAAACTGTATATATTCCGCACTTGTCCTGCAAAATTGACAGATTTTCGCTGGGAAATGGCTGAGAAATTTAAGGATGTAGGGAAAACGGAGCTCGGCTACATGGCTACTCCCCTAACCGTGGATGTTGGGACACCGTGCGCTTCGCTGGTGTACCTTTGGACGGCCGTTGACTCACCCCAGATTGTGACGGGAATTTGGTCAAAGTGTGTCCCAAATGACAGCAAATTGAAAAATCAAGGAATTTTCCAACGAACTTCAAATTTTGCATGCTCCAAACTGTATATATTCCGCACTTGTCCTGCAAAATTGACAGATTTTCGCTGGGAAATGGCCGAGAAATTTAAGGATGTAGGGAAAACGGAGTTCGGCTACGTGGCTACTCCCCTAACCGTGGCTGTTGGGACACCCTGCGCTGCGCTGGTGTACCTTTGGACGGCCGTTGACTCACCCCAGATTGTGACGGGAATTTGGTCAAAGTGTGTCCCAAATGCCGGCAAATTTGGAAATCAAGGAATTTTCCAACGAACTTCAAATTTTGCATGCTCCAAACTGTATATATTCCGCACTTGTCCTGCAAAATTGACAGATTTTCGCTGGGAAATGGCCGAGAAATTTAAGGATGTAGGGCAAACGGAGCTCGGTTACGTGGCTACTCCCCTAACCGTGGCTGTTGGGACACCCTGCGCTGCGCTGGTGTACCTTTGGACGGCCGTTGACTCACCCCAGATTGTGACGGGAATTTGGTCAAAGTGTGTCCCAAATGCCGGCAAATTTGGAAATCAAGGAATTTTCCAACGTACTTCAAATTTTGCATGCACCAAACTGTATATATTCCGCACTTGTCCTGCAAAATTGACAGATTTTCGCTGGGAAATGGCTGAGAAATTTAAGGATGTAGGGAAAACGGAGCTCGGCTACGTGGCTACTCCCCTAACCGTGGCTGTTGGGACACCGTGCGCTGCGCTGGTGTACCTTTGAACGGCCGTTGACTCACCCCAGATTGTGACGGGAATTTATCAAAGTGTGTCCCAAATGCCGGCAAATTTGGAAATCAAGGAATTTTCCAAAGTACTTCAAATTTTGCATGCACCAAACTGTATATATTCCGCACTTGTCCAGCAAAATTAACAGATTTTCGCTGGGAAATGGCCGATAAATTTCAGGATGTAGGAAAAACGGAGCTCGGCTACGTGGCTACTCCCCTAACCGTGGCTGCTGGGACACCCTGCGCTGCGCTGGTGTACCTTTGGACGGCCGTTGACTCACCCCAGATTGTGACGGGAATTTGGTCAACGTGTGTCCCGAATGTCGGCAAATTTGGAAATCAAGGAATTTTCCAACGTACTTCAAATTTTGCATGCACCAAACTGTATATATTCCGCACTTGTCCTGCAAAATTGACAGATTTTGGCTGGGAAATGGCCGAGAAATTTAAGGATGTAGAGAAAACGGAGCTCGGCTACGTGGCTACTCCCCTAACCGTGGCTGTTGGGACACCGTGCGCTGCGCTGGTGTACCTTTGGACGGCCGTTGACTCACCCCAGATTGTGACGGGAATTTGGTCAAAGTGTGTCCCAAATGACGGCAAATTGAAAAATCAAGGAATTTTCCAACGAACTTCAAATTTTGCATGCTCCAAACTGTATATATTCCGCACTTGTCCTGCAAAATTGACAGATTTTCGCTGGGAAATGGCCGAGAAATTTAAGGATGTAGGGAAAACGGAGTTCGGCTACGTGGCTACTCCCCTAACCGTGGCTGTTGGGACACCCTGCGCTGCGCTGGTGTACCTTTGGACGGCCGTTGACTCACCCCAGATTGTGACGGGAATTTGGTCAAAGTGTGTCCCAAATGCCGGCAAATTTGGAAATCAAGGAATTTTCCAACGAACTTCAAATTTTGCATGCTCCAAACTGTATATATTCCGCACTTGTCCTGCAAAATTGACAGATTTTCGCTGGGAAATGGCCGATAAATTTAAGGATGTAGGGAAAACGGAGCTCGGCTACGTGGCTACTCCCCTAACCGTGGCTGTTGGGACACCTGCGCTGCGCTGGTGTACATTTTGACGGCCGTTGACTCACCCCAGATTGTGACGGGAATTTAGTCAAAGTGTGTCCCAAATGCCGGCAAATTTGGAAATCAAGGAATTTTCCAACGTACTTCAAATTTTGCATGCACCAAACTGTATATATTCCGCACTTGTCCTGCAAAATTGACAGATTTTCGCTGGGAAATGGCCGATAAATTTCAGGATGTAGGAAAAACGGAGCTCGGCTACGCGGCTACTCCCCTAACCGTGGCTGTTGGGACACCCTGCGCTGCGCTGGTGTACCTTTGGACGGCCGTTGACTCACCCCAGATTGTGACGGGAATTTGGTCAACGTGTGTCCCGAATGCCGGCAAATTTGGAAATCAAGGAATTTTCCAACGCACTTCAAATTTTGCATGATCCAAACTGTATATATTCCGCACTTGTCCTGCAAAATTGACAGATTTTCGCTGGGAAATGGCCGAGAAATTTAAGGATGTAGGGAAAACGGAGCTCGGCTACGTGGCTACTCCCCTAACCGTGGCTGTTGGGACACCGTGCGCTGCGCTGGTCTACCCTTGGACGGCCGTTGACCCACCCCAGATTGTGACGGGAATTTGGTCAAAGTGTGTCCCAAATGCCGGCAAATTTGGAAATCAAGGAATTTTCCAACGAACTTTATATTTTGCATGCTCCAAACTGTATATATTCCGCACTTGTCCTGCAAAATTGACAGATTTTCGCAGGGAAATGGCCGAGAAATTTAAGGATGTAGGGAAAACGGAGTTCGGCTACGTGGCTACTCCCCTAACCGTGGCTGTTGGGACACCCTGCGCTGCGCTGGTGTACCTTTGGACGGCCGTTGACTCATCCCATATTGTGACGGGAATTTGGTCAAAGTGTGTCCCAAATGCCGGCAAATTTGGAAATCAAGTAATTTTCCAACGAACTTCAAATTTTGCATGCTCCAAACTGTATATATTCCGCACTTGTCCTGCAAAATTGACAGATTTTCGCTGGGAAATGGCCGAGAAATTTAAGGATGTAGGGAAAACGAAGCTCGGCTACGTGGCTACTCCCCTAACCGTGGCTGTTGGGACACCCTGCGCTGCGCTGGTGTACCTTTGGACGGCCGTTGACTCACCCCAGATTGTGACGGGAATTTGGTCAAAGTGTGTCCCAAATGCCGGCAAATTTGGAACTCAAGGAATTTTCCAACGAACTTCAAATTTTGCATGCTCCAAACTGTATATATTCCGCCCTTGTCCTTCAAAATTGACAGATTTTCGCTGGGAAATGGCGGAGAAATTTAAGGATGTAGGGAAAACGGAGCTCGGCTACGTGGCTACTCCCCTAACCGTGGCTGTTGGGACACCGTGCGCTGCGCTGGTGTACCTTTGGACGGCCGTTGACTCACCCCAGATTGTGACGGGAATTTGGTCAAAGTGTGTCCCAAATGACGGCAAATTGGGAAATCAAGGAATTTTCCAACGAACTTCAAATTTTGCATGCTCCAAACTGTATATATTCCGCACTTGTCCTGCAAAATTGACAGATTTTTGCTGGGAAATGGCCGAGAAATTTAAGGATGTAGGGAAAACGGAGCTCGGCTACGTGGCTACTCCCCTAACCGTGGCTGTTGGGACACCCTGCGCTGCGCTGGTGTACCTTTGGACGGCCGTTGACTCACCCCAGATTGTGACGGGAATTTGGTCAAAGTGTGTCCCAAATGCCGGCAAATTTGGAACTCAAGGAATTTTCCAACGAACTTCAAATTTTGCATGCTCCAAACTGTATATATTCCGCCCTTGTCCTTCAAAATTGACAGATTTTCGCTGGGAAATGGCGGAGAAATTTAAGGATGTAGGGAAAACGGAGCTCGGCTACGTGGCTACTCCCCTAACCG
This sequence comes from Henricia sp. BOLD:AAB3569, assembly GCA_037783545.1. Classification (NCBI taxonomy): domain Eukaryota; kingdom Metazoa; phylum Echinodermata; class Asteroidea; order Spinulosida; family Echinasteridae; genus Henricia; species Henricia sp. BOLD:AAB3569. Next base: position 150,859 of record JBBELK010000207.1, on the reverse strand, counting down.
TGGCTGTTGGGACACCGTGCGCTGCGCTGGTGTACCTTTGGACGGCCGTTGACTCACCCCAGATTGTGACGGGAATTTGGTCAAAGTGTGTCCCAAATGACGGCAAATTGGGAAATCAAGGAATTTTCCAACGAACTTCAAATTTTGCATGCTCCAAACTGTATATATTCCGCACTTGTCCTGCAAAATTGACAGATTTTTGCTGGGAAATGGCCGAGAAATTTAAGGATGTAGGGAAAACGGAGCTCGGCTACGTGGCTACTCCCCTAACCGTGGCTGTTGGGACACCTGCGCTGCGCTGGTGTACATTTGGACGGCCGTTGACTCACCCCAGATTGTGACGGGAATTTAGTCAAAGTGTGTCCCAAATGCCGGCAAATTTGGAAATCAAGGAATTTTCCAACGAACTTTATATTTTGCATGCTCCAAACTGTATATATTCCGCACTTGTCCTGCAAAATTGACAGATTTTCGCAGGGAAATGGCCGAGAAATTTAAGGATGTAGGGAAAACGGAGTTCGGCTACGTGGCTACTCCCCTAACCGTGGCTGTTGGGACACCCTGCGCTGCGCTGGTGTACCTTTGGACGGCCGTTGACTCATCCCATATTGTGACGGGAATTTGGTCAAAGTGTGACCCAAATGCCGGCAAATTTGGAAATCAAGTAATTTTCCAACGAACTTCAAATTTTGCATGCTCCAAACTGAATATATATTCCGCACTTGTCCTGCAAAATTGACAGATTTTCGCTGGGAAATGGCCGAGAAATTTAAGGATGTAGGGAAAACGAAGCTCGGCTACACCGTGCGCTGCGCTGGTCTACCCTTGGACGGCCGTTGACCCACCCCAGATTGTGACGGGAATTTGGTCAAAGTGTGTCCCAAATGCCGGCAAATTTGGAAATCAAGTAATTTTCCAACGAACTTCAAATTTTGCATGCACCAAACTGTATATATTCCGCACTTGTCCTGCAAAATTGACAGATTTTCGCTGGGAAATGGCGGAGAAATTTAAGGATGTAGGGAAAACGGAGCTCGGCTACGTGGCTACTCCCCTAACCGTGGCTGTTGGGACACCGTGCGCTGCGCTGGTGTACCTTTGGACGGCCGTTGACTCACCCCAGATTGTGACGGGAATTTGGTCAAAGTGTGTCCCAAATGACGGCAAATTGGGAAATCAAGGAATTTTCCAACGAACTTCAAATTTTGCATGCTCCAAACTGTATATATTCCGCACTTGTCCTGCAAAATTGACAGATTTTTGCTGGGAAATGGCCGAGAAATTTAAGGATGTAGGGAAAACGGAGCTCGGCTACGTGGCTACTCCCCTAACCGTGGCTGTTGGGACACCTGCGCTGCGCTGGTGTACATTTGGACGGCCGTTGACTCACCCCAGATTGTGACGGGAATTTAGTCAAAGTGTGTCCCAAATGCCGGCAAATTTGGAAATCAAGGAATTTTCCAACGAACTTTATATTTTGCATGCTCCAAACTGTATATATTCCGCACTTGTCCTGCAAAATGGACAGATTTTCGCAGGGAAATGGCCGAGAAATTTAAGGATGTAGGGAAAACGGAGTTCGGCTACGTGGCTACTCCCCTAACCGTGGCTGTTGGGACACCCTGCGCTGCGCTGGTGTACCTTTGGACGGCCGTTGACTCATCCCATATTGTGACGGGAATTTGGTCAAAGTGTGACCCAAATGCCGGCAAATTTGGAAATCAAGTAATTTTCCAACGAACTTCAAATTTTGCATGCTCCAAACTGAATATATATTCCGCACTTGTCCTGCAAAATTGACAGATTTTCGCTGGGAAATGGCCGAGAAATTTAAGGATGTAGGAAAAACGAAGCTCGGCTACACCGTGCGCTGCGCTGGTCTACCCTTGGACGGCCGTTGACCCACCCCAGATTGTGACGGGAATTTGGTCAACGTGTGTCCCGAATGCCGGCAAATTTGGAAATCAAGGAATTTTCCAACGCACTTCAAATTTTGCATGATCCAAACTGTATATATTCCGCACTTGTCCTGCAAAATTGACAGATTTTCGCTGGGAAATGGCCGAGAAATTTAAGGATGTAGGGAAAACGGAGCTCGGCTACGTGGCTACTCCCCTAACCGTGGCTGTTGGGACACCGTGCGCTGCGCTGGTCTACCCTTGGACGGCCGTTGACCCACCCCAGATTGTGACGGGAATTTGGTCAAAGTGTGTCCCAAATGACGGCAAATTGGGAAATCAAGGAATTTTCCAACGAACTTCAAATTTTGCATGCTCCAAACTGTATATATTCCGCACTTGTCCTGCAAAATTGACAGATTTTTGCTGGGAAATGGCCGAGAAATTTAAGGATGTAGGGAAAACGGAGCTCGGCTACGTGGCTACTCCCCTAACCGTGGCTGTTGGGACACCCTGCGCTGCGCTGGTGTACCTTTGGACGGCCGTTGACTCACCCCAGATTGTGACGGGAATTTGGTCAAAGTGTGTCCCAAATGCCGGCAAATTTGGAACTCAAGGAATTTTCCAACGAACTTCAAATTTTGCATGCTCCAAACTGTATATATTCCGCCCTTGTCCTTCAAAATTGACAGATTTTCGCTGGGAAATGGCGGAGAAATTTAAGGATGTAGGGAAAACGGAGCTCGGCTACGTGGCTACTCCCCTAACCGTGGCTGTTGGGACACCGTGCGCTGCGCTGGTGTACCTTTGGACGGCCGTTGACTCACCCCAGATTGTGACGGGAATTTGGTCAAAGTGTGTCCCAAATGACGGCAAATTGGGAAATCAAGGAATTTTCCAACGAACTTCAAATTTTGCATGCTCCAAACTGTATATATTCCGCACTTGTCCTGCAAAATTGACAGATTTTTGCTGGGAAATGGCCGAGAAATTTAAGGATGTAGGGAAAACGGAGCTCGGCTACGTGGCTACTCCCCTAACCGTGGCTGTTGGGACACCTGCGCTGCGCTGGTGTACATTTGGACGGCCGTTGACTCACCCCAGATTGTGACGGGAATTTAGTCAAAGTGTGTCCCAAATGCCGGCAAATTTGGAAATCAAGGAATTTTCCAACGAACTTTATATTTTGCATGCTCCAAACTGTATATATTCCGCACTTGTCCTGCAAAATTGACAGATTTTCGCAGGGAAATGGCCGAGAAATTTAAGGATGTAGGGAAAACGGAGTTCGGCTACGTGGCTACTCCCCTAACCGTGGCTGTTGGGACACCCTGCGCTGCGCTGGTGTACCTTTGGACGGCCGTTGACTCATCCCATATTGTGACGGGAATTTGGTCAAAGTGTGACCCAAATGCCGGCAAATTTGGAAATCAAGTAATTTTCCAACGAACTTCAAATTTTGCATGCTCCAAACTGAATATATATTCCGCACTTGTCCTGCAAAATTGACAGATTTTCGCTGGGAAATGGCCGAGAAATTTTAGGATGTAGGGAAAACGAAGCTCGGCTACACCGTGCGCTGCGCTGGTCTACCCTTGGACGGCCGTTGACCCACCCCAGATTGTGACGGGAATTTGGTCAAAGTGTGTCCCAAATGCCGGCAAATTTGGAAATCAAGTAATTTTCCAACGAACTTCAAATTTTGCATGCACCAAACTGTATATATTCCGCACTTGTCCTGCAAAATTGACAGATTTTCGCTGGGAAATGGCGGAGAAATTTAAGGATGTAGGGAAAACGGAGCTCGGCTACGTGGCTACTCCCCTAACCGTGGCTGTTGGGACACCGTGCGCTGCGCTGGTGTACCTTTGGACGGCCGTTGACTCACCCCAGATTGTGACGGGAATTTGGTCAAAGTGTGTCCCAAATGACGGCAAATTGGGAAATCAAGGAATTTTCCAACGAACTTCAAATTTTGCATGCTCCAAACTGTATATATTCCGCACTTGTCCTGCAAAATTGACAGATTTTTGCTGGGAAATGGCCGAGAAATTTAAGGATGTAGGGAAAACGGAGCTCGGCTACGTGGCTACTCCCCTAACCGTGGCTGTTGGGACACCTGCGCTGCGCTGGTGTACATTTGGACGGCCGTTGACTCACCCCAGATTGTGACGGGAATTTAGTCAAAGTGTGTCCCAAATGCCGGCAAATTTGGAAATCAAGGAATTTTCCAACGAACTTTATATTTTGCATGCTCCAAACTGTATATATTCCGCACTTGTCCTGCAAAATGGACAGATTTTCGCAGGGAAATGGCCGAGAAATTTAAGGATGTAGGGAAAACGGAGTTCGGCTACGTGGCTACTCCCCTAACCGTGGCTGTTGGGACACCCTGCGCTGCGCTGGTGTACCTTTGGACGGCCGTTGACTCATCCCATATTGTGACGGGAATTTGGTCAAAGTGTGACCCAAATGCCGGCAAATTTGGAAATCAAGTAATTTTCCAACGAACTTCAAATTTTGCATGCTCCAAACTGAATATATATTCCGCACTTGTCCTGCAAAATTGACAGATTTTCGCTGGGAAATGGCCGAGAAATTTAAGGATGTAGGAAAAACGAAGCTCGGCTACACCGTGCGCTGCGCTGGTCTACCCTTGGACGGCCGTTGACCCACCCCAGATTGTGACGGGAATTTGGTCAACGTGTGTCCCGAATGCCGGCAAATTTGGAAATCAAGGAATTTTCCAACGCACTTCAAATTTTGCATGATCCAAACTGTATATATTCCGCACTTGTCCTGCAAAATTGACAGATTTTCGCTGGGAAATGGCCGAGAAATTTAAGGATGTAGGGAAAACGGAGCTCGGCTACGTGGCTACTCCCCTAACCGTGGCTGTTGGGACACCGTGCGCTGCGCTGGTCTACCCTTGGACGGCCGTTGACCCACCCCAGATTGTGACGGGAATTTGGTCAAAGTGTGTCCCAAATGACGGCAAATTGGGAAATCAAGGAATTTTCCAACGAACTTCAAATTTTGCATGCTCCAAACTGTATATATTCCGCACTTGTCCTGCAAAATTGACAGATTTTTGCTGGGAAATGGCCGAGAAATTTAAGGATGTAGGGAAAACGGAGCTCGGCTACGTGGCTACTCCCCTAACCGTGGCTGTTGGGACACCCTGCGCTGCGCTGGTGTACCTTTGGACGGCCGTTGACTCACCCCAGATTGTGACGGGAATTTGGTCAAAGTGTGTCCCAAATGCCGGCAAATTTGGAACTCAAGGAATTTTCCAACGAACTTCAAATTTTGCATGCTCCAAACTGTATATATTCCGCCCTTGTCCTTCAAAATTGACAGATTTTCGCTGGGAAATGGCGGAGAAATTTAAGGATGTAGGGAAAACGGAGCTCGGCTACGTGGCTACTCCCCTAACCGTGGCTGTTGGGACACCGTGCGCTGCGCTGGTGTACCTTTGGACGGCCGTTGACTCACCCCAGATTGTGACGGGAATTTGGTCAAAGTGTGTCCCAAATGACGGCAAATTGGGAAATCAAGGAATTTTCCAACGAACTTCAAATTTTGCATGCTCCAAACTGTATATATTCCGCACTTGTCCTGCAAAATTGACAGATTTTTGCTGGGAAATGGCCGAGAAATTTAAGGATGTAGGGAAAACGGAGCTCGGCTACGTGGCTACTCCCCTAACCGTGGCTGTTGGGACACCTGCGCTGCGCTGGTGTACATTTGGACGGCCGTTGACTCACCCCAGATTGTGACGGGAATTTAGTCAAAGTGTGTCCCAAATGCCGGCAAATTTGGAAATCAAGGAATTTTCCAACGAACTTTATATTTTGCATGCTCCAAACTGTATATATTCCGCACTTGTCCTGCAAAATTGACAGATTTTCGCAGGGAAATGGCCGAGAAATTTAAGGATGTAGGGAAAACGGAGTTCGGCTACGTGGCTACTCCCCTAACCGTGGCTGTTGGGACACCCTGCGCTGCGCTGGTGTACCTTTGGACGGCCGTTGACTCATCCCATATTGTGACGGGAATTTGGTCAAAGTGTGACCCAAATGCCGGCAAATTTGGAAATCAAGTAATTTTCCAACGAACTTCAAATTTTGCATGCTCCAAACTGAATATATATTCCGCACTTGTCCTGCAAAATTGACAGATTTTCGCTGGGAAATGGCCGAGAAATTTTAGGATGTAGGGAAAACGAAGCTCGGCTACACCGTGCGCTGCGCTGGTCTACCCTTGGACGGCCGTTGACCCACCCCAGATTGTGACGGGAATTTGGTCAAAGTGTGTCCCAAATGCCGGCAAATTTGGAAATCAAGTAATTTTCCAACGAACTTCAAATTTTGCATGCACCAAACTGTATATATTCCGCACTTGTCCTGCAAAATTGACAGATTTTCGCTGGGAAATGGCGGAGAAATTTAAGGATGTAGGGAAAACGGAGCTCGGCTACGTGGCTACTCCCCTAACCGTGGCTGTTGGGACACCGTGCGCTGCGCTGGTGTACCTTTGGACGGCCGTTGACTCACCCCAGATTGTGACGGGAATTTGGTCAAAGTGTGTCCCAAATGACGGCAAATTGGGAAATCAAGGAATTTTCCAACGAACTTCAAATTTTGCATGCTCCAAACTGTATATATTCCGCACTTGTCCTGCAAAATTGACAGATTTTTGCTGGGAAATGGCCGAGAAATTTAAGGATGTAGGGAAAACGGAGCTCGGCTACGTGGCTACTCCCCTAACCGTGGCTGTTGGGACACCTGCGCTGCGCTGGTGTACATTTGGACGGCCGTTGACTCACCCCAGATTGTGACGGGAATTTAGTCAAAGTGTGTCCCAAATGCCGGCAAATTTGGAAATCAAGGAATTTTCCAACGAACTTTATATTTTGCATGCTCCAAACTGTATATATTCCGCACTTGTCCTGCAAAATGGACAGATTTTCGCAGGGAAATGGCCGAGAAATTTAAGGATGTAGGGAAAACGGAGTTCGGCTACGTGGCTACTCCCCTAACCGTGGCTGTTGGGACACCCTGCGCTGCGCTGGTGTACCTTTGGACGGCCGTTGACTCATCCCATATTGTGACGGGAATTTGGTCAAAGTGTGACCCAAATGCCGGCAAATTTGGAAATCAAGTAATTTTCCAACGAACTTCAAATTTTGCATGCTCCAAACTGAATATATATTCCGCACTTGTCCTGCAAAATTGACAGATTTTCGCTGGGAAATGGCCGAGAAATTTAAGGATGTAGGAAAAACGAAGCTCGGCTACACCGTGCGCTGCGCTGGTCTACCCTTGGACGGCCGTTGACCCACCCCAGATTGTGACGGGAATTTGGTCAACGTGTGTCCCGAATGCCGGCAAATTTGGAAATCAAGGAATTTTCCAACGCACTTCAAATTTTGCATGATCCAAACTGTATATATTCCGCACTTGTCCTGCAAAATTGACAGATTTTCGCTGGGAAATGGCCGAGAAATTTAAGGATGTAGGGAAAACGGAGCTCGGCTACGTGGCTACTCCCCTAACCGTGGCTGTTGGGACACCGTGCGCTGCGCTGGTCTACCCTTGGACGGCCGTTGACCCACCCCAGATTGTGACGGGAATTTGGTCAAAGTGTGTCCTAAATGCCGGCAAATTTGGAAATCAAGGAATTTTCCAACGAACTTTATATTTTGCATGCTCCAAACTGTATATATTCCGCACTTGTCCTGCAAAATTGACAGATTTTCGAAGGGAAATGGCCGAGAAATTTAAGGATGTAGGGAAAACGGAGTTCGGCTACGTGGCTACTCCCCTAACCGTGGCTGTTGGGACACCCTGCGCTGCGCTGGTGTACCTTTGGACGGCCGTTGACTCATCCCATATTGTGACGGGAATTTGGTCAAAGTGTGTCCCAAATGCCGGCAAATTTGGAAATCAAGTAATTTTCCAACGAACTTCAAATTTTGCATGCTCCAAACTGTATATATTCCGCACTTGTCCAGCAAAATTGACAGATTTTCGCTGGGAAATGGCCGATAAATTTAAGGATGTAGGGAAAACGAAGCTCGGCTACGTGGCTACTCCCCTAACCGTGGCTGTTGGGACACCCTGCGCTGCGCTGGTGTACCTTTGGACGGCCGTTGACTCACCCCAGATTGTGACGGGAATTTGGTCAAAGTGTGTCCCAAATGCCGGCAAATTTGGAACTCAAGGAATTTTCCAACGAACTTCAAATTTTGCATGCTCCAAACTGTATATATTCCGCCCTTGTCCTTCAAAATTGACAGATTTTCGCTGGGAAATGGCGGAGAAATTTAAGGATGTAGGGAAAACGGAGCTCGGCTACGTGGCTACTCCCCTAACCGTGGCTGTTGGGACACCGTGCGCTGCGCTGGTGTACCTTTGGACGGCCGTTGACTCACCCCAGATTGTGACGGGAATTTGGTCAAAGTGTGTCCCAAATGACGGCAATTTGGGAAATCAAGGAATTTTCCAACGAACTTCAAATTTTGCATGCTCCAAACTGTATATATTCCGCACTTGTCCTGCAAAATTGACAGATTTTTGCTGGGAAATGGCCGAGAAATTTAAGGATGTAGGGAAAACGGAGCTCGGCTACGTGGCTACTCCCCTAACCGTGGCTGTTGGGACACCCTGCGCTGCGCTGGTGTACCTTTGGACGGCCGTTGACTCACCGCAGATTGTGACGGGAATTTGGTCAAAGTGTGTCCCAAATGCCGGCAAATTTGGAACTCAAGGAATTTTCCAACGAACTTCAAATTTTGCATGCTCCAAACTGTATATATTCCGCCCTTGTCCTTCAAAATTGACAGATTTTCGCTGGGAAATGGCGGAGAAATTTAAGGATGTAGGGAAAACGGAGCTCGGCTACGTGGCTACTCCCCTAACCGTGGCTGTTGGGACACCGTGCGCTGCGCTGGTGTACCTTTGGACGGCCGTTGACTCACCCCAGATTGTGACGGGAATTTGGTCAAAGTGTGTCCCAAATGACGGCAAATTGGGAAATCAAGGAATTTTCCAACGAACTTCAAATTTTGCATGCTCCAAACTGTATATATTCCGCACTTGTCCTGCAAAATTGACAGATTTTTGCTGGGAAATGGCCGAGAAATTTAAGGATGTAGGGAAAACGGAGCTCGGCTACGTGGCTACTCCCCTAACCGTGGCTGTTGGGACACCTGCGCTGCGCTGGTGTACATTTGGACGGCCGTTGACTCACCCCAGATTGTGACGGGAATTTAGTCAAAGTGTGTCCCAAATGCCGGCAAATTTGGAAATCAAGGAATTTTCCAACGAACTTAATATTTTGCATGCTCCAAACTGTATATATTCCGCACTTGTCCTGCAAAATTGACAGATTTTCGCAGGGAAATGGCCGAGAAATTTAAGGATGTAGGGAAAACGGAGTTCGGCTACGTGGCTACTCCCCTAACCGTGGCTGTTGGGACACCCTGCGCTGCGCTGGTGTACCTTTGGACGGCCGTTGACTCATCCCATATTGTGACGGGAATTTGGTCAAAGTGTGACCCAAATGCCGGCAAATTTGGAAATCAAGTAATTTTCCAACGAACTTCAAATTTTGCATGCTCCAAACTGAATATATATTCCGCACTTGTCCTGCAAAATTGACAGATTTTCGCTGGGAAATGGCCGAGAAATTTAAGGATGTAGGGAAAACGAAGCTCGGCTACACCGTGCGCTGCGCTGGTCTACCCTTGGACGGCCGTTGACCCACCCCAGATTGTGACGGGAATTTGGTCAAAGTGTGTCCCAAATGCCGGCAAATTTGGAAATCAAGTAATTTTCCAACGAACTTCAAATTTTGCATGCACCAAACTGTATATATTCCGCACTTGTCCTGCAAAATTGACAGATTTTCGCTGGGAAATGGCCGAGAAATTTAAGGATGTAGGGAAAACGGAGCTCGGCTACGTGGCTACTCCCCTAACCGTGGCTGTTGGGACACCTGCGCTGCGCTGGTGTACATTTGGACGGCCGTTGACTCACCCCAGATTGTGACGGGAATTTAGTCAAAGTGTGTCCCAAATGCCGGCAAATTTGGAAATCAAGGAATTTTCCAACGAACTTTATATTTTGCATGCTCCAAACTGTATATATTCCGCACTTGTCCTGCAAAATTGACAGATTTTCGCAGGGAAATGGCCGAGAAATTTAAGGATGTAGGGAAAACGGAGTTCGGCTACGTGGCTACTCCCCTAACCGTGGCTGTTGGGACACCCTGCGCTGCGCTGGTGTACCTTTGGACGGCCGTTGACTCATCCCATATTGTGACGGGAATTTGGTCAAAGTGTGTCCCAAATGCCGGCAAATTTGGAAATCAAGGAATTTTCCAACGAACTTTATATTTTGCATGCTCCAAACTGTATGTATTCCGCACTTGTCCTGCAAAATTGACAGATTTTCGCAGGGAAATGGCCGAGAAATTTAAGGATGTAGGGAAAACGGAGTTCGGCTACGTGGCTACTCCCCTAACCGTGGCTGTTGGGACACCCTGCGCTGCGCTGGTGTACCTTTGGACGGCCGTTGACTCATCCCATATTGTGACGGGAATTTGGTCAAAGTGTGTCCCAAATGCCGGCAAATTTGGAAATCAAGTAATTTTCCAACGAACTTCAAATTTTGCATGCTCCAAACTGTATATATTCCGCACTTGTCCTGCAAAATTGACAGATTTTCGCTGGGAAATGGCCGAGAAATTTAAGGATGTAGGGAAAACGAAGCTCGGCTACGTGGCTACTCCCCTAACCGTGGCTGTTGGGACACCCTGCGCTGCGCTGGTGTACCTTTGGACGGCCGTTGACTCACCCCAGATTGTGACGGGAATTTGGTCAAAGTGTGTCCCAAATGCCGGCAAATTTGGAACTCAAGGAATTTTCCAACGAACTTCAAATTTTGCATGCTCCAAACTGTATATATTCCGCCCTTGTCCTTCAAAATTGACAGATTTTCGCTGGGAAATGGCGGAGAAATTTAAGGATGTAGGGAAAACGGAGCTCGGCTACGTGGCTACTCCCCTAACCGTGGCTGTTGGGACACCGTGCGCTGCGCTGGTGTACCTTTGGACGGCCGTTGACTCACCCCAGATTGTGACGGGAATTTGGTCAAAGTGTGTCCCAAATGACGGCAAATTGGGAAATCAAGGAATTTTCCAACGAACTTCAAATTTTGCATGCTCCAAACTGTATATATTCCGCACTTGTCCTGCAAAATTGACAGATTTTTGCTGGGAAATGGCCGAGAAATTTAAGGATGTAGGGAAAACGGAGCTCGGCTACGTGGCTACTCCCCTAACCGTGGCTGTTGGGACACCCTGCGCTGCGCTGGTGTACCTTTGGACGGCCGTTGACTCACCCCAGATTGTGACGGGAATTTGGTCAAAGTGTGTCCCAAATGCCGGCAAATTTGGAACTCAAGGAATTTTCCAACGAACTTCAAATTTTGCATGCTCCAAACTGAATATATATTCCGCACTTGTCCTGCAAAATTGACAGATTTTCGCTGGGAAATGGCCGAGAAATTTAAGGATGTAGGGAAAACGAAGCTCGGCTACACCGTGCGCTGCGCTGGTCTACCCTTGGACGGCCGTTGACCCACCCCAGATTGTGACGGGAATTTGGTCAAAGTGTGTCCCAAATGCCGGCAAATTTGGAAATCAAGTAATTTTCCAACGAACTTCAAATTTTGCATGCACCAAACTGTATATATTCCGCACTTGTCCTGCAAAATTGACAGATTTTCGCTGGGAAATGGCGGAGAAATTTAAGGATGTAGGGAAAACGGAGCTCGGCTACGTGGCTACTCCCCTAACCGTGGCTGTTGGGACACCGTGCGCTGCGCTGGTGTACCTTTGGACGGCCGTTGACTCACCCCAGATTGTGACGGGAATTTGGTCAAAGTGTGTCCCAAATGACGGCAAATTGGGAAATCAAGGAATTTTCCAACGAACTTCAAATTTTGCATGCTCCAAACTGTATATATTCCGCACTTGTCCTGCAAAATTGACAGATTTTTGCTGGGAAATGGCCGAGAAATTTAAGGATGTAGGGAAAACGGAGCTCGGCTACGTGGCTACTCCCCTAACCGTGGCTGTTGGGACACCTGCGCTGCGCTGGTGTACATTTGGACGGCCGTTGACTCACCCCAGATTGTGACGGGAATTTAGTCAAAGTGTGTCCCAAATGCCGGCAAATTTGGAAATCAAGGAATTTTCCAACGAACTTTATATTTTGCATGCTCCAAACTGTATATATTCCGCACTTGTCCTGCAAAATTGACAGATTTTCGCAGGGAAATGGCCGAGAAATTTAAGGATGTAGGGAAAACGGAGTTCGGCTACGTGGCTACTCCCCTAACCGTGGCTGTTGGGACACCCTGCGCTGCGCTGGTGTACCTTTGGACGGCCGTTGACTCATCCCATATTGTGACGGGAATTTGGTCAAAGTGTGTCCCAAATGCCGGCAAATTTGGAAATCAAGGAATTTTCCAACGAACTTTATATTTTGCATGCTCCAAACTGTATATATTCCGCACTTGTCCTGCAAAATTGACAGATTTTCGCAGGGAAATGGCCGAGAAATTTAAGGATGTAGGGAAAACGGAGTTCGGCTACGTGGCTACTCCCCTAACCGTGGCTGTTGGGACACCCTGCGCTGCGCTGGTGTACCTTTGGACGGCCGTTGACCCACCCCAGATTGTGACGGGAATTTGGTCAAAGTGTGTCCCAAATGCCGGCAAATTTGGAAATCAAGTAATTTTCCAACGAACTTCAAATTTTGCATGCACCAAACTGTATATATTCCGCACTTGTCCTGCAAAATTGACAGATTTTCGCTGGGAAATGGCGGAGAAATTTAAGGATGTAGGGAAAACGGAGCTCGGCTACGTGGCTACTCCCCTAACCGTGGCTGTTGGGACACCGTGCGCTGCGCTGGTGTACCTTTGGACGGCCGTTGACTCACCCCAGATTGTGACGGGAATTTGGTCAAAGTGTGTCCCAAATGACGGCAAATTGGGAAATCAAGGAATTTTCCAACGAACTTCAAATTTTGCATGCTCCAAACTGTATATATTCCGCACTTGTCCTGCAAAATTGACAGATTTTTGCTGGGAAATGGCCGAGAAATTTAAGGATGTAGGGAAAACGGAGCTCGGCTACGTGGCTACTCCCCTAACCGTGGCTGTTGGGACACCTGCGCTGCGCTGGTGTACATTTGGACGGCCGTTGACTCACCCCAGATTGTGACGGGAATTTAGTCAAAGTGTGTCCCAAATGCCGGCAAATTGGGAAATCAAGGAATTTTCCAACGAACTTCAAATTTTGCATGCTCCAAACTGTATATATTCCGCACTTGTCCTGCAAAATTGACAGATTTTTGCTGGGAAATGGCCGAGAAATTTAAGGATGTAGGGAAAACGGAGCTCGGCTACGTGGCTACTCCCCTAACCGTGGCTGTTGGGACACCCTGCGCTGCGCTGGTGTACCTTTGGACGGCCGTTGACTCACCCCAGATTGTGACGGGAATTTGGTCAAAGTGTGTCCCAAATGCCGGCAAATTTGGAACTCAAGTAATTTTCCAACGAACTTCAAATTTTGCATGCTCCAAACTGTATATATTCCGCCCTTGTCCTGCAAAATTGACAGATTTTCGCTGGGAAATGGCCGAGAAATTTAAGGATGTAGGGAAAACGAAGCTCGGCTACACCGTGCGCTGCGCTGGTCTACCCTTGGACGGCCGTTGACCCACCCCAGATTGTGACGGGAATTTGGTCAAAGTGTGTCCCAAATGCCGGCAAATTTGGAAATCAAGTAATTTTCCAACGAACTTCAAATTTTGCATGCACCAAACTGTATATATTCCGCACTTGTCCTGCAAAATTGACAGATTTTCGCTAGGAAATGGCCGAGAAATTTAAGGATGTAGGGAAAACGGAGCTCGGCTACGTGGCTACTCCCCTAACCGTGGCTGTTGGGACACCGTGCGCTGCGCTGGTGTACCTTTGAACGGCCGTTGACTCACCCCAGATTGTGACGGGAATTTATCAAAGTGTGTCCCAAATGCCGGCAAATTTGGAAATCAAGGAATTTTCCAACGAACTTCAAATTTTGCATGCACCAAACTGTATATATTCCGCACTTGTCCAGCAAAATTAACAGATTTTCGCTGGGAAATGGCCGATAAATTTCAGGATGTAAGAAAAACGGAGCTCGGCTACGTGGCTACTCCCCTAACCGTGGCTGCTGGGACACCCTGCGCTGCGCTGGTGTACCTTTGGACGGCCGTTGACTCACCCCAGATTGTGACGGGAATTTGGTCAACGTGTGTCCCGAATGCCGGCAAATTTGGAAATCAAGTAATTTTCCAACGAACTTCAAATTTTGCATGCTCCAAACTGAATATATATTCCGCACTTGTCCTGCAAAATTGACAGATTTTCGCTGGGAAATGGCCGAGAAATTTAAGGATGTAGGGAAAACGAAGCTCGGCTACACCGTGCGCTGCGCTGGTCTACCCTTGGACGGCCGTTGACCCACCCCAGATTGTGACGGGAATTTGGTCAAAGTGTGTCCCAAATGCCGGCAAATTTGGAAATCAAGTAATTTTCCAACGAACTTCAAATTTTGCATGCACCAAACTGTATATATTCCGCACTTGTCCTGCAAAATTGACAGATTTTCGCTGGGAAATGGCGGAGAAATTTAAGGATGTAGGGAAAACGGAGCTCGGCTACGTGGCTACTCCCCTAACCGTGGCTGTTGGGACACCGTGCGCTGCGCTGGTGTACCTTTGGACGGCCGTTGACTCACCCCAGATTGTGACGGGAATTTGGTCAAAGTGTGTCCCAAATGACGGCAAATTGGGAAATCAAGGAATTTTCCAACGAACTTCAAATTTTGCATGCTCCAAACTGTATATATTCCGCACTTGTCCTGCAAAATTGACAGATTTTTGCTGGGAAATGGCCGAGAAATTTAAGGATGTAGGGAAAACGGAGCTCGGCTACGTGGCTACTCCCCTAACCGTGGCTGTTGGGACACCTGCGCTGCGCTGGTGTACATTTGGACGGCCGTTGACTCACCCCAGATTGTGACGGGAATTTAGTCAAAGTGTGTCCCAAATGCCGGCAAATTTGGAAATCAAGGAATTTTCCAACGAACTTTATATTTTGCATGCTCCAAACTGTATATATTCCGCACTTGTCCTGCAAAATTGACAGATTTTCGCAGGGAAATGGCCGAGAAATTTAAGGATGTAGGGAAAACGGAGTTCGGCTACGTGGCTACTCCCCTAACCGTGGCTGTTGGGACACCCTGCGCTGCGCTGGTGTACCTTTGGACGGCCGTTGACTCATCCCATATTGTGACGGGAATTTGGTCAAAGTGTGACCCAAATGCCGGCAAATTTGGAAATCAAGTAATTTTCCAACGAACTTCAAATTTTGCATGCTCCAAACTGAATATATATTCCGCACTTGTCCTGCAAAATTGACAGATTTTCGCTGGGAAATGGCCGAGAAATTTAAGGATGTAGGGAAAACGAAGCTCGGCTACACCGTGCGCTGCGCTGGTCTACCCTTGGACGGCCGTTGACCCACCCCAGATTGTGACGGGAATTTGGTCAAAGTGTGTCCCAAATGCCGGCAAATTTGGAAATCAAGTAATTTTCCAACGAACTTCAAATTTTGCATGCACCAAACTGTATATATTCCGCACTTGTCCTGCAAAATTGACAGATTTTCGCTAGGAAATGGCCGAGAAATTTAAGGATGTAGGGAAAACGGAGCTCGGCTACGTGGCTACTCCCCTAACCGTGGCTGTTGGGACACCGTGCGCTGCGCTGGTGTACCTTTGAACGGCCGTTGACTCACCCCAGATTGTGACGGGAATTTATCAAAGTGTGTCCCAAATGCCGGCAAATTTGGAAATCAAGGAATTTTCCAACGAACTTCAAATTTTGCATGCACCAAACTGTATATATTCCGCACTTGTCCAGCAAAATTAACAGATTTTCGCTGGGAAATGGCCGATAAATTTCAGGATGTAGGAAAAACGGAGCTCGGCTACGTGGCTACTCCCCTAACCGTGGCTGCTGGGACACCCTGCGCTGCGCTGGTGTACCTTTGGACGGCCGTTGACTCACCCCAGATTGTGACGGGAATTTGGTCAACGTGTGTCCCGAATGCCGGCAAATTTGGAAATCAAGGAATTTTCCAACGTACTTCAAATTTTGCATGCACCAAACTGTATATTTTCCGCACTTGTCCTGCAAAATTGACAGATTTTCGCTGGGAAATGGCCGAGAAATTTAAGGATGTAGGGAAAACGGAGCTCGGCTACGTGGCTACTCCCCTAACCGTGGCTGTTGGGACACCGTGCGCTGCGCTGGTGTACCTTTGGACGGCCGTTGACTCACCCCAGATTGTGACGGGAATTTGGTCAAAGTGTGTCCCAAATGACGGCAAATTGAAAAATCAAGGAATTTTCCAACGAACTTCAAATTTTGCATGCTCCAAACTGTATATATTCCGCACTTGTCCTGCAAAATTGACAGATTTTCGCTGGGAAATGGCCGAGAAATTTAAGGATGTAGGGAAAACGGAGTTCGGCTACGTGGCTACTCCCCTAACCGTGGCTGTTGGGACACCCTGCGCTGCGCTGGTGTACCTTTGGACGGCCGTTGACTCACCCCAGATTGTGACGGGAATTTGGTCAAAGTGTGTCCCAAATGCCGGCAAATTTGGAAATCAAGGAATTTTCCAACGAACTTCAAATTTTGCATGCTCCAAACTGTATATATTCCGCACTTGTCCTGCAAAATTGACAGATTTTCGCTGGGAATTGGCCGAGAAATTTAAGGATGTAGGGAAAACGGAGCTCGGCTACGTGGCTACTCCCCTAACCGTGGCTGTTGGGACACCTGCGCTGCGCTGGTGTACATTTTGACGGCCGTTGACTCACCCCAGATTGTGACGGGAATTTAGTCAAAGTGTGTCCCAAATGCCGGCAAATTTGGAAATCAAGGAATTTTCCAACGTACTTCAAATTTTGCATGCACCAAACTGTATATATTCCGCACTTGTCCTGCAAAATTGACAGATTTTCGCTGGGAAATGGCCGATAAATTTCAGGATGTAGGAAAAACGGAGCTCGGCTACGTGGCTACTCCCCTAACCGTGGCTGTTGGGACACCCTGCGCTGCGCTGGTGTACCTTTGGACGGCCGTTGACTCACCCCAGATTGTGACGGGAATTTGGTCAACGTGTGTCCCGAATGCCGGCAAATTTGGAAATCAAGGAATTTTCCAACGCACTTCAAATTTTGCATGCTCCAAACTGTATATATTCCGCACTTGTCCTGCAAAATTGACAGATTTTCGCTGGGAAATGGCCGAGAAATTTAAGGATGTAGGGAAAACGGAGATCGGCTACGTGGCTACTCCCCTAACCGTGGCTGTTGGGACACCGTGCGCTGCGCTGGTCTACCCTTGGACGGCCGTTGACCCACCCCAGATTGTGACGGGAATTTGGTCAAAGTGTGTCCCAAATGCCGGCAAATTTGGAAATCAAGGAATTTTCCAACGAACTTTATATTTTGCATGCTCTAAACTGTATATATTCCGCACTTGTCCTGCAAAATTGACAGATTTTCGCAGGGAAATGGCCGAGAAATTTAAGGATGTAGGGAAAACGGAGTTCGGCTACGTGGCTACTCCCCTAACCGTGGCTGTTGGGACACCCTGCGCTGCGCTGGTGTACCTTTGGACGGCCGTTGACTCATCCCATATTGTGACGGGAATTTGGTCAAAGTGTGTCCCAAATGCCGGCAAATTTGGAAATCAAGTAATTTTCCAACGAACTTCAAATTTTGCATGCTCCAAACTGTATATATTCCGCACTTGTCCTGCAAAATTGACAGATTTTCGCTGGGAAATGGCCGAGAAATTTAAGGATGTAGGGAAAACGAAGCTCGGCTACGTGGCTACTCTCCTAACCGTGGCTGTTGGGACACCCTGCGCTGCGCTGGTGTACCTTTGGACGGCCGTTGACTCACCCCAGATTGTGACGGGAATTTGGTCAAAGTGTGTCCAAAATGCCGGCAAATTTGGAACTCAAGGAATTTTCCAACGAACTTCAAATTTTGCATGCTCCAAACTGTATATATTCCGCCCTTGTCCTTCAAAATTGACAGATTTTCGCTGGGAAATGGCGGAGAAATTTAAGGATGTAGGGAAAACGGAGCTCGGCTACGTGGCTACTCCCCTAACCGTGGCTGTTGGGACACCGTGCGCTGCGCTGGTGTACCTTTGGACGGCCGTTGACTCACCCCAGATTGTGACGGGAATTTGGTCAAAGTGTGTCCCAAATGACGGCAAATTGGGAAATCAAGGAATTTTCCAACGAACTTCAAATTTTGCATGCTCCAAACTGTATATATTCCGCACTTGTCCTGCAAAATTGACAGATTTTTGCTGGGAAATGGCCGAGAAATTTAAGGATGTAGGGAAAACGGAGCTCGGCTACGTGGCTACTCCCCTAACCGTGGCTGTTGGGACACCTGCGCTGCGCTGGTGTACATTTTGACGGCCGTTGACTCACCCCAGATTGTGACGGGAATTTAGTCAAAGTGTGTCCCAAATGCCGGCAAATTTGGAAATCAAGGAATTTTCCAACGTACTTCAAATTTTGCATGCACCAAACTGTATATATTCCGCACTTGTCCTGCAAAATTGACAGATTTTCGCTGGGAAATGGCCGATAAATTTCAGGATGTAGGAAAAACGGAGCTCGGCTACGTGGCTACTCCCCTAACCGTGGCTGTTGGGACACCCTGCGCTGCGCTGGTGTACCTTTGGACGGCCGTTGACTCACCCCAGATTGTGACGGGAATTTGGTCAACGTGTGTCCCGAATGCCGGCAAATTTGGAAATCAAGGAATTTTCCAACGCACTTCAAATTTTGCATGCTCCAAACTGTATATATTCCGCACTTGTCCTGCAAAATTGACAGATTTTCGCTGGGAAATGGCCGAGAAATTTAAGGATGTAGGGAAAACGGAGCTCGGCTACGTGGCTACTCCCCTAACCGTGGCTGTTGGGACACCGTGCGCTGCGCTGGTCTACCCTTGGACGGCCGTTGACCCACCCCAGATTGTGACGGGAATTTGGTCAAAGTGTGTCCCAAATGCCGGCAAATTTGGAAATCAAGGAATTTTCCAACGAACTTTATATTTTGCATGCTCTAAACTGTATATATTCCGCACTTGTCCTGCAAAATTGACAGATTTTCGCAGGGAAATGGCCGAGAAATTTAAGGATGTAGGGAAAACGGAGTTCGGCTACGTGGCTACTCCCCTAACCGTGGCTGTTGGGACACCCTGCGCTGCGCTGGTGTACCTTTGGACGGCCGTTGACTCATCCCATATTGTGACGGGAATTTGGTCAAAGTGTGTCCCAAATGCCGGCAAATTTGGAAATCAAGTAATTTTCCAACGAACTTCAAATTTTGCATGCTCCAAACTGTATATATTCCGCACTTGTCCTGCAAAATTGACAGATTTTCGCTGGGAAATGGCCGAGAAATTTAAGGATGTAGGGAAAACGAAGCTCGGCTACGTGGCTACTCTCCTAACCGTGGCTGTTGGGACACCCTGCGCTGCGCTGGTGTACCTTTGGACGGCCGTTGACTCACCCCAGATTGTGACGGGAATTTGGTCAAAGTGTGTCCCAAATGACGGCAAATTGGGAAATCAAGGAATTTTCCAACGAACTTCAAATTTTGCATGCTCCAAACTGTATATATTCCGCACTTGTCCTGCAAAATTGACAGATTTTTGCTGGGAAATGGCCGAGAAATTTAAGGATGTAGGGAAAACGGAGCTCGGCTACGTGGCTACTCCCCTAACCGTGGCTGTTGGGACACCTGCGCTGCGCTGGTGTACATTTGGACGGCCGTTGACTCACCCCAGATTGTGACGGGAATTTAGTCAAAGTGTGTCCCAAATGCCGGCAAATTTGGAAATCAAGGAATTTTCCAACGAACTTTATATTTTGCATGCTCCAAACTGTATATATTCCGCACTTGTCCTGCAAAATTGACAGATTTTCGCAGGGAAATGGCCGAGAAATTTAAGGATGTAGGGAAAACGGAGTTCGGCTACGTGGCTACTCCCCTAACCGTGGCTGTTGGGACACCCTGCGCTGCGCTGGTGTACCTTTGGACGGCCGTTGACTCATCCCATATTGTGACGGGAATTTGGTCAAAGTGTGACCCAAATGCCGGCAAATTTGGAAATCAAGTAATTTTCCAACGAACTTCAAATTTTGCATGCTCCAAACTGAATATATATTCCGCACTTGTCCTGCAAAATTGACAGATTTTCGCTGGGAAATGGCCGAGAAATTTAAGGATGTAGGGAAAACGAAGCTCGGCTACACCGTGCGCTGCGCTGGTCTACCCTTGGACAGCCGTTGACCCACCCCAGATTGTGACGGGAATTTGGTCAAAGTGTGTCCCAAATGCCGGCAAATTTGGAAATCAAGGAATTTTCCAACGTACTTCAAATTTTGCATGCACCAAACTGTATATATTCCGCACTTGTCCTGCAAAATTGACAGATTTTCGCTGGGAAATGGCCGATAAATTTCAGGATGTAGGAAAAACGGAGCTCGGCTAAGTGGCTACTCCCCTAACCGTGGCTGTTGGGACACCCTGCGCTGCGCTGGTGTACCTTTGGACGGCCGTTGACTCACCCCAGATTGTGACGGGAATTTGGTCAAAGTGTGTCCCAAATGCCGGCAAATTTGGAAATCAAGGAATTTTCCAACGAACTTCAAATTTTGCATGCTCCAAACAGTATATATTCCGCACTTGTCCTGCAAAATTGACAGATTTTCGCTGGGAAATGGCCGAGAAATTTAAGGATGTAGGGAAAACGGAGCTCGGCTACGTGGCTACTCCCCTAACCGTGGCTGTTGGGACACCCTGCGGTGCGCTGGTGTACCTTTGGACGGCCGTTGACTCACCCCAAATTGTGACGGGAATTTGGTCAAAGTGTGTCCCAAATGCCGGCAAATTTGGAAATCAAGGAATTTTCCAACGTACTTCAAATTTTGCATGCACCAAACTGTATATATTCCGCACTTGTCCTGCAAAATTGACAGATTTTCGCTGGGAAATGGCCGAGAAATTTAAGGATGTAGGGAAAACGGAGCTCGGCTACGTGGCTACTCCCCTAACCGTGGCTGTTGGGACACCGTGCGCTTCGCTGGTGTACCTTTGGACGGCCGTTGACTCACCCCAGATTGTGACGGGAATTTGGTCAAAGTGTGTCCCAAATGCCGGCAAATTTGGAAATCAAGGAATTTTCCAACGAACTTCAAATTTTGCATGCTCCAAACTGTATATATTCCGCACTTGTCCTGCAAAATTGACAGATTTTCGCTGGGAAATGGCCGAGAAATTTAAGGATGTAGGGAAAACGGAGCTCGGCTACGTGGCTACTCCCCTAACCGTGGCTGTTGGGACACCGTGCGCTGCGCTGGTCTACCCTTGGACGGCCGTTGACCCACCCCAGATTGTGACGGGAATTTGGTCAAAGTGTGTCCCAAATGACGGCAAATTTGGAAATCAAGGAATTTTCCAACGAACTTCAAATTTTGCATGCTCCAAACTGTATATATTCCGCACTTGTCCTGCAAAATTGACAGATTTTCGCTGGGAAATGGCTGAGAAATTTAAGGATGTAGGGAAAACGGAGCTCGGCTACGTGGCTACTCCCCTAACCGTGGCTGTTGGGACACCTGCGCTGCGCTGGTGTACATTTGGACGGCCGTTGACTCACCCCAGATTGTGACGGGAATTTAGTCAAAATGTGTCCCAAATGCCGGCAAAATTGGAAATCAAGGAATTTTCCAACGTACTTCAAATTTTGCATGCTCCAAACTGTATATATTCCGCACTTGTCCTGCAAAATTGACAGATTTTCGCTGGGAAATGGCCGAGAAATTTAAGGATGTAGGGAAAACGGAGTTCGGCTAAGTGGCTACTCCCCTAACCGTGGCTGTTGGGACACCCTGCGCTGCGCTGGTGTACCTTTGGACGGCCGTTGACTCACCCCAGATTGTGACGGGAATTTGGTCAAAGTGTGTCCCAAATGCCGGCAAATTTGGAAATCAATGAATTTTCCAACGAACTTCAAATTTTGCATGCTCCAAACTGTATATATTTCGCACTTGTCCTGCAAAATTGACAGATTTTCGCTGGGAAATGGCCGAGAAATTTTAGGATGTAGGGAAAACGGAGCTCGGCTACGTGGCTACTCCCCTAACCGTGGCTGTTGGGACACCCTGCGCTGCGCTGGTGTACCTTTGGACGGCCGTTGACTCACCCCAAATTGTGACGGGAATTTGGTCAAAGTGTGTCCCAAATGCCGGCAAATTTGGAAATCAAGGAATTTTCCAACGTACTTCAAATTTTGCATGCACCAAACTGTATATATTCCGCACTTGTCCTGCAAAATTGACAGATTTTCGCTTGGAAATGGCCGAGAAATTTAAGGATGTAGGGAAAACGGAGCTCGGCTACGTGGCTACTCCCCTAACCGTGGCTGTTGGGACACCCTGCGCTGCGCTGGTGTACCTTTGGACGGCCGTTGACTCACCCCAGATTGTGACGGGAATTTGGTCAAAGTGTGTCCCAAATGCCGGCAAATTTGGAACTCAAGGAATTTTCCAACGAACTTCAAATTTTGCATGCTCCAAACTGTATATATTCCGCCCTTGTCCTTCAAAATTGACAGATTTTCGCTGGGAAATGGCGGAGAAATTTAAGGATGTAGGGAAAACGGAGCTCGGCTACGTGGCTACTCCCCTAACCGTGGCTGTTGGGACACCGTGCGCTGCGCTGGTGTACCTTTGGACGGCCGTTGACTCACCCCAGATTGTGACGGGAATTTGGTCAAAGTGTGTCCCAAATGACGGCAAATTGGGAAATCAAGGAATTTTCCAACGAACTTCAAATTTTGCATGCTCCAAACTGTATATATTCCGCACTTGTCCTGCAAAATTGACAGATTTTTGCTGGGAAATGGCCGAGAAATTTAAGGATGTAGGGAAAACGGAGCTCGGCTACGTGGCTACTCCCCTAACCGTGGCTGTTGGGACACCTGCGCTGCGCTGGTGTACATTTGGACGGCCGTTGACTCACCCCAGATTGTGACGGGAATTTAGTCAAAGTGTGTCCCAAATGCCGGCAAATTTGGAAATCAAGGAATTTTCCAACGAACTTTATATTTTGCATGCTCCAAACTGTATATATTCCGCACTTGTCCTGCAAAATTGACAGATTTTCGCAGGGAAATGGCCGAGAAATTTAAGGATGTAGGGAAAACGGAGTTCGGCTACGTGGCTACTCCCCTAACCGTGGCTGTTGGGACACCCTGCGCTGCGCTGGTGTACCTTTGGACGGCCGTTGACTCATCCCATATTGTGACGGGAATTTGGTCAAAGTGTGACCCAAATGCCGGCAAATTTGGAAATCAAGTAATTTTCCAACGAACTTCAAATTTTGCATGCTCCAAACTGAATATATATTCCGCACTTGTCCTGCAAAATTGACAGATTTTCGCTGGGAAATGGCCGAGAAATTTAAGGATGTAGGGAAAACGAAGCTCGGCTACACCGTGCGCTGCGCTGGTCTACCCTTGGACGGCCGTTGACCCACCCCAGATTGTGACGGGAATTTGGTCAAAGTGTGTCCCAAATGCCGGCAAATTTGGAAATCAAGTAATTTTCCAACGAACTTCAAATTTTGCATGCACCAAACTGTATATATTCCGCACTTGTCCTGCAAAATTGACAGATTTTCGCTGGGAAATGGCGGAGAAATTTAAGGATGTAGGGAAAACGGAGCTCGGCTACGTGGCTACTCCCCTAACCGTGGCTGTTGGGACACCGTGCGCTGCGCTGGTGTACCTTTGGACGGCCGTTGACTCACCCCAGATTGTGACGGGAATTTGGTCAAAGTGTGTCCCAAATGACGGCAAATTGGGAAATCAAGGAATTTTCCAACGAACTTCAAATTCTGCATGCTCCAAACTGTATATATTCCGCACTTGTCCTGCAAAATTGACAGATTTTTGCTGGGAAATGGCCGAGAAATTTAAGGATGTAGGGAAAACGGAGCTCGGCTACGTGGCTACTCCCCTAACCGTGGCTGTTGGGACACCTGCGCTGCGCTGGTGTACATTTGGACGGCCGTTGACTCACCCCAGATTGTGACGGGAATTTAGTCAAAGTGTGTCCCAAATGCCGGCAAATTTGGAAATCAAGGAATTTTCCAACGAACTTTATATTTTGCATGCTCCAAACTGTATATATTCCGCACTTGTCCTGCAAAATTGACAGATTTTCGCAGGGAAATGGCCGAGAAATTTAAGGATGTAGGGAAAACGGAGTTCGGCTACGTGGCTACTCCCCTAACCGTGGCTGTTGGGACACCCTGCGCTGCGCTGGTGTACCTTTGGACGGCCGTTGACTCATCCCATATTGTGACGGGAATTTGGTCAAAGTGTGTCCCAAATGCCGGCAAATTTGGAAATCAAGTAATTTTCCAACGAACTTCAAATTTTGCATGCACCAAACTGTATATATTCCGCACTTGTCCTGCAAAATTGACAGATTTTCGCTGGGAAATGGCGGAGAAATTTAAGGATGTAGGGAAAACGGAGCTCGGCTACGTGGCTACTCCCCTAACCGTGGCTGTTGGGACACCGTGCGCTGCGCTGGTGTACCTTTGGACGGCCGTTGACTCACCCCAGATTGTGACGGGAATTTGGTCAAAGTGTGTCCCAAATGACGGCAAATTGGGAAATCAAGGAATTTTCCAACGAACTTCAAATTTTGCATGCTCCAAACTGTATATATTCCGCACTTGTCCTGCAAAATTGACAGATTTTTGCTGGGAAATGGCCGAGAAATTTAAGGATGTAGGGAAAACGGAGCTCGGCTACGTGGCTACTCCCCTAACCGTGGCTGTTGGGACACCTGCGCTGCGCTGGTGTACATTTGGACGGCCGTTGACTCACCCCAGATTGTGACGGGAATTTAGTCAAAGTGTGTCCCAAATGCCGGCAAATTGGGAAATCAAGGAATTTTCCAACGAACTTCAAATTTTGCATGCTCCAAACTGTATATATTCCGCACTTGTCCTGCAAAATTGACAGATTTTTGCTGGGAAATGGCCGAGAAATTTAAGGATGTAGGGAAAACGGAGCTCGGCTACGTGGCTACTCCCCTAACCGTGGCTGTTGGGACACCCTGCGCTGCGCTGGTGTACCTTTGGACGGCCGTTGACTCACCCCAGATTGTGACGGGAATTTGGTCAAAGTGTGTCCCAAATGCCGGCAAATTTGGAACTCAAGTAATTTTCCAACGAACTTCAAATTTTGCATGCTCCAAACTGTATATATTCCGCCCTTGTCCTGCAAAATTGACAGATTTTCGCTGGGAAATGGCCGAGAAATTTAAGGATGTAGGGAAAACGAAGCTCGGCTACACCGTGCGCTGCGCTGGTCTACCCTTGGACGGCCGTTGACCCACCCCAGATTGTGACGGGAATTTGGTCAAAGTGTGTCCCAAATGCCGCAAATTTGGAAATCAAGTAATTTTCCAACGAACTTCAAATTTTGCATGCACCAAACTGTATATATTCCGCACTTGTCCTGCAAAATTGACAGATTTTCGCTAGGAAATGGCCGAGAAATTTAAGGATGTAGGGAAAACGGAGCTCGGCTACGTGGCTACTCCCCTAACCGTGGCTGTTGGGACACCGTGCGCTGCGCTGGTGTACCTTTGAACGGCCGTTGACTCACCCCAGATTGTGACGGGAATTTATCAAAGTGTGTCCCAAATGCCGGCAAATTTGGAAATCAAGGAATTTTCCAACGAACTTCAAATTTTGCATGCACCAAACTGTATATATTCCGCACTTGTCCAGCAAAATTAACAGATTTTCGCTGGGAAATGGCCGATAAATTTCAGGATGTAGGAAAAACGGAGCTCGGCTACGTGGCTACTCCCCTAACCGTGGCTGCTGGGACACCCTGCGCTGCGCTGGTGTACCTTTGGACGGCCGTTGACTCACCCCAGATTGTGACGGGAATTTGGTCAACGTGTGTCCCGAATGCCGGCAAATTTGGAAATCAAGTAATTTTCCAACGAACTTCAAATTTTGCATGCTCCAAACTGAATATATATTCCGCACTTGTCCTGCAAAATTGACAGATTTTCGCTGGGAAATGGCCGAGAAATTTAAGGATGTAGGGAAAACGAAGCTCGGCTACACCGTGCGCTGCGCTGGTCTACCCTTGGACGGCCGTTGACCCACCCCAGATTGTGACGGGAATTTGGTCAAAGTGTGTCCCAAATGCCGGCAAATTTGGAAATCAAGTAATTTTCCAACGAACTTCAAATTTTGCATGCACCAAACTGTATATATTCCGCACTTGTCCTGCAAAATTGACAGATTTTCGCTGGGAAATGGCGGAGAAATTTAAGGATGTAGGGAAAACGGAGCTCGGCTACGTGGCTACTCCCCTAACCGTGGCTGTTGGGACACCGTGCGCTGCGCTGGTGTACCTTTGGACGGCCGTTGACTCACCCCAGATTGTGACGGGAATTTGGTCAAAGTGTGTCCCAAATGACGGCAAATTGGGAAATCAAGGAATTTTCCAACGAACTTCAAATTTTGCATGCTCCAAACTGTATATATTCCGCACTTGTCCCTGCAAAATTGACAGATTTTTGCTGGGAAATGGCCGAGAAATTTAAGGATGTAGGGAAAACGGAGCTCGGCTACGTGGTTACTCCCCTAACCGTGGCTGTTGGGACACCTGCGCTGCGCTGGTGTACATTTGGACGGCCGTTGACTCACCCCAGATTGTGACGGGAATTTAGTCAAAGTGTGTCCCAAATGCCGGCAAATTTGGAAATCAAGGAATTTTCCAACGAACTTTATATTTTGCATGCTCCAAACTGTATATATTCCGCACTTGTCCTGCAAAATTGACAGATTTTCGCAGGGAAATGGCCGAGAAATTTAAGGATGTAGGGAAAACGGAGTTCGGCTACGTGGCTACTCCCCTAACCGTGGCTGTTGGGACACCCTGCGCTGCGCTGGTGTACCTTTGGACGGCCGTTGACTCATCCCATATTGTGACGGGAATTTGGTCAAAGTGTGACCCAAATGCCGGCAAATTTGGAAATCAAGTAATTTTCCAACGAACTTCAAATTTTGCATGCTCCAAACTGAATATATATTCCGCACTTGTCCTGCAAAATTGACAGATTTTCGCTGGGAAATGGCCGAGAAATTTAAGGATGTAGGGAAAACGAAGCTCGGCTACACCGTGCGCTGCGCTGGTCTACCCTTGGACGGCCGTTGACCCACCCCAGATTGTGACGGGAATTTGGTCAAAGTGTGTCCCAAATGCCGGCAAATTTGGAAATCAAGTAATTTTCCAACGAACTTCAAATTTTGCATGCACCAAACTGTATATATTCCGCACTTGTCCTGCAAAATTGACAGATTTTCGCTAGGAAATGGCCGAGAAATTTAAGGATGTAGGGAAAACGGAGCTCGGCTACGTGGCTACTCCCCTAACCGTGGCTGTTGGGACACCGTGCGCTGCGCTGGTGTACCTTTGAACGGCCGTTGACTCACCCCAGATTGTGACGGGAATTTATCAAAGTGTGTCCCAAATGCCGGCAAATTTGGAAATCAAGGAATTTTCCAACGAACTTCAAATTTTGCATGCTCCAAACTGAATATATATTCCGCACTTGTCCTGCAAAATTGACAGATTTTCGCTGGGAAATGGCCGAGAAATTTAAGGATGTAGGGAAAACGAAGCTCGGCTACACCGTGCGCTGCGCTGGTCTACCCTTGGACGGCCGTTGACCCACCCCAGATTGTGACGGGAATTTGGTCAAAGTGTGTCCCAAATGCCGGCAAATTTGGAAATCAAGTAATTTTCCAACGAACTTCAAATTTTGCATGCACCAAACTGTATATATTCCGCACTTGTCCTGCAAAATTGACAGATTTTCGCTAGGAAATGGCCGAGAAATTTAAGGATGTAGGGAAAACGGAGCTCGGCTACGTGGCTACTCCCCTAACCGTGGCTGTTGGGACACCGTGCGCTGCGCTGGTGTACCTTTGAACGGCCGTTGACTCACCCCAGATTGTGACGGGAATTTATCAAAGTGTGTCCCAAATGCCGGCAAATTTGGAAATCAAGGAATTTTCCAACGAACTTCAAATTTTGCATGCACCAAACTGTATATATTCCGCACTTGTCCAGCAAAATTAACAGATTTTCGCTGGGAAATGGCCGATAAATTTCAGGATGTAGGAAAAACGGAGCTCGGCTACGTGGCTACTCCCCTAACCGTGGCTGCTGGGACACCCTGCGCTGCGCTGGTGTACCTTTGGACGGCCGTTGACTCACCCCAGATTGTGACGGGAATTTGGTCAACGTGTGTCCCGAATGCCGGCAAATTTGGAAATCAAGGAATTTTCCAACGTACTTCAAATTTTGCATGCACCAAACTGTATATTTTCCGCACTTGTCCTGCAAAATTGACAGATTTTCGCTGGGAAATGGCCGAGAAATTTAAGGATGTAGGGAAAACGGAGCTCGGCTACGTGGCTACTCCCCTAACCGTGGCTGTTGGGACACCGTGCGCTGCGCTGGTGTACCTTTGGACGGCCGTTGACTCACCCCAGATTGTGACGGGAATTTGGTCAAAGTGTGTCCCAAATGACGGCAAATTGAAAAATCAAGGAATTTTCCAACGAACTTTAAATTTTGCATGCTCCAAACTGTATATATTCCGCACTTGTCCTGCAAAATTGACAGATTTTCGCTGGGAAATGGCCGAGAAATTTAAGGATGTAGGGAAAACGGAGTTCGGCTACGTGGCTACTCCCCTAACCGTGGCTGTTGGGACACCCTGCGCTGCGCTGGTGTACCTTTGGACGGCCGTTGACTCACCCCAGATTGTGACGGGAATTTGGTCAAAGTGTGTCCCAAATGCCGGCAAATTTGGAAATCAAGGAATTTTCCAACGAACTTCAAATTTTGCATGCTCCAAACTGTATATATTCCGCACTTGTCCTGCAAAATTGACAGATTTTCGCTGGGAATTGGCCGAGAAATTTAAGGATGTAGGGAAAACGGAGCTCGGCTACGTGGCTACTCCCCTAACCGTGGCTGTTGGGACACCTGCGCTGCGCTGGTGTACATTTTGACGGCCGTTGACTCACCCCAGATTGTGACGGGAATTTGGTCAACGTGTGTCCCGAATGCCGGCAAATTTGGAAATCAAGGAATTTTCCAACGCACTTCAAATTTTGCATGCTCCAAACTGTATATATTCCGCACTTGTCCTGCAAAATTGACAGATTTTCGCTGGGAAATGGCCGAGAAATTTAAGGATGTAGGGAAAACGGAGCTCGGCTACGTGGCTACTCCCCTAACCGTGGCTGTTGGGACACCGTGCGCTGCGCTGGTCTACCCTTGGACGGCCGTTGACCCACCCCAGATTGTGACGGGAATTTGGTCAAAGTGTGTCCCAAATGCCGGCAAATTTGGAAATCAAGGAATTTTCCAACGAACTTTATATTTTGCATGCTCTAAACTGTATATATTCCGCACTTGTCCTGCAAAATTGACAGATTTTCGCAGGGAAATGGCCGAGAAATTTAAGGATGTAGGGAAAACGGAGTTCGGCTACGTGGCTACTCCCCTAACCGTGGCTGTTGGGACACCCTGCGCTGCGCTGGTGTACCTTTGGACGGCCGTTGACTCATCCCATATTGTGACGGGAATTTGGTCAAAGTGTGTCCCAAATGCCGGCAAATTTGGAAATCAAGTAATTTTCCAACGAACTTCAAATTTTGCATGCTCCAAACTGTATATATTCCGCACTTGTCCTGCAAAATTGACAGATTTTCGCTGGGAAATGGCCGAGAAATTTAAGGATGTAGGGAAAACGAAGCTCGGCTACGTGGCTACTCTCCTAACCGTGGCTGTTGGGACACCCTGCGCTGCGCTGGTGTACCTTTGGACGGCCGTTGACTCACCCCAGATTGTGACGGGAATTTGGTCAAAGTGTGTCCAAAATGCCGGCAAATTTGGAACTCAAGGAATTTTCCAACGAACTTCAAATTTTGCATGCTCCAAACTGTATATATTCCGCCCTTGTCCTTCAAAATTGACAGATTTTCGCTGGGAAATGGCGGAGAAATTTAAGGATGTAGGGAAAACGGAGCTCGGCTACGTGGCTACTCCCCTAACCGTGGCTGTTGGGACACCGTGCGCTGCGCTGGTGTACCTTTGGACGGCCGTTGACTCACCCCAGATTGTGACGGGAATTTGGTCAAAGTGTGTCCCAAATGACGGCAAATTGGGAAATCAAGGAATTTTCCAACGAACTTCAAATTTTGCATGCTCCAAACTGTATATATTCCGCACTTGTCCTGCAAAATTGACAGATTTTTGCTGGGAAATGGCCGAGAAATTTAAGGATGTAGGGAAAACGGAGCTCGGCTACGTGGCTACTCCCCTAACCGTGGCTGTTGGGACACCTGCGCTGCGCTGGTGTACATTTGGACGGCCGTTGACTCACCCCAGATTGTGACGGGAATTTAGTCAAAGTGTGTCCCAAATGCCGGCAAATTTGGAAATCAAGGAATTTTCCAACGAACTTTATATTTTGCATGCTCCAAACTGTATATATTCCGCACTTGTCCTGCAAAATTGACAGATTTTCGCAGGGAAATGGCCGAGAAATTTAAGGATGTAGGGAAAACGGAGTTCGGCTACGTGGCTACTCCCCTAACCGTGGCTGTTGGGACACCCTGCGCTGCGCTGGTGTACCTTTGGACGGCCGTTGACTCATCCCATATTGTGACGGGAATTTGGTCAAAGTGTGACCCAAATGCCGGCAAATTTGGAAATCAAGTAATTTTCCAACGAACTTCAAATTTTGCATGCTCCAAACTGAATATATATTCCGCACTTGTCCTGCAAAATTGACAGATTTTCGCTGGGAAATGGCCGAGAAATTTAAGGATGTAGGGAAAACGAAGCTCGGCTACACCGTGCGCTGCGCTGGTCTACCCTTGGACAGCCGTTGACCCACCCCAGATTGTGACGGGAATTTGGTCAAAGTGTGTCCCAAATGCCGGCAAATTTGGAAATCAAGGAATTTTCCAACGTACTTCAAATTTTGCATGCACCAAACTGTATATATTCCGCACTTGTCCTGCAAAATTGACAGATTTTCGCTGGGAAATGGCCGATAAATTTCAGGATGTAGGAAAAACGGAGCTCGGCTAAGTGGCTACTCCCCTAACCGTGGCTGTTGGGACACCGTGCGCTTCGCTGGTGTACCTTTGGACGGCCGTTGACTCACCCCAGATTGTGACGGGAATTTGGTCAAAGTGTGTCCCAAATGCCGGCAAATTTGGAAATCAAGGAATTTTCCAACGAACTTCAAATTTTGCATGCTCCAAACTGTATATATTCCGCACTTGTCCTGCAAAATTGACAGATTTTCGCTGGGAAATGGCCGATAAATTTAAGGATGTAGGGAAAACGGAGCTCGGCTACGTGGCTACTCCCCTAACCGTGGCTGTTGGGACACCGTGCGCTGCGCTGGTCTACCCTTGGACGGCCGTTGACCCACCCCAGATTGTGACGGGAATTTGGTCAAAGTGTGTCCCAAATGACGGCAAATTTGGAAATCAAGGAATTTTCCAACGAACTTCAAATTTTGCATGCTCCAAACTGTATATATTCCGCACTTGTCCTGCAAAATTGACAGATTTTCGCTGGGAAATGGCTGAGAAATTTAAGGATGTAGGGAAAACGGAGCTCGGCTACGTGGCTACTCCCCTAACCGTGGCTGTTGGGACACCTGCGCTGCGCTGGTGTACATTTGGACGGCCGTTGACTCACCCCAGATTGTGACGGGAATTTAGTCAAAATGTGTCCCAAATGCCGGCAAAATTGGAAATCAAGGAATTTTCCAACGTACTTCAAATTTTGCATGCTCCAAACTGTATATATTCCGCACTTGTCCTGCAAAATTGACAGATTTTCGCTGGGAAATGGCCGAGAAATTTAAGGATGTAGGGAAAACGGAGTTCGGCTAAGTGGCTACTCCCCTAACCGTGGCTGTTGGGACACCTTGCGCTGCGCTGGTGTACCTTTGGACGGCCGTTGACTCACCCCAGATTGTGACGGGAATTTGGTCAAAGTGTGTCCCAAATGCCGGCAAATTTGGAAATCAATGAATTTTCCAACGAACTTCAAATTTTGCATGCTCCAAACTGTATATATTTCGCACTTGTCCTGCAAAATTGACAGATTTTCGCTGGGAAATGGCCGAGATATTTTAGGATGTAGGGAAAACGGAGCTCGGCTACGTGGCTACTCCCCTAACCGTGGCTGTTGGGACACCCTGCGCTGCGCTGGTGTACCTTTGGACGGCCGTTGACTCACCCCAAATTGTGACGGGAATTTGGTCAAAGTGTGTCCCAAATGCCGGCAAATTTGGAAATCAAGGAATTTTCCAACGTACTTCAAATTTTGCATGCACCAAACTGTATATATTCCGCACTTGTCCTGCAAAATTGACAGATTTTCGCTTGGAAATGGCCGAGAAATTTAAGGATGTAGGGAAAACGGAGCTCGGCTACGTGGCTACTCCCCTAACCGTGGCTGTTGGGACACCCTGCGCTGCGCTGGTGTACCTTTGGACGGCCGTTGACTCACCCCAGATTGTGACGGGAATTTGGTCAAAGTGTGTCCCAAATGCCGGCAAATTTGGAAATCAAGGAATTTTCCAACGCACTTCAAATTTTGCATGCTCCAAACTGTATATATTCCGCAATTGTCCTGCAAAATTGACAGATTTTCGCTGGGAAATGGCCGAGAAATTTAAGGATGTAGGGAAAACGGAGTTCGGCTACGTGGCTACTCCCCTAACCGTGGCTGTTGGGACACCCTGCGCTGCGCTGGTGTACCTTTGGACGGCCGTTCACTCACCCCAGATTGTGACGGGAATTTGGTCAAAGTGTGTCCCAAATTCCGGCAAATTTGGAAATCAAGGAATTTTCCAACGAACTTCAAATTTTGCATGCTCCAAACTGTATATATTCCGCACTTGTCCTGCAAAATTGACAGATTTTCGCTTGGAAATGGCCGAGAAATTTAAGGATGTAGGGAAAACGGAGCTCGGCTACGTGGCTACTCCCCTAACCGTGGCTGTTGGGACACCCTGCGCTGCGCTGGTGTACCTTTGGACGGCCGTTGACTCACCCCAGATTGTGACGGGAATTTGGTCAAAGTGTGTCCCAAATGCCGGCAAATTTGGAAATCAAGGAATTTTCCAACGCACTTCAAATTTTGCATGCTCCAAACTGTATATATTCCGCAATTGTCCTGCAAAATTGACAGATTTTCGCTGGGAAATGGCCGAGAAATTTAAGGATGTAGGGAAAACGGAGCTCGGCTACGTGGCTACTCCCCTAACCGTGGCTGTTGGGACACCCTGCGCTGCGCTGGTGTACCTTTGGACGGCCGTTCACTCACCCCAGATTGTGACAGGAATTTGGTCAAAGTGTGTCCCAAATGCCGGCAAATTGGGAAATCAAGGAATTTTCCAACGAACTTCAAATTTTGCATGCTCCAAACTGTATATATTCCGCACTTGTCCTGCAAAATTGACAGATTTTCGCTTGGAAATGGCCGAGAAATTTAAGGATGTAGGGAAAACGGAGCTCGGCTACGTGGCTACTCCCCTAACCGTGGCTGTTGGGACACCCTGCGCTGCGCTGGTGTACCTTTGGACGGCCGTTGACTCACCCCAGATTGTGACGGGAATTTGGTCAAAGTGTGTCCCAAATGCCGGCAAATTTGGAAATCAAGGAATTTTCCAACGCACTTCAAATTTTGCATGCTCCAAACTGTATATATTCCGCAATTGTCCTGCAAAATTGACAGATTTTCGCTGGGAAATGGCCGAGAAATTTAAGGATGTAGGGAAAACGGAGCTCGGCTACGTGGCTACTCCCCTAACCGTGGCTGTTGGGACACCCTGCGCTGCGCTGGTGTACCTTCGGACGGCCGTTGACTCACCCCAGATTGTGACGGGAATTTGGTCAAAGTGTGTCCCAAATGCCGGCAAATTTGGAAATCAAGGAATTTTCCAACGCACTTCAAATTTTGCATGCTCCAAACTGTATATATTCCGCAATTGTCCTGCAAAATTGACAGATTTTCGCTGGGAAATGGCCGAGAAATTTAAGGATGTAGGGAAAACGGAGTTCGGCTACGTGGCTACTCCCCTAACCGTGGCTGTTGGGACACCCTGCGCTGCGCTGGTGTACCTTTGGACGGCCGTTCACTCACCCCAGATTGTGACGGGAATTTGGTCAAAGTGTGTCCCAAATGCCGGCAAATTTGGAAATCAAGGAATTTTCCAACGAACTTCAAATTTTGCATGCTCCAAACTGTATATATTCCGCACTTGTCCTGCAAAATTGACAGATTTTCGCTTGGAAATGGCCGATAAATTTAAGGATGTAGGGAAAACGGAGCTCGGCTACGTGGCTACTCCCCTAACCGTGGCTGTTGGGACACCCTGCGCTGCGCTGGTGTACCTTTGGACGGCCGTTGACTCACCCCAGATTGTGACGGGAATTTGGTCAAAGTGTGTCCCAAATGCCGGCAAATTTGGAAATCAAGGAATTTTCCAACGCACTTCAAATTTTGCATGCTCCAAACTGTATATATTCCGCAATTGTCCTGCAAAATTGACAGATTTTCGCTGGGAAATGGCCGAGAAATTTAAGGATGTAGGGAAAACGGAGCTCGGCTACGTGGCTACTCCCCTAACCGTGGCTGTTGGGACACCCTGCGCTGCGCTGGTGTACCTTCGGACGGCCGTTGACTCACCCCAGATTGTGACGGGAATTTGGTCAAAGTGTGTCCCAAATGACGGCAAATTGGGAAATCAAGAAATTTTCCAACGAACTTCAAATTTTGCATGCTCCAAACTGTATATATTCCGCACTTGTCCTGCAAAATTGACAGATTTTCGCTGGGAAATGGCCGAGAAATGTCAGGATGTAGGAAAAACGGAGCTCGGCTACGTGGCTACTCCCCTAACCGTGGCTGTTGGGACACCCTGCGCTGCGCTGGTGTACCTTTGGACGGCCGTTGACTCACCCCAGATTGTGACGGGAATTTGGTCAAAGTGTGTCCCAAATGACGGCAAATTGGGAAATCAAGAAATTTTCCAACGAACTTCAAATTTTGCATGCTCCAAACTGTATATATTCCGCACTTGTCCTGCAAAATTGACAGATTTTCGCTGGGAAATGGCCGAGAAATTTCAGGATGTAGGGAAAACGGAGCTCGGCTACGTGGCTACTCCCCTAACCGTGGCTGTTGGGACACCGTGCGCTGCGCTGGTCTACCCTTGGACGGCCGTTGACCCACCCCAGAATGTGACGGGAATTTGGTCAAAGTGTGTCCCAAATGCCGGCAAATTTGGAAATCAAGGAATTTTCCAACGAACTTCAAATTTTGCATGCTCCAAACTGTATATATTCCGCACTTGTCCTGCAAAATTGACAGATTTTCGCTGGGAAATGGCCGAGAAATTTAAGGATGTTCGGAAAACGGAGCTCGGCTACGTGGCTACTCCCCTAACCGTGGCTGTTGGGACACCTGCGCTGCGCTGGTGTACATTTGGACGGCCGTTGACTCACCCCAGATTGTGACGGGAATTTAGTCAAAGTGTGTCCCAAATGCCGGCAAATTTGGAAATCAAGGAATTTTCCAACGTACTTCAAATTTTGCATGCACCAAACTGTATATATTCCGCACTTGTCCTGCAAAATTGACAGATTTTCGCTGGGAAATGGCCGATAAATTTCAGGATGTATGAAAAACGGAGCTCGGCTACGTGGCTACTCCCCTAACCGTGGCTGTTGGGACACCCTGCGCTGCGCTGGTGTACCTTTGGACGGCCGTTGACTCATCCCATATTGTGACGGGAATTTGGTCAAAGTGTGTCCCAAATGCTGGCAAATTTGGAAATCAAGTAATTTTCCAACGAACTTCAAATTTTGCATGCTCCAAACTGTATATATTCCGCACTTGTCCTGCAAAATTGACAGATTTTCGCTGAGAAATGGCCGAGAAATTTAAGGATGTAGGGAAAACGAAGCTCGGCTACGTGGCTACTCCCCTAACCGTGGCTGTTGGGACACCCTGCGCTGCGCTGGTGTACCTTTGGACGGCCGTTGACTCACCCCAGATTGTGACGGGAATTTTGTCAAAGTGTGTCCCAAATGCCGGCAAATTTGGAAATCAAGGAATTTTCCAACGAACTTCAAATTTTGCATGCTCCAAACTGTATATATTCCGCCCTTGTCCTGCAAAATTGACAGATTTTCGCTGGGAAATGGCTGAGAAATTTAAGGATGTAGGGAAAACGGAGCTCGGCTACGTGGCTACTCCCCTAACCGTGGCTGTTGGGACACCCTGCGCTGCGCTGGTGTACATTTGGACGGCCGTTGACTCACCCCAGATTGTGACGGGAATTTAGTCAAAGTGTGTCCCAAATGCCGGCAAATTTGGAAATCAAGGAATTTTCCAACGTACTTCAAATTTTGCATGCACCAAACTGTATATATTCCGCACTTGTCCTGCAAAATTGACAGATTTTCGCTGGGAAATGGCCGATAAATTTCAGGATGTATGAAAAACGGAGCTCGGCTACGTGGCTACTCCCCTAACCGTGGCTGTTGGGACACCCTGCGCTGCGCTGGTGTACCTTTGGACGGCCGTTGACTCATCCCATATTGTGACGGGAATTTGGTCAAAGTGTGTCCCAAATGCCGGCAAATTTGGAAATCAAGTAATTTTCCAACGAACTTCAAATTTTGCATGCTCCAAACTGTATATATTCCGCACTTGTCCTGCAAAATTGACAGATTTTCGCTGGGAAATGGCCGAGAAATTTAAGGATGTAGGGAAAACGAAGCTCGGCTACGTGGCTACTCCCCTAACCGTGGCTGTTGGGACACCCTGCGCTGCGCTGGTGTACCTTTGGACGGCCGTTGACTCACCCCAGATTGTGACGGGAATTTTGTCAAAGTGTGTCCCAAATGCCGGCAAATTTGGAAATCAAGGAATTTTCCAACGAACTTCAAATTTTGCATGCTCCAAACTGTATATATTCCGCCCTTGTCCTGCAAAATTGACAGATTTTCGCTGGGAAATGGCCGAGAAATTTAAGGATGTAGGGAAAACGGAGCTCGGCTACGTGGCTACTCCCCTAACCGTGGCTGTTGGGACACCCTGCGCTGCGCTGGTGTACATTTGGACGGCCGTTGACTCACCCCAGATTGTGACGGGAATTTATCAAAGTGTGTCCCAAATGCCGGCAAATTTGGAAATCAAGGAATTTTCCAAAGTACTTCAAATTTTGCATGCACCAAACTGTATATATTCCGCACTTGTCCAGCAAAATTGACAGATTTTCGCTGGGAAATGGCCGATAAATTTCAGGATGTAGGAAAAACGGAGCTCGGCTACGTGGCTACTCCCCTAACCGTGGCTGTTGGGACACCCTGCGCTGCGCTGGTGTACCTTTGGACGGCCGTTGACTCACCCCAGATTGTGACGGGAATTTGGTCAACGTGTGTCCCGAATGCCGGCAAATTTGGAAATCAAGGAATTTTCCAACGTACTTCAAATTTTGCATGCACCAAACTGTATATATTCCGCACTTGTCCTGCAAAATTGACAGATTTTCGCTGGGAAATGGCCGAGAAATTTAAGGATGTAGGGAAAACGGAGCTCGGCTACGTGGCTACTCCCCTAACCGTGGATGTTGGGACACCGTGCGCTGCGCTGGTGTACCTTTGGACGGCCGTTGACTCACCCCAGATTGTGACGGGAATTTGGTCAAAGTGTGTCCCAAATGACGGCAAATTGGAAAATCAAGGAATTTTCCAACGAACTTCAAATTTTGCATGCTCCAAACTGTATATATTCCGCACTTGTCCTGCAAAATTGACAGATTTTCGCTGGGAAATGGCCGAGAAATTTAAGGATGTAGGGAAAACGAAGCTCGGCTACGTGGCTACTCCCCTAACCGTGGCTGTTGGGACACCCTGCGCTGCGCTGGTGTACCTTTGGACGGCCGTTGACTCACCCCAGATTGTGACGGGAATTGTGTCAAAGTGTGTCCCAAATGCCGGCAAATTTGGAAATCAAGAAATTTTCCAACGAACTTCAAATTTTGCATGCTCCAAACTGTATATATTCCGCCCTTGTCCTGCAAAATTGACATATTTTCGCTGGGAAATGGCCGATAAATTTAAGGATGTAGGGAAAACGGAGCTCGGCTACGTGGCTACTCCCCTAACCGTGGCTGTTGGGACACCCTGCGCTGCGCTGGTGTACCTTTGGACGGCCGTTGACTCATCCCATATTGTGACGGGAATTTGGTCAAAGTGTGTCCCAAATGCCGGCAAATTTGGAAATCAAGTAATTTTCCAACGAACTTCAAATTTTGCATGCTCCAAACTGTATATATTCCGCACTTGTTCTGCAAAATTGACAGATTTTCGCTGGGAAATGGCCGAGAAATTTAAGGATGTAGGGAAAACGGAGCTCGGCTACGTGGCTACTCCCCTAACCGTGGCTGTTGGGACACCCTGCGCTGCGCTGGTGTACATTTGGACGGCCGTTGACTCACCCCAGATTGTGACGGGAATTTATCAAAGTGTGTCCCAAATGCCGGCAAATTTGGAAATCAAGGAATTTTCCAAAGTACTTCAAATTTTGCATGCACCAAACTGTATATATTCCGCACTTGTCCAGCAAAATTGACAGATTTTCGCTGGGAAATGGCCGATAAATTTCAGGATGTAGGAAAAACGGAGCTCGGCTACGTGGCTACTCCCCTAACCGTGGCTGTTGGGACACCCTGCGCTGCGCTGGTGTACCTTTGGACGGCCGTTGACTCACCCCAGATTGTGACGGGAATTTGGTCAACGTGTGTCCCGATTGCCGGCAAATTTGGAAATCAAGGAATTTTCCAACGTACTTCAAATTTTGCATGCACCAAACTGTATATATTCCGCACTTGTCCTGCAAAATTGACAGATTTTCGCTGGGAAATGGCCGAGAAATTTAAGGATGTAGGGAAAACGGAGCTCGGCTACGTGGCTACTCCCCTAACCGTGGATGTTGGGACACCGTGCGCTGCGCTGGTGTACCTTTGGACGGCCGTTGACTCACCCCAGATTGTGACGGGAATTTGGTCAAAGTGTGTCCCAAATGACGGCAAATTGGAAAATCAAGGAATTTTCCAACGAACTTCAAATTTTGCATGCTCCAAACTGTATATATTCCGCACTTGTCCTGCAAAATTGACAGATTTTCGCTGGGAAATGGCCGAGAAATTTAAGGATGTAGGGAAAACGGAGTTCGGCTACGTGGCTACTCCCCTAACCGTGGCTGTTGGGACACCCTGCGCTGCGCTGGTGTACCTTTGGACGGCCGTTGACTCACCCCAGATTGTGACGGGAATTTGGTCAAAGTGTGTCCCAAATGCCGGCAAATTTGGAAATCAAGGAATTTTCCAACGAACTTCAAATTGTGCATGCTCCAAACTGTATATATTCCGCACTTGTCCTGCAAAATTGACAGATTTTCGCTAGGAAATGGCCGAGAAATTTAAGGATGTAGGGAAGACGGAGCTCGATCGGCTACGTGGCTACTCCCCTAACCGTGGCTGTTGGGACACCCTGCGCTGCGCTGGTGTACCTTTGGACGGCCGTTGACTCACCCCAGATTGTGACGGGAATTTGGTCAAAGTGTTTCCCAAATGCCGGCAAATTTGGAAATCAAGGAGTTTTCCAACGAACGTCAAATTTGGCATGCTCCAAACTGTATATATTCCGCACTTGTCCTGCAAAATTGACAGATTTTCGCTAGGAAATGGCCGAGAAATTTAAGGATGTAGGGAAAACGGAGCTCGGCTACGTGGCTACTCCCCTAACCGTGGCTGTTGGGAAACCCTGCGCTGCGCTGGTGTACCTTTGGACGGCCGTTGACTCACCCCAGATTGTGACGGGAATTTGGTCAAAGTGTGTCCCAAATGCCGGCAAATTTGGAAATCAAGGAATTTTCCAACGAACTTCAAATTTTGCATGCTCCAAACTGTATATATTCCGCACTTGTCCTGCAAAATTGACAGATTTTCGCTGGGAAATGGCCGAGAAATTTAAGGATGTAGGGCAAACGGAGCTCGGTTACGTGGCTACTCCCCTAACGGTGGCTGTTGGGACACCCTGCGCTGCGCTGGTGTACCTTTGGACGGCCGTTGACTCACCCCAGATTGTGACGGGAATTTGGTCAAAGTGTGTCCCAAATGCCGGCAAATTTGGAAATCAAGGAATTTTCCAACGTACTTCAAATTTTGCATGCACCAAACTGTATATATTCCGCACTTGTCCTGCAAAATTGACAGATTTTCGCTGGGAAATGGCTGAGAAATTTAAGGATGTAGGGAAAACGGAGCTCGGCTACGTGGCTACTCCCCTAACCGTGGCTGTTGGGACACCGTGCGCTGCGCTGGTGTACCTTTGAACGGCCGTTGACTCACCCCAGATTGTGACGGGAATTTATCAAAGTGTGTCCCAAATGCCGGCAAATTTGGAAATCAAGGAATTTTCCAAAGTACTTCAAATTTTGCATGCACCAAACTGTATATATTCCGCACTTGTCCAGCAAAATTAACAGATTTTCGCTGGGAAATGGCCGATAAATTTCAGGATGTAGGAAAAACGGAG
The DNA here is from genome assembly GCA_037783545.1 of Henricia sp. BOLD:AAB3569. Taxonomy (NCBI): domain Eukaryota; kingdom Metazoa; phylum Echinodermata; class Asteroidea; order Spinulosida; family Echinasteridae; genus Henricia; species Henricia sp. BOLD:AAB3569. The sequence continues at coordinate 109,962 of JBBELK010000207.1, read as the reverse complement.
CTCGGCTACGTGGCTACTCCCCTAACCGTGGCTGCTGGGACACCCTGCGCTGCGCTGGTGTACATTTGGACGGCCGTTGACTCACCCCAGATTGTGACGGGAATTTGGTCAACGTGTGTCCCGAATGCCGGCAAATTTGGAAATCAAGGAATTTTCCAACGTACTTCAAATTTTGCATGCACCAAACTGTATATATTCCGCACTTGTCCTGCAAAATTGACAGATTTTCGCTGGGAAATGGCCGAGAAATTTAAGGATGTAGGGAAAACGGAGCTCGGCTACGTGGCTACTCCCCTAACCGTGGCTGTTGGGACACCGTGCGCTGCGCTGGTGTACCTTTGGACGGCCGTTGACTCACCCCAGATTGTGACGGGAATTTGGTCAAAGTGTGTCCCAAATGACGGCAAATTGAAAAATCAAGGAATTTTCCAACGAACTTCAAATTTTGCATGCTCCAAACTGTATATATTCCGCACTTGTCCTGCAAAATTGACAGATTTTCGCTGGGAAATGGCCGAGAAATTTAAGGATGTAGGGAAAACGGAGCTCGGCTACGTGGCTACTCCCCTAACCGTGGCTGTTGGGACACCCTGCGCTGCGCTGGTGTACCTTTGGACGGCCGTTGACTCACCCCAGATTGTGACGGGAATTTGGTCAAAGTGTGTCCCAAATGCCGGCAAATTTGGAAATCAAGGAGTTTTCCAACGAACGTCAAATTTGGCATGCTCCAAACTGTATATATTCCGCACTTGTCCTGCAAAATTGACAGATTTTCGCTAGGAAATGGCCGAGAAATTTAAGGATGTAGGGAAAACGGAGCTCGGCTACGTGGCTACTCCCCTAACCGTGGCTGTTGGGAAACCCTGCGCTGCGCTGGTGTACCTTTGGACGGCCGTTGACTCACCCCAGATTGTGACGGGAATTTGGTCAAAGTGTGTCCCAAATGCCGGCAAATTTGGAAATCAAGGAATTTTCCAACGAACTTCAAATTTTGCATGCTCCAAACTGTATATATTCCGCACTTGTCCTGCAAAATTGACAGATTTTCGCTGGGAAATGGCCGAGAAATTTAAGGATGTAGGGCAAACGGAGCTCGGCTACGTGGCTACTCCCCTAACCGTGGCTGTTGGGACACCCTGCGCTGCGCTGGTGTACCTTTGGACGGCCGTTGACTCATCCCATATTGTGACGGGAATTTGGTCAAAGTGTGTCCCAAATGCCGGCAAATTTGGAAATCAAGTAATTTTCCAACGAACTTCAAATTTTGCATGCTCCAAACTGTATATATTCCGCACTTGTCCTGCAAAATTGACAGATTTTCGCTGGGAAATGGCCGAGAAATTTAAGGATGTAGGGAAAACGGAGCTCGGCTACGTGGCTACTCCCCTAACCGTGGCTGTTGGGACACCCTGCGCTGCGCTGGTGTACATTTGGACGGCCGTTGACTCACCCCAGATTGTGACGGGAATTTATCAAAGTGTGTCCCAAATGCCGGCAAATTTGGAAATCAAGGAATTTTCCAAAGTACTTCAAATTTTGCATGCACCAAACTGTATATATTCCGCACTTGTCCAGCAAAATTGACAGATTTTCGCTGGGAAATGGCCGATAAATTTCAGGATGTAGGAAAAACGGAGCTCGGCTACGTGGCTACTCCCCTAACCGTGGCTGTTGGGACACCCTGCGCTGCGCTGGTGTACCTTTGGACGGCCGTTGACTCACCCCAGATTGTGACGGGAATTTGGTCAACGTGTGTCCCGAATGCCGGCAAATTTGGAAATCAAGGAATTTTCCAACGTACTTCAAATTTTGCATGCACCAAACTGTATATATTCCGCACTTGTCCTGCAAAATTGACAGATTTTCGCTGGGAAATGGCCGAGAAATTTAAGGATGTAGGGAAAACGGAGCTCGGCTACGTGGCTACTCCCCTAACCGTGGATGTTGGGACACCGTGCGCTGCGCTGGTGTACCTTTGGACGGCCGTTGACTCACCCCAGATTGTGACGGGAATTTGGTCAAAGTGTGTCCCAAATGACGGCAAATTGGAAAATCAAGGAATTTTCCAACGAACTTCAAATTTTGCATGCTCCAAACTGTATATATTCCGCACTTGTCCTGCAAAATTGACAGATTTTCGCTGGGAAATGGCCGAGAAATTTAAGGATGTAGGGAAAACGGAGTTCGGCTACGTGGCTACTCCCCTAACCGTGGCTGTTGGGACACCCTGCGCTGCGCTGGTGTACCTTTGGACGGCCGTTGACTCACCCCAGATTGTGACGGGAATTTGGTCAAAGTGTGTCCCAAATGCCGGCAAATTTGGAAATCAAGGAATTTTCCAACGAACTTCAAATTGTGCATGCTCCAAACTGTATATATTCCGCACTTGTCCTGCAAAATTGACAGATTTTCGCTAGGAAATGGCCGAGAAATTTAAGGATGTAGGGAAGACGGAGCTCGATCGGCTACGTGGCTACTCCCCTAACCGTGGCTGTTGGGACACCCTGCGCTGCGCTGGTGTACCTTTGGACGGCCGTTGACTCACCCCAGATTGTGACGGGAATTTGGTCAAAGTGTTTCCCAAATGCCGGCAAATTTGGAAATCAAGGAGTTTTCCAACGAACGTCAAATTTGGCATGCTCCAAACTGTATATATTCCGCACTTGTCCTGCAAAATTGACAGATTTTCGCTAGGAAATGGCCGAGAAATTTAAGGATGTAGGGAAAACGGAGCTCGGCTACGTGGCTACTCCCCTAACCGTGGCTGTTGGGAAACCCTGCGCTGCGCTGGTGTACCTTTGGACGGCCGTTGACTCACCCCAGATTGTGACGGGAATTTGGTCAAAGTGTGTCCCAAATGCCGGCAAATTTGGAAATCAAGGAATTTTCCAACGAACTTCAAATTTTGCATGCTCCAAACTGTATATATTCCGCACTTGTCCTGCAAAATTGACAGATTTTCGCTGGGAAATGGCCGAGAAATTTAAGGATGTAGGGCAAACGGAGCTCGGTTACGTGGCTACTCCCCTAACCGTGGCTGTTGGGACACCCTGCGCTGCGCTGGTGTACCTTTGGACGGCCGTTGACTCACCCCAGATTGTGACGGGAATTTGGTCAAAGTGTGTCCCAAATGCCGGCAAATTTGGAAATCAAGGAATTTTCCAACGTACTTCAAATTTTGCATGCACCAAACTGTATATATTCCGCACTTGTCCTGCAAAATTGACAGATTTTCGCTGGGAAATGGCTGAGAAATTTAAGGATGTAGGGAAAACGGAGCTCGGCTACGTGGCTACTCCCCTAACCGTGGCTGTTGGGACACCGTGCGCTGCGCTGGTGTACCTTTGAACGGCCGTTGACTCACCCCAGATTGTGACGGGAATTTATCAAAGTGTGTCCCAAATGCCGGCAAATTTGGAAATCAAGGAATTTTCCAAAGTACTTCAAATTTTGCATGCACCAAACTGTATATATTCCGCACTTGTCCAGCAAAATTAACAGATTTTCGCTGGGAAATGGCCGATAAATTTCAGGATGTAGGAAAAACGGAGCTCGGCTACGTGGCTACTCCCCTAACCGTGGCTGCTGGGACACCCTGCGCTGCGCTGGTGTACATTTGGACGGCCGTTGACTCACCCCAGATTGTGACGGGAATTTGGTCAACGTGTGTCCCGAATGCCGGCAAATTTGGAAATCAAGGAATTTTCCAACGTACTTCAAATTTTGCATGCACCAAACTGTATATATTCCGCACTTGTCCTGCAAAATTGACAGATTTTCGCTGGGAAATGGCCGAGAAATTTAAGGATGTAGGGAAAACGGAGCTCGGCTACGTGGCTACTCCCCTAACCGTGGCTGTTGGGACACCGTGCGCTGCGCTGGTGTACCTTTGGACGGCCGTTGACTCACCCCAGATTGTGACGGGAATTTGGTCAAAGTGTGTCCCAAATTACGGCAAATTGAAAAATCAAGGAATTTTCCAACGAACTTCAAATTTTGCATGCTCCAAACTGTATATATTCCGCACTTGTCCTGCAAAATTGACAGATTTTCGCTGGGAAATGGCCGAGAAATTTAAGGATGTAGGGAAAACGGAGCTCGGCTACGTGGCTACTCCCCTAACCGTGGCTGTTGGGACACCCTGCGCTGCGCTGGTGTACCTTTGGACGGCCGTTGACTCACCCCAGATTGTGACGGGAATTTGGTCAAAGTGTGTCCCAAATGCCGGCAAATTTGGAAATCAAGGAGTTTTCCAACGAACGTCAAATTTGGCATGCTCCAAACTGTATATATTCCGCACTTGTCCTGCAAAATTGACAGATTTTCGCTAGGAAATGGCCGAGAAATTTAAGGATGTAGGGAAAACGGAGCTCGGCTACGTGGCTACTCCCCTAACCGTGGCTGTTGGGAAACCCTGCGCTGCGCTGGTGTACCTTTGGACGGCCGTTGACTCACCCCAGATTGTGACGGGAATTTGGTCAAAGTGTGTCCCAAATGCCGGCAAATTTGGAAATCAAGGAATTTTCCAACGAACTTCAAATTTTGCATGCTCCAAACTGTATATATTCCGCACTTGTCCTGCAAAATTGACAGATTTTCGCTGGGAAATGGCCGAGAAATTTAAGGATGTAGGGCAAACGGAGCTCGGCTACGTGGCTACTCCCCTAACCGTGGCTGTTGGGACACCCTGCGCTGCGCTGGTGTACCTTTGGACGGCCGTTGACTCACCCCAGATTGTGACGGGAATTTGGTCAAAGTGTGTCCCAAATGCCGGCAAATTTGGAAATCAAGGAATTTTCCAACGTACTTCAAATTTTGCATGCACCAAACTGTATATATTCCGCACTTGTCCTGCAAAATTGACAGATTTTCGCTGGGAAATGGCCGAGAAATTTAAGGATGTAGGGAAAACGGAGCTCGGCTACGTGGCTACTCCCCTAACCGTGGCTGTTGGGACACCGTGCGCTGCGCTGGTGTACCTTTGAACGGCCGTTGACTCACCCCAGATTGTGACGGGAATTTGGTCAAAGTGTGTCCCAAATGACGGCAAATTGGAAAATCAAGGAATTTTCCAACGAACTTCAAATTTTGCATGCTCCAAACTGTATATATTCCGCACTTGTCCTGCAAAATTGACAGATTTTCGCTGGGAAATGGCCGAGAAATTTAAGGATGTAGGGAAAACGAAGCTCGGCTACGTGGCTACTCCCCTAACCGTGGCTGTTGGGACACCCTGCGCTGCGCTGGTGTACCTTTGGACGGCCGTTGACTCACCCCAGATTGTGACGGGAATTGTGTCAAAGTGTGTCCCAAATGCCGGCAAATTTGGAAATCAAGAAATTTTCCAACGAACTTCAAATTTTGCATGCTCCAAACTGTATATATTCCGCCCTTGTCCTGCAAAATTGACAGATTTTCGCTGGGAAATGGCCGATAAATTTAAGGATGTAGGGAAAACGGAGCTCGGCTACGTGGCTACTCCCCTAACCGTGGCTGTTGGGACACCCTGCGCTGCGCTGGTGTACCTTTGGACGGCCGTTGACTCATCCCATATTGTGACGGGAATTTGGTCAAAGTGTGTCCCAAATGCCGGCAAATTTGGAAATCAAGTAATTTTCCAACGAACTTCAAATTTTGCATGCTCCAAACTGTATATATTCCGCACTTGTCCTGCAAAATTGACAGATTTTCGCTGGGAAATGGCCGAGAAATTTAAGGATGTAGGGAAAACGGAGCTCGGCTACGTGGCTACTCCCCTAACCGTGGCTGTTGGGACACCCTGCGCTGCGCTGGTGTACCTTTGGACGGCCGTTGACTCACCCCAGATTGTGACGGGAATTTGGTCAAAGTGTGTCCCAAATGCCGGCAAATTTGGAAATCAAGGAGTTTTCCAACGAACGTCAAATTTGGCATGCTCCAAACTGTATATATTCCGCACTTGTCCTGCAAAATTGACAGATTTTCGCTAGGAAATGGCCGAGAAATTTAAGGATGTAGGGAAAACGGAGCTCGGCTACGTGGCTACTCCCCTAACCGTGGCTGTTGGGAAACCCTGCGCTGCGCTGGTGTACCTTTGGACGGCCGTTGACTCACCCCAGATTGTGACGGGAATTTGGTCAAAGTGTGTCCCAAATGCCGGCAAATTTGGAAATCAAGGAATTTTCCAACGAACTTCAAATTTTGCATGCTCCAAACTGTATATATTCCGCACTTGTCCTGCAAAATTGACAGATTTTCGCTGGGAAATGGCCGAGAAATTTAAGGATGTAGGGCAAACGGAGCTCGGCTACGTGGCTACTCCCCTAACCGTGGCTGTTGGGACACCCTGCGCTGCGCTGGTGTACCTTTGGACGGCCGTTGACTCATCCCATATTGTGACGGGAATTTGGTCAAAGTGTGTCCCAAATGCCGGCAAATTTGGAAATCAAGTAATTTTCCAACGAACTTCAAATTTTGCATGCTCCAAACTGTATATATTCCGCACTTGTCCTGCAAAATTGACAGATTTTCGCTGGGAAATGGCCGAGAAATTTAAGGATGTAGGGAAAACGGAGCTCGGCTACGTGGCTACTCCCCTAACCGTGGCTGTTGGGACACCCTGCGCTGCGCTGGTGTACATTTGGACGGCCGTTGACTCACCCCAGATTGTGACGGGAATTTATCAAAGTGTGTCCCAAATGCCGGCAAATTTGGAAATCAAGGAATTTTCCAAAGTACTTCAAATTTTGCATGCACCAAACTGTATATATTCCGCACTTGTCCAGCAAAATTGACAGATTTTCGCTGGGAAATGGCCGATAAATTTCAGGATGTAGGAAAAACGGAGCTCGGCTACGTGGCTACTCCCCTAACCGTGGCTGTTGGGACACCCTGCGCTGCGCTGGTGTACCTTTGGACGGCCGTTGACTCACCCCAGATTGTGACGGGAATTTGGTCAACGTGTGTCCCGAATGCCGGCAAATTTGGAAATCAAGGAATTTTCCAACGTACTTCAAATTTTGCATGCACCAAACTGTATATATTCCGCACTTGTCCTGCAAAATTGACAGATTTTCGCTGGGAAATGGCCGAGAAATTTAAGGATGTAGGGAAAACGGAGCTCGGCTACGTGGCTACTCCCCTAACCGTGGATGTTGGGACACCGTGCGCTGCGCTGGTGTACCTTTGGACGGCCGTTGACTCACCCCAGATTGTGACGGGAATTTGGTCAAAGTGTGTCCCAAATGACGGCAAATTGGAAAATCAAGGAATTTTCCAACGAACTTCAAATTTTGCATGCTCCAAACTGTATATATTCCGCACTTGTCCTGCAAAATTGACAGATTTTCGCTGGGAAATGGCCGAGAAATTTAAGGATGTAGGGAAAACGGAGTTCGGCTACGTGGCTACTCCCCTAACCGTGGCTGTTGGGACACCCTGCGCTGCGCTGGTGTACCTTTGGACGGCCGTTGACTCACCCCAGATTGTGACGGGAATTTGGTCAAAGTGTGTCCCAAATGCCGGCAAATTTGGAAATCAAGGAATTTTCCAACGAACTTCAAATTGTGCATGCTCCAAACTGTATATATTCCGCACTTGTCCTGCAAAATTGACAGATTTTCGCTAGGAAATGGCCGAGAAATTTAAGGATGTAGGGAAGACGGAGCTCGATCGGCTACGTGGCTACTCCCCTAACCGTGGCTGTTGGGACACCCTGCGCTGCGCTGGTGTACCTTTGGACGGCCGTTGACTCACCCCAGATTGTGACGGGAATTTGGTCAAAGTGTTTCCCAAATGCCGGCAAATTTGGAAATCAAGGAGTTTTCCAACGAACGTCAAATTTGGCATGCTCCAAACTGTATATATTCCGCACTTGTCCTGCAAAATTGACAGATTTTCGCTAGGAAATGGCCGAGAAATTTAAGGATGTAGGGAAAACGGAGCTCGGCTACGTGGCTACTCCCCTAACCGTGGCTGTTGGGAAACCCTGCGCTGCGCTGGTGTACCTTTGGACGGCCGTTGACTCACCCCAGATTGTGACGGGAATTTGGTCAAAGTGTGTCCCAAATGCCGGCAAATTTGGAAATCAAGGAATTTTCCAACGAACTTCAAATTTTGCATGCTCCAAACTGTATATATTCCGCACTTGTCCTGCAAAATTGACAGATTTTCGCTGGGAAATGGCCGAGAAATTTAAGGATGTAGGGCAAACGGAGCTCGGTTACGTGGCTACTCCCCTAACCGTGGCTGTTGGGACACCCTGCGCTGCGCTGGTGTACCTTTGGACGGCCGTTGACTCACCCCAGATTGTGACGGGAATTTGGTCAAAGTGTGTCCCAAATGCCGGCAAATTTGGAAATCAAGGAATTTTCCAACGTACTTCAAATTTTGCATGCACCAAACTGTATATATTCCGCACTTGTCCTGCAAAATTGACAGATTTTCGCTGGGAAATGGCTGAGAAATTTAAGGATGTAGGGAAAACGGAGCTCGGCTACGTGGCTACTCCCCTAACCGTGGCTGTTGGGACACCGTGCGCTGCGCTGGTGTACCTTTGAACGGCCGTTGACTCACCCCAGATTGTGACGGGAATTTATCAAAGTGTGTCCCAAATGCCGGCAAATTTGGAAATCAAGGAATTTTCCAAAGTACTTCAAATTTTGCATGCACCAAACTGTATATATTCCGCACTTGTCCAGCAAAATTAACAGATTTTCGCTGGGAAATGGCCGATAAATTTCAGGATGTAGGAAAAACGGAGCTCGGCTACGTGGCTACTCCCCTAACCGTGGCTGCTGGGACACCCTGCGCTGCGCTGGTGTACATTTGGACGGCCGTTGACTCACCCCAGATTGTGACGGGAATTTGGTCAACGTGTGTCCCGAATGCCGGCAAATTTGGAAATCAAGGAATTTTCCAACGTACTTCAAATTTTGCATGCACCAAACTGTATATATTCCGCACTTGTCCTGCAAAATTGACAGATTTTCGCTGGGAAATGGCCGAGAAATTTAAGGATGTAGGGAAAACGGAGCTCGGCTACGTGGCTACTCCCCTAACCGTGGCTGTTGGGACACCGTGCGCTGCGCTGGTGTACCTTTGGACGGCCGTTGACTCACCCCAGATTGTGACGGGAATTTGGTCAAAGTGTGTCCCAAATGACGGCAAATTGAAAAATCAAGGAATTTTCCAACGAACTTCAAATTTTGCATGCTCCAAACTGTATATATTCCGCACTTGTCCTGCAAAATTGACAGATTTTCGCTGGGAAATGGCCGAGAAATTTAAGGATGTAGGGAAAACGGAGCTCGGCTACGTGGCTACTCCCCTAACCGTGGCTGTTGGGACACCCTGCGCTGCGCTGGTGTACCTTTGGACGGCCGTTGACTCACCCCAGATTGTGACGGGAATTTGGTCAAAGTGTGTCCCAAATGCCGGCAAATTTGGAAATCAAGGAGTTTTCCAACGAACGTCAAATTTGGCATGCTCCAAACTGTATATATTCCGCACTTGTCCTGCAAAATTGACAGATTTTCGCTGGGAAATGGCCGAGAAATGTCAGGATGTAGGAAAAACGGAGCTCGGCTACGTGGCTACTCCCCTAACCGTGGCTGTTGGGACACCCTGCGCTGCGCTGGTGTACCTTTGGACGGCCGTTGACTCACCCCAGATTGTGACGGGAATTTGGTCAAAGTGTGTCCCAAATGACGGCAAATTGGGAAATCAAGAAATTTTCCAACGAACTTCAAATTTTGCATGCTCCAAACTGTATATATTCCGCACTTGTCCTGCAAAATTGACAGATTTTCGCTGGCAAATGGCCGAGAAATTTAAGGATGTAGGGAAAACGGAGCTCGGCTACGTGGCTACTCCCCTAACCGTGGCTGTTGGGACACCTGCGCTGCGCTGGTGTACATTTGGACGGCCGTTGACTCACCCCAGATTGTGACGGGAATTTGGTCAAAGTGTGTCCCAAATGCCGGCAAATTGGGAAATTAAGGAATTTTCCAACGAACTTCAAATTTTGCATGCTCCAAACTGTATATATTCCGCACTTGTCCTGCAAAATTGACAGATTTTCGCTGGGAAATGGCCGAGAAATTTAAGGATGTAGGGAAAACGGAGTTCGGCTACGTGGCTACTCCCCTAACCGTGGCTGTTGGGATACCCTGCGCTGCGCTGGTGTACCTTTGGACGGCCGTTGACTCACCCCAGATTGTGACGGGAATTTGGTCAAAGTGTGTCCCAAATGACGGCAAATTGGGAAATCAAGAAATTTTCCAACGAACTTCAAATTTTGAATGCTCCAAACTGTATATATTCCGCACTTGTCCTGCAAAATTGACAGATTTTCGCTGGGAAATGGCCGAGAAATTTAAGGATGTAGGGAAAACGGAGCTCGGCTACGTGGCTACTCCCCTAACCGTGGCTGTTGGGACACCTGCGCTGGTGTACATTTGGACGGCCGTTGACTCACCCCAGATTGTGACGGGAATTTAGTCAAAGTGTGTCCCAAATGCCGTCAAATTTGGAAATCAAGGAATTTTCCAACGTACTTCAAATTTTGCATGCACCAAACTGTATATATTCCGCACTTGTCCTGCAAAATTGACAGATTTTCGCTGGGAAATGGCCGATAAATTTCAGGATGTAGGAAAAACGGAGCTCGGCTACGTGGCTACTCCCCTAACCGTGGCTGTTGGGACACCCTGCGCTGCGCTGGTGTACCTTTGGACGGCCGTTGACTCACCCCAGATTGTGACGGGAATTTGGTCAACGTGTGTCCCGAATGCCGGCAAATTTGGAAATCAAGGAATTTTCCAACGCACTTCAAATTTTGCATGCTCCAAACTGTATATATTCCGCACTTGTCCTGCAAAATTGACAGATTTTCGCTGGGAAATGGCCGAGAAATTTAAGGATGTAGGGAAAACGGAGCTCGGCTACGTGGCTACTCCCCTAACCGTGGCTGTTGGGACACCGTGCGCTGCGCTGGTCTACCCTTGGACGGCCGTTGACCCACCCCAGATTGTGACGGGAATTTGGTCAAAGTGTGTCCCAAATGCCGGCAAATTTGGAAATCAAGGAATTTTCCAACGAACTTTAAATTTGGCATGCTCCAAACTGTATATATTCCGCACTTGTCCTGCAAAATTGACAGATTTTCGCAGGGAAATGGCCGAAAAATTTAAGGATGTAGGGAAAACGGAGCTCGGCTACGTGGCTACTCCCCTAACCGTGGCTGTTGGGACACCTGCGCTGCGCTGGTGTACCTTTGGACGGCCGTTGACTCATCCCATATTGTGACGGGAATTTGGTCAAAGTGTGTCCCAAATGCCGGCAAATTTGGAAATCAAGGAATTTTCCAACGTACTTCAAATTTTGCATGCACCAAACTGTATATATTCCGCACTTGTCCTGCAAAATTGACAGATTTTCGCTGGGAAATGGCCGATAAATTTCAGGATGTAGGAAAAACGGAGCTCGGCTACGTGGCTACTCCCCTAACCGTGGCTGTTGGGACACCCTGCGCTGCGCTGGTGTACCTTTGGACGGCCGTTGACTCACCCCAGATTGTGACGGGAATTTGGTCAACGTGTGTCCCGAATGCCGGCAAATTTGGAAATCAAGGAATTTTCCAACGCACTTCAAATTTTGCATGCTCCAAACTGTATATATTCCGCACTTGTCCTGCAAAATTGACAGATTTTCGCTGGGAAATGGCCGAGAAATTTAAGGATGTAGGGAAAACGGAGCTCGGCTACGTGGCTACTCCCCTAACCGTGGCTGTTGGGACACCGTGCGCTGCGCTGGTCTACCCTTGGACGGCCGTTGACCCACCCCAGATTGTGACGGGAATTTGGTCAAAGTGTGTCCCAAATGCCGGCAAATTTGGAAATCAAGGAATTTTCCAACGAACTTCAAATTTGGCATGCTCCAAACTGTATATATTCCGCACTTGTCCTGCAAAATTGACAGATTTTCGCAGTGAAATGGCCGAGAAATTTAAGGATGTAGGGAAAACGGAGCTCGGCTACGTTGCTACTCCCCTAACCGTGGCTGTTGGGACACCCTGCGCTGCGCTGGTGTACCTTTGGACGGCCGTTGACTCATCCCATATTGTGACGGGAATTTGGTCAAAGTGTGTCCCAAATGCCGGCAAATTTGGAAATCAAGTAATTTTCCAACGAACTTCAAATTTTGCATGCTCCAAACTGTATATATTCCGCACTTGTCCTGCAAAATTGACAGATTTTCGCTGGGAAATGGCCGAGAAATTTAAGGATGTAGGGAAAACGAAGCTCGGCTACGTGGCTACTCCCCTAACCGTGGCTGTTGGGACACCCTGCGCTGCGCTGGTGTACCTTTGGACGGCCGTTGACTCGCCCCAGATTGTGACGGGAATTTGGTCAAAGTGTGTCCCAAATGCCGGCGAATTTGGAAATCAAGGAATTTTCCAACGAGCTTCAAATTGTGCATGCTCCAAACTGTATATATTCCGCACTTGTCCTGCAAAATTGACAGATTTTCGCTAGGAAATGGCCGAGAAATTTAAGGATGTAGGGAAAACGGAGCTCGGCTACGTGGCTACTCCCCTAACCGTGGCTGTTGGGACACCCTGCGCTGCGCTGGTGTACCTTTGGACGGCCGTTGACTCACCCCAGATTGTGACGGGAATTTGGTCAAAGTGTGTCCCAAATGCCGGCAAATTTGGAAATCAAGGAGTTTTCCAACGAACGTCAAATTTGGCATGCTCCAAACTGTATATATTCCGCACTTGTCCTGCAAAATTGACAGATTTTCGCTAGGAAATGGCCGAGAAATTTAAGGATGTAGGGAAAACGGAGCTCGGCTACGTGGCTACTCCCCTAACCGTGGCTGTTGGGAAACCCTGCGCTGCGCTGGTGTACCTTTGGACGGCCGTTGACTCACCCCAGATTGTGACGGGAATTTGGTCAAAGTGTGTCCCAAATGCCCGCAAATTTGGAAATCAAGGAATTTTCCAACGAACTTCAAATTTTGCATGCTCCAAACTGTATATATTCCGCACTTGTCCTGCAAAATTGACAGATTTTCGCTGGGAAATGGCCGAGAAATTTAAGGATGTAGGGCAAACGGAGCTCGGCTACGTGGCTACTCCCCTAACCGTGGCTGTTGGGACACCCTGCGCTGCGCTGGTGTACCTTTGGACGGCCGTTGACTCACCCCAGATTGTGACGGGAATTTGTTCAAAGTGTGTCCCAAATGCCGGCAAATTTGGAAATCAAGGAATTTTCCAACGTACTTCAAATTTTGCATGCACCAAACTGTATATATTCCGCACTTGTCCTGCAAAATTGACAGATTTTCGCTGGGAAATGGCCGAGAAATTTAAGGATGTAGGGAAAACGGAGCTCGGCTACGTGGCTACTCCCCTAACCGTGGCTGTTGGGACACCGTGCGCTGCGCTGGTGTACCTTTGAACGGCCGTTGACTCACCCCAGATTGTGACGGGAATTTGGTCAAAGTGTGTCCCAAATGCCGGCAAATTTGGAAATCAAGGAATTTTCCAACGAACTTCAAATTTTGCATGCTCCAAACTGTATATATTCCGCACTTGTCCTGCAAAATTGACAGATTTTCGCTTGGAAATGGCCGAGAAATTTAAGGATGTAGGGAAAACGGAGCTCGGCTACGTGGCTACTCCCCTAACCGTGGCTGTTGGGACACCCTGCGCTGCGCTGGTGTACCTTTGGACGGCCGTTGACTCACCCCAGATTGTGACGGGAATTTGGTCAAAGTGTGTCCCAAATGACGGCAAATTGGGAAATCAAGAAAATTTCCAACGAACTTCAAATTTTGCATGCTCCAAACTGTATATATTCCGCACTTGTCCTGCAAAATTGACAGATTTTCGCTGGGAAATGGCCGAGAAATGTCAGGATGTAGGAAAAACGGAGCTCGGCTACGTGGCTACTCCCCTAACCGTGGCTGTTGGGACACCCTGCGCTGCGCTGGTGTACCTTTGGACGGCCGTTGACTCACCCCAGATTGTGACGGGAATTTGGTCAAAGTGTGTCCCAAATGACGGCAAATTGGGAAATCAAGAAATTTTCCAACGAACTTCAAATTTTGCATGCTCCAAACTATATATTCCGCACTTGTCCTGCAAAATTGACAGATTTTCGCTGGGAAATGGCCGAGAAATTTAAGGATGTAGGGAAAACGGAGCTCGGCTACGTGGCTACTCCCCTAACCGTGGCTGTTGGGACACCTGCGCTGCGCTGGTGTACATTTGGACGGCCGTTGACTCACCCCAGATTGTGACGGGAATTTGGTCAAAGTGTGTCCCAAATGCCGGCAAATTTGGAAATCAAGGAATTTTCCAACGAACTTCAAATTTTGCATGCTCCAAACTGTATATATTCCGCACTTGTCCTGCAAAATTGACAGATTTTCGGTTGGAAATGGCCGAGAAATTTAAGGATGTAGGGAAAACGGAGCTCGGCTACGTGGCTACTCCCCTAACCGTGGCTGTTGGGACACCCTGCGCTGCGCTGGTGTACCTTTGGACGGCCGTTGACTCACCCCAGATTGTGACGGGAATTTGGTCAAAGTGTGTCCCAAATGACGGCAAATTGGGAAATCAAGGAATTTTCCAACGAACTTCAAATTTTGCATGCTCCAAACTGTATATATTCCGCACTTGTCCTGCAAAATTGACAGATTTTCGCTTGGAAATGGCCGAGAAATTTAAGGATGTAGGGAAAACGGAGCTCGGCTACGTAGCTACTCCCCTAACCGTGGCTGTTGGGACACCCTGCGCTGCGCTGGTGTACCTTTGGACGGCCGTTGACTCACCCCAGATTGTGACGGGAATTTGGTCAAAGTGTGTCCCAAATGACGGCAAATTGGGAAATCAAGAAATTTTCCAACGAACTTCAAATTTTGCATGCTCCAAACTGTATATATTCCGCACTTGTCCTGCAAAATTGACAGATTTTCGCTGGGAAATGGCCGAGAAATGTCAGGATGTAGGAAAAACGGAGCTCGGCTACGTGGCTACTCCCCTAACCGTGGCTGTTGGGACACCCTGCGCTGAGCTGGTGTACCTTTGGACGGCCGTTGACTCACCCCAGATTGTGACGGGAATTTGGTCAAAGTGTGTCCCAAATGACGGCAAATTGGGAAATCAAGAAATTTTCCAACGAACTTCAAATTTTGCATGCTCCAAACTGTATATATTCCGCACTTGTCCTGCAAAATTGACAGATTTTCGCTGGGAAATGGCCGAGAAATTTAAGGATGTAGGGAAAACGGAGCTCGGCTACGTGGCTACTCCCCTAACCGTGGCTGTTGGGACACCTGCGCTGCGCTGGTGTACATTTGGACGGCCGTTGACTCACCCCAGATTGTGACGGGAATTTAGTCAAAGTGTGTCCCAAATGCCGGAAAATTTGGAAATCAAGGAATTTTCCAACGCACTTCAAATTTTGCATGCTCCAAACTGTATATATTCCGCACTTGTCCTGCATAATTGACAGATTTTCGCTGGGAAATGGCCGAGAAATTTAAGGATGTAGGGAAAACGGAGCTCGGCTACGTGGCTACTCCCCTAACCGTGGCTGTTGGGACACCGTGCGCTGCGCTGGTCTACCCTTGGACGGCCGTTGACCCACCCCAGATTGTGACGGGAATTTGGTCAAAGTGTGTCCCAAATGCCGGCAAATTTGGAAATCAAGGAATTTTCCAACGAACTTTAAATTTGGCATGCTCCAAACTGTATATATTCCGCACTTGTCCTGCAAAATTGACAGATTTTCGCAGGGAAATGGCCGAAAAATTTAAGGATGTAGGGAAAACGGAGCTCGGCTACGTGGCTACTCCCCTAACCGTGGCTGTTGGGACACCTGCGCTGCGCTGGTGTACCTTTGGACGGCCGTTGACTCATCCCATATTGTGACGGGAATTTGGTCAAAGTGTGTCCCAAATGCCGGCAAATTTGGAAATCAAGGAATTTTCCAACGTACTTCAAATTTTGCATGCACCAAACTGTATATATTCCGCACTTGTCCTGCAAAATTGACAGATTTTCGCTGGGAAATGGCCGATAAATTTCAGGATGTAGGAAAAACGGAGCTCGGCTACGTGGCTACTCCCCTAACCGTGGCTGTTGGGACACCCTGCGCTGCGCTGGTGTACCTTTGGACGGCCGTTGACTCACCCCAGATTGTGACGGGAATTTGGTCAAAGTGTGTCCCAAATGCCGGCAAATTTGGAAATCAAGGAATTTTCCAACGAACTTCAAATTTTGCATGCTCCAAACTGTATATATTCCGCACTTGTCCTGCAAAATTGACAGATTTTCGGTTGGAAATGGCCGAGAAATTTAAGGATGTAGGGAAAACGGAGCTCGGCTACGTGGCTACTCCCCTAACCGTGGCTGTTGGGACACCCTGCGCTGCGCTGGTGTACCTTTGGACGGCCGTTGACTCACCCCAGATTGTGACGGGAATTTGGTCAAAGTGTGTCCCAAATGACGGCAAATTGGGAAATCAAGGAATTTTCCAACGAACCTCAAATTTTGCATGCTCCAAACTGTATATATTCCGCACTTGTCCTGCAAAATTGACAGATTTTCGCTTGGAAATGGCCGAGAAATTTAAGGATGTAGGGAAAACGGAGCTCGGCTACGTGGCTACTCCCCTAACCGTGGCTGTTGGGACACCCTGCGCTGCGCTGGTGTACCTTTGGACGGCCGTTGACTCACCCCAGATTGTGACGGGAATTTGGTCAAAGTGTGTCCCAAATGACGGCAAATTGGGAAATCAAGAAATTTTCCAACGAACTTCAAATTTTGCATGCTCCAAACTGTATATATTCCGCACTTGTCCTGCAAAATTGACAGATTTTCGCTGGGAAATGGCCGAGAAATGTCAGGATGTAGGAAAAACGGAGCTCGGCTACGTGGCTACTCCCCTAACCGTGGCTGTTGGGACACCCTGCGCTGAGCTGGTGTACCTTTGGACGGCCGTTGACTCACCCCAGATTGTGACGGGAATTTGGTCAAAGTGTGTCCCAAATGACGGCAAATTGGGAAATCAAGAAATTTTCCAACGAACTTCAAATTTTGCATGCTCCAAACTGTATATATTCCGCACTTGTCCTGCAAAATTGACAGATTTTCGCTGGGAAATGGCCGAGAAATTTAAGGATGTAGGGAAAACGGAGCTCGGCTACGTGGCTACTCCCCTAACCGTGGCTGTTGGGACACCTGCGCTGCGCTGGTGTACATTTGGACGGCCGTTGACTCACCCCAGATTGTGACGGGAATTTAGTCAAAGTGTGTCCCAAATGCCGGAAAATTTGGAAATCAAGGAATTTTCCAACGCACTTCAAATTTGCATGCTCCAAACTGTATATATTCCGCACTTGTCCTGCATAATTGACAGATTTTCGCTGGGAAATGGCCGAGAAATTTAAGGATGTAGGGAAAACGGAGCTCGGCTACGTGGCTACTCCCCTAACCGTGGCTGTTGGGACACCGTGCGCTGCGCTGGTCTACCCTTGGACGGCCGTTGACCCACCCCAGATTGTGACGGGAATTTGGTCAAAGTGTGTCCCAAATGCCGGCAAATTTGGAAATCAAGGAATTTTCCAACGAACTTTAAATTTGGCATGCTCCAAACTGTATATATTCCGCACTTGTCCTGCAAAATTGACAGATTTTCGCAGGGAAATGGCCGAAAAATTTAAGGATGTAGGGAAAACGGAGCTCGGCTACGTGGCTACTCCCCTAACCGTGGCTGTTGGGACACCTGCGCTGCGCTGGTGTACCTTTGGACGGCCGTTGACTCATCCCATATTGTGACGGGAATTTGGTCAAAGTGTGTCCCAAATGCCGGCAAATTTGGAAATCAAGGAATTTTCCAACGTACTTCAAATTTTGCATGCACCAAACTGTATATATTCCGCACTTGTCCTGCAAAATTGACAGATTTTCGCTGGGAAATGGCCGATAAATTTCAGGATGTAGGAAAAACGGAGCTCGGCTACGTGGCTACTCCCCTAACCGTGGCTGTTGGGACACCCTGCGCTGCGCTGGTGTACCTTTGGACGGCCGTTGACTCACCCCAGATTGTGACGGGAATTTGGTCAACGTGTGTCCCGAATGCCGGCAAATTTGGAAATCAAGGAATTTTCCAACGCACTTCAAATTTTGCATGCTCCAAACTGTATATATTCCGCACTTGTCCTGCATAATTGACAGATTTTCGCTGGGAAATGGCCGAGAAATTTAAGGATGTAGGGCAAACGGAGCTCGGCTACGTGGCTACTCCCCTAACCGTGGCTGTTGGGACACCCTGCGCTGCGCTGGTGTACCTTTGGACGGCCGTTGACTCACCCCAGATTGTGACGGGAATTTGTTCAAAGTGTGTCCCAAATGCCGGCAAATTTGGAAATCAAGGAATTTTCCAACGTACTTCAAATTTTGCATGCACCAAACTGTATATATTCCGCACTTGTCCTGCAAAATTGACAGATTTTCGCTGGGAAATGGCCGAGAAATTTAAGGATGTAGGGAAAACGGAGCTCGGCTACGTGGCTACTCCCCTAACCGTGGCTGTTGGGACACCGTGCGCTGCGCTGGTGTACCTTTGAACGGCCGTTGACTCACCCCAGATTGTGACGGGAATTTGGTCAAAGTGTGTCCCAAATGCCGGCAAATTTGGAAATCAAGGAATTTTCCAACGAACTTCAAATTTTGCATGCTCCAAACTGTATATATTCCGCACTTGTCCTGCAAAATTGACAGATTTTCGCTTGGAAATGGCCGAGAAATTTAAGGATGTAAGGAAAACGGAGCTCGGCTACGTGGCTACTCCCCTAACCGTGGCTGTTGGGACACCCTGCGCTGCGCTGGTGTACCTTTGGACGGCCGTTGACTCACCCCAGATTGTGACGGGAATTTGGTCAAAGTGTGTCCCAAATGACGGCAAATTGGGAAATCAAGAAAATTTCCAACGAACTTCAAATTTTGCATGCTCCAAACTGTATATATTCCGCACTTGTCCTGCAAAATTGACAGATTTTCGCTGGGAAATGGCCGAGAAATGTCAGGATGTAGGAAAAACGGAGCTCGGCTACGTGGCTACTCCCCTAACCGTGGCTGTTGGGACACCCTGCGCTGCGCTGGTGTACCTTTGGACGGCCGTTGACTCACCCCAGATTGTGACGGGAATTTGGTCAAAGTGTGTCCCAAATGACGGCAAATTGGGAAATCAAGAAATTTTCCAACGAACTTCAAATTTTGCATGCTCCAAACTATATATTCCGCACTTGTCCTGCAAAATTGACAGATTTTCGCTGGGAAATGGCCGAGAAATTTAAGGATGTAGGGAAAACGGAGCTCGGCTACGTGGCTACTCCCCTAACCGTGGCTGTTGGGACACCTGCGCTGCGCTGGTGTACATTTGGACGGCCGTTGACTCACCCCAGATTGTGACGGGAACTTGGTCAAAGTGTGTCCCAAATGCCGGCAAATTTGGAAATCAAGGAATTTTCCAACGAACTTCAAATTTTGCATGCTCCAAACTGTATATATTCCGCACTTGTCCTGCAAAATTGACAGATTTTCGGTTGGAAATGGCCGAGAAATTTAAGGATGTAGGGAAAACGGAGCTCGGCTACGTGGCTACTCCCCTAACCGTGGCTGTTGGGACACCCTGCGCTGCGCTGGTGTACCTTTGGACGGCCGTTGACTCACCCCAGATTGTGACGGGAATTTGGTCAAAGTGTGTCCCAAATGACGGCAAATTGGGAAATCAAGGAATTTTCCAACGAACCTCAAATTTTGCATGCTCCAAACTGTATATATTCCGCACTTGTCCTGCAAAATTGACAGATTTTCGCTTGGAAATGGCCGAGAAATTTAAGGATGTAGGGAAAACGGAGCTCGGCTACGTGGCTACTCCCCTAACCGTGGCTGTTGGGACACCCTGCGCTGCGCTGGTGTACCTTTGGACGGCCGTTGACTCACCCCAGATTGTGACGGGAATTTGGTCAAAGTGTGTCCCAAATGACGGCAAATTGGGAAATCAAGAAATTTTCCAACGAACTTCAAATTTTGCATGCTCCAAACTGTATATATTCCGCACTTGTCCTGCAAAATTGACAGATTTTCGCTGGGAAATGGCCGAGAAATGTCAGGATGTAGGAAAAACGGAGCTCGGCTACGTGGCTACTCCCCTAACCGTGGCTGTTGGGACACCCTGCGCTGAGCTGGTGTACCTTTGGACGGCCGTTGACTCACCCCAGATTGTGACGGGAATTTGGTCAAAGTGTGTCCCAAATGACGGCAAATTGGGAAATCAAGAAATTTTCCAACGAACTTCAAATTTTGCATGCTCCAAACTGTATATATTCCGCACTTGTCCTGCAAAATTGACAGATTTTCGCTGGGAAATGGCCGAGAAATTTAAGGATGTAGGGAAAACGGAGCTCGGCTACGTGGCTACTCCCCTAACCGTGGCTGTTGGGACACCTGCGCTGCGCTGGTGTACATTTGGACGGCCGTTGACTCACCCCAGATTGTGACGGGAATTTAGTCAAAGTGTGTCCCAAATGCCGGAAAATTTGGAAATCAAGGAATTTTCCAACGCACTTCAAATTTGCATGCTCCAAACTGTATATATTCCGCACTTGTCCTGCATAATTGACAGATTTTCGCTGGGAAATGGCCGAGAAATTTAAGGATGTAGGGAAAACGGAGCTCGGCTACGTGGCTACTCCCCTAACCGTGGCTGTTGGGACACCGTGCGCTGCGCTGGTCTACCCTTGGACGGCCGTTGACCCACCCCAGATTGTGACGGGAATTTGGTCAAAGTGTGTCCCAAATGCCGGCAAATTTGGAAATCAAGGAATTTTCCAACGAACTTTAAATTTGGCATGCTCCAAACTGTATATATTCCGCACTTGTCCTGCAAAATTGACAGATTTTCGCAGGGAAATGGCCGAAAAATTTAAGGATGTAGGGAAAACGGAGCTCGGCTACGTGGCTACTCCCCTAACCGTGGCTGTTGGGACACCTGCGCTGCGCTGGTGTACCTTTGGACGGCCGTTGACTCATCCCATATTGTGACGGGAATTTGGTCAAAGTGTGTCCCAAATGCCGGCAAATTTGGAAATCAAGGAATTTTCCAACGTACTTCAAATTTTGCATGCACCAAACTGTATATATTCCGCACTTGTCCTGCAAAATTGACAGATTTTCGCTGGGAAATGGCCGATAAATTTCAGGATGTAGGAAAAACGGAGCTCGGCTACGTGGCTACTCCCCTAACCGTGGCTGTTGGGACACCCTGCGCTGCGCTGGTGTACCTTTGGACGGCCGTTGACTCACCCCAGATTGTGACGGGAATTTGGTCAACGTGTGTCCCGAATGCCGGCAAATTTGGAAATCAAGGAATTTTCCAACGCACTTCAAATTTTGCATGCTCCAAACTGTATATATTCCGCACTTGTCCTGCATAATTGACAGATTTTCGCTGGGAAATGGCCGAGAAATTTAAGGATGTAGGGAAAACGGAGCTCGGCTACGTGGCTACTCCCCTAACCGTGGCTGTTGGGACACCGTGCGCTGCGCTGGTCTACCCTTGGACGGCCGTTGACCCACCCCAGATTGTGACGGGAATTTGGTCAAAGTGTGTCCCAAATGCCGGCAAATTTGGAAATCAAGGAATTTTCCAACGAACTTCAAATTTGGCATGCTCCAAACTGTATATATTCCGCACTTGTCCTGCAAAATTGACAGATTTTCGCTGGGAAATGGCCGAGAAATTTAAGGATGTAGGGCAAACGGAGCTCGGCTACGTGGCTACTCCCCTAACCGTGGCTGTTGGGACACCCTGCGCTGCGCTGGTGTACCTTTGGACGGCCGTTGACTCACCCCAGATTGTGACGGGAATTTGTTCAAAGTGTGTCCCAAATGCCGGCAAATTTGGAAATCAAGGAATTTTCCAACGTACTTCAAATTTTGCATGCACCAAACTGTATATATTCCGCACTTGTCCTGCAAAATTGACAGATTTTCGCTGGGAAATGGCCGAGAAATTTAAGGATGTAGGGAAAACGGAGCTCGGCTACGTGGCTACTCCCCTAACCGTGGCTGTTGGGACACCGTGCGCTGCGCTGGTGTACCTTTGAACGGCCGTTGACTCACCCCAGATTGTGACGGGAATTTGGTCAAAGTGTGTCCCAAATGCCGGCAAATTTGGAAATCAAGGAATTTTCCAACGAACTTCAAATTTTGCATGCTCCAAACTGTATATATTCCGCACTTGTCCTGCAAAATTGACAGATTTTCGCTTGGAAATGGCCGAGAAATTTAAGGATGTAGGGAAAACGGAGCTCGGCTACGTGGCTACTCCCCTAACCGTGGCTGTTGGGACACCCTGCGCTGCGCTGGTGTACCTTTGGACGGCCGTTGACTCACCCCAGATTGTGACGGGAATTTGGTCAAAGTGTGTCCCAAATGACGGCAAATTGGGAAATCAAGAAAATTTCCAACGAACTTCAAATTTTGCATGCTCCAAACTGTATATATTCCGCACTTGTCCTGCAAAATTGACAGATTTTCGCTGGGAAATGGCCGAGAAATGTCAGGATGTAGGAAAAACGGAGCTCGGCTACGTGGCTACTCCCCTAACCGTGGCTGTTGGGACACCCTGCGCTGCGCTGGTGTACCTTTGGACGGCCGTTGACTCACCCCAGATTGTGACGGGAATTTGGTCAAAGTGTGTCCCAAATGACGGCAAATTGGGAAATCAAGAAATTTTCCAACGAACTTCAAATTTTGCATGCTCCAAACTATATATTCCGCACTTGTCCTGCAAAATTGACAGATTTTCGCTGGGAAATGGCCGAGAAATTTAAGGATGTAGGGAAAACGGAGCTCGGCTACGTGGCTACTCCCCTAACCGTGGCTGTTGGGACACCTGCGCTGCGCTGGTGTACATTTGGACGGCCGTTGACTCACCCCAGATTGTGACGGGAACTTGGTCAAAGTGTGTCCCAAATGCCGGCAAATTTGGAAATCAAGGAATTTTCCAACGAACTTCAAATTTTGCATGCTCCAAACTGTATATATTCCGCACTTGTCCTGCAAAATTGACAGATTTTCGCTTGGAAATGGCCGAGAAATTTAAGGATGTAGGGAAAACGGAGCTCGGCTACGTGGCTACTCCCCTAACCGTGGCTGTTGGGACACCCTGCGCTGCGCTGGTGTACCTTTGGACGGCCGTTGACTCACCCCAGATTGTGACGGGAATTTGGTCAAAGTGTGTCCCAAATGACGGCAAATTGGGAAATCAAGAAATTTTCCAACGAACTTCAAATTTTGCATGCTCCAAACTGTATATATTCCGCACTTGTCCTGCAAAATTGACAGATTTTCGCTGGGAAATGGCCGAGAAATGTCAGGATGTAGGAAAAACGGAGCTCGGCTACGTGGCTACTCCCCTAACCGTGGCTGTTGGGACACCCTGCGCTGAGCTGGTGTACCTTTGGACGGCCGTTGACTCACCCCAGATTGTGACGGGAATTTGGTCAAAGTGTGTCCCAAATGACGGCAAATTGGGAAATCAAGGAATTTTCCAACGAACTTCAAATTTTGCATGCTCCAAACTGTATATATTCCGCACTTGTCCTGCATAATTGACAGATTTTCGCTGGGAAATGGCCGAGAAATTTAAGGATGTAGGGAAAACGGAGCTCGGCTACGTGGCTACTCCCCTAACCGTGGCTGTTGGGACACCGTGCGCTGCGCTGGTCTACCCTTGGACGGCCGTTGACCCACCCCAGATTGTGACGGGAATTTGGTCAAAGTGTGTCCCAAATGCCGGCAAATTTGGAAATCAAGGAATTTTCCAACGAACTTCAAATTTGGCATGCTCCAAACTGTATATATTCCGCACTTGTCCTGCAAAATTGACAGATTTTCGCAGGGAAATGGCCGAGAAATTTAAGGATGTAGGGAAAACGGAGTTCGGCTACGTGGCTACTCCCCTAACCGTGGCTGTTGGGACACCCTGCGCTGCGCTGGTGTACCTTTGGACGGCCGTTGACTCATCCCATATTGTGACGGGAATTTGGTCAAAGTGTGTCCCAAATGCCGGCAAATTTGGAAATCAAGAAATTTTCCAACGAACTTCAAATTTTGCATGCTCCAAACTGTATATATTCCGCACTTGTCCTGCAAAATTGACAGATTTTCGCTGGGAAATGGCCGAGAAATTTAAGGATGTAGGGAAAACGGAGCTCGGCTACGTGGCTACTCCCCTAACCGTGGCTGTTGGGACACCTGCGCTGCGCTGGTGTACATTTGGACGGCCGTTGACCCACCCCAGATTGTGACGGGAATTTAGTCAAAGTGTGTCCCAAATGCCGGCAAATTTGGAAATCTAGGAATTTTCCAACGTACTTCAAATTTTGCATGCACCAAACTGTATATATTCCGCACTTGTCCTGCAAAATTGACAGATTTTCGCTGGGAAATGGCCGATAAATTTTAGGATGTAGGAAAAACGGAGCTCGGCTACCTGGCTACTCCCCTAACCGTGGCTGTTGGGACACCCTGCGCTGCGCTGGTGTACCTTTGGACGGCCGTTGACTCACCCCAGATTGTGACGGGAATTTGGTCAACGTGTGTCCCAAATGCCGGCAAATTTGGAAATCAAGGAATTTTCCAACGAACTTCAAATTTGGCATGCTCCAAACTGTATATATTCCGCACTTGTCCTGCAAAATTGACAGATTTTCGCAGGGAAATGGCCGAGAAATTTAAGGATGTAGGGAAAACGGAGTTCGGCTACGTGGCTACTCCCCTAACCGTGGCTGTTGGGACACCCTGCGCTGCGCTGGTGTACCTTTGGACGGCCGTTGACTCATCCCATATTGTGACGGGAATTTGGTCAAAGTGTGTCCCAAATGCCGGCAAATTTGGAAATCAAGAAATTTTCCAACGAACTTCAAATTTTGCATGCTCCAAACTGTATATATTCCGCACTTGTCCTGCAAAATTGACAGATTTTCGCTGGGAAATGGCCGAGAAATTTAAGGATGTAGGGAAAACGGAGCTCGGCTACGTGGCTACTCCCCTAACCGTGGCTGTTGGGACACCTGCGCTGCGCTGGTGTACATTTGGACGGCCGTTGACTCACCCCAGATTGTGACGGGAATTTAGTCAAAGTGTGTCCCAAATGCCGGCAAATTTGGAAATCAAGGAATTTTCCAACGTACTTCAAATTTTGCATGCACCAAACTGTATATATTCCGCACTTGTCCTGCAAAATTGACAGATTTTCGCTAGGAAATGGCGGAGAAATTTAAGGATGTAGGGAAAACGGAGCTCGGCTACGTGGCTACTCCCCTAACCGTGGCTGTTGGGACACCCTGCGCTGCGCTGGTGTACCTTTGGACGGCCGTTGACTCACCCCAGATTGTGACGGGAATTTGGTCAAAGTGTGTCCCAAATGCCGGCAAATTTGGAACTCAAGGAATTTTCCAACGAACTTTATATTTTGCATGCTCTAAACTGTATATATTCCGCACTTGTCCTGCAAAATTGACAGATTTTTGCAGGGAAATGGCCGAGAAATTTAAGGATGTAGGGCAAACGGAGCTCGGCTACGTGGCTACTCCCCTAACCGTGGCTGTTGGGACACCCTGCGCTGCGCTGGTGTACCTTTGGACGGCCGTTGACTCACCCCAGACTGTGACGGGAATTTGGTCAAAGTGTGTCCCAAATGCCGGCAAATTTGGAAATCAAGGAATTTTCCAACGTACTTCAAATTTTGCATGCACCAAACTGTTTATATTCCGCACTTGTCCTGCAAAATTGACAGATTTTCGCTGGGAAATGGCCGAGAAATTTAAGGATGTAGGGAAAACGGAGCTCGGCTACGTGGCTACTCCCCTAACCGTGGCTGTTGGGACACCGTGCGCTGCGCTGGTGTACCTTTGAACGGCCGTTGACTCACCCCAGATTGTGACGGGAATTTGGTCAAAGTGTGTCCCAAATGCCGGCAAATTTGGAAATCAAGGAGTTTTCCAACGAACTTCAAATTTTGCATGCTCCAAACTGTATATATTCCGCACTTGTCCTGCAAAATTGACAGATTTTCGCTAGGAAATGGCCGAGAAATTTAAGGATGTAGGGAAAACGGAGCTCGGCTACGTGGCTACTCCCCTAACCGTGGCTGTTGGGAAACCCTGCGCTGCGCTGGTGTACCTTTGGACGGCCGTTGACTCACCCCAGATTGTGACGGGAATTTGGTCAAAGTGTGTCCCAAATGCCGGCAAATTTGGAAATCAAGGAATTTTCCAACGAACTTCAAATTTTGCATGCTCCAAACTGTATATATTCCGCACTTGTCCTGCAAAATTGACAGATTTTCGCTGGGAAATGGCCGAGAAATTTAAGGATGTAGGGCAAACGGAGCTCGGCTACGTGGCTACTCCCCTAACCGTGGCTGTTGGGACACCCTGCGCTGCGCTGGTGTACCTTTGGACGGCCGTTGACTCACCCCAGACTGTGACGGGAATTTGGTCAAAGTGTGTCCCAAATGCCGGCAAATTTGGAAATCAAGGAATTTTCCAACGTACTTCAAATTTTGCATGCACCAAACTGTTTATATTCCGCACTTGTCCTGCAAAATTGACAGATTTTCGCTGGGAAATGGCCGAGAAATTTAAGGATGTAGGGAAAACGGAGCTCGGCTACGTGGCTACTCCCCTAACCGTGGCTGTTGGGACACCGTGCGCTGCGCTGGTGTACCTTTGAACGGCCGTTGACTCACCCCAGATTGTGACGGGAATTTGGTCAAAGTGTGTCCCAAATGCCGGCAAATTTGGAAATCAAGGAATTTTCCAACGAACTTCAAATTTTGCATGCTCCAAACTGTATATATTCCGCACTTGTCCTGCAAAATTGACAGATTTTCGCTTGGAAATGGCCGAGAAATTTAAGGATGTAAGGAAAACGGAACTCGGCTACGTGGCTACTCCCCTAACCGTGGCTGTTGGGACACCCTGCGCTGCGCTGGTGTACCTTTGGACGGCCGTTGACTCACCCCAGATTGTGACGGGAATTTGGTCAAAGTGTGTCCCAAATGACGGCAAATTGGGAAATCAAGAAAATTTCCAACGAACTTCAAATTTTGCATGCTCCAAACTGTATATATTCCGCACTTGTCCTGCAAAATTGACAGATTTTCGCTGTGAAATGGCCGAGAAATGTCAGGATGTAGGAAAAACGGAGCTCGGCTACGTGGCTACTCCCCTAACCGTGGCTGTTGGGACACCCTGCGCTGCGCTGGTGTACCTTTGGACGGCCGTTGACTCACCCCAGATTGTGACGGGAATTTGGTCAAAGTGTGTCCCAAATGACGGCAAATTGGGAAATCAAGAAATTTTCCAACGAACTTCAAATTTTGCATGCTCCAAACTGTATATATTCCGCACTTGTCCTGCAAAATTGACAGATTTTCGCTGGGAAATGGCCGAGAAATTTAAGGATGTAGGGAAAACGGAGCTCGGCTACGTGGCTACTCCCCTAACCGTGGCTGTTGGGACACCTGCGCTGGTGTACATTTGGACGGCCGTTGACTCACCCCAGATTGTGACGGGAATTTAGTCAAAGTGTGTCCCAAATGCCGGCAAATTTGGAAATCAAGGAATTTTCCAACGTACTTCAAATTTTGCATGCACCAAACTGTATATATTCCGCACTTGTCCTGCAAAATTGACAGATTTTCGCTGGGAAATGGCCGATAAATTTCAGGATGTAGGAAAAACGGAGCTCGGCTACGTGGCTACTCCCCTAACCGTGGCTGTTGGGACACCCTGCGCTGCGCTGGTGTACCTTTGGACGGCCGTTGACTCACCCCAGATTGTGACGGGAATTTGGTCAACGTGTGTCCCGAATGCCGGCAAATTTGGAAATCAAGGAATTTTCCAACGCACTTCAAATTTTGCATGCTCCAAACTGTATATATTCCGCACTTGTCTTGCAAAATTGACAGATTTTCGCTGGGAAATGGCCGAGAAATTTAAGGATGTAGGGAAAACGGAGCTCGACTACGTGGCTACTCCCCTAACCGTGGCTGTTGGGACACCGTGCGCTGCGCTGGTCTACCCTTGGACGGCCGTTGACCCACCCCAGATTGTGACGGGAATTTTGTCAAAGTGTGTCCCAAATGCCGGCAAATTTGGAAATCAAGGAATTTTCCAACGAACTTCAAATTTGGCATGCTCCAAACTGTATATATTCCGCACTTGTCCTGCAAAATTGACAGATTTTCGCAGGGAAATGGCCGAGAAATTTAAGGATGTAGGGAAAACGGAGTTCGGCTACGTGGCTACTCCCCTAACCGTGGCTGTTGGGACACCCTGCGCTGCGCTGGTGTACCTTTGGACGGCCGTTGACTCATCCCATATTGTGACGGGAATTTGGTCAAAGTGTGTCCCAAATGCCGGCAAATTTGGAAATCAAGTAATTTTCCAACGAACTTCAAATTTTGCATGCTCCAAACTGTATATATTCCGCACTTGTCCTGCAAAATTGACAGATTTTCGCTGGGAAATGGCCGAGAAATTTAAGGATGTAGGGAAAACGGAGCTCGGCTACGTGGCTACTCCCCTAACCGTGGCTGTTGGGACACCCTGCGCTGCGCTGGTGTACCTTTGGACGGCCGTTGACTCACCCCAGATTGTGACGGGAATTTGGTCAAAGTGTGTCCCAAATGACGGCAAATTGGGAAATCAAGAAATTTTCCAACGAACTTCAAATTTTGCATGCTCCAAACTGTATATATTCCGCACTTGTCCTGCAAAATTGACAGATTTTCGCTGGGAAATGGCCGAGAAATGTCAGGATGTAGGAAAAACGGAGCTCGGCTACGTGGCTACTCCCCTAACCGTGGCTGTTGGGACACCCTGCGCTGCGCTGGTGTACCTTTGGACGGCCGTTGACTCACCCCAGATTGTGACGGGAATTTGGTCAAAGTGTGTCCCAAATGACGGCAAATTGGGAAATCAAGAAATTTTCCAACGAACTTCAAATTTTGCATGCTCCAAACTGTATATATTCCGCACTTGTCCTGCAAAATTGACAGATTTTCGCTGGGAAATGGCCGAGAAATTTAAGGATGTAGGGAAAACGGAGCTCGGCTACGTGGCTACTCCCCTAACCGTGGCTGTTGGGACACCTGCGCTGCGCTGGTGTACATTTGGACGGCCGTTGACTCACCCCAGATTGTGACGGGAATTTAGTCAAAGTGTGTCCCAAATGCCGGCAAATTTGGAAATCAAGGAATTTTCCAACGTACTTCAAATTTTGCATGCACCAAACTGTATATATTCCGCACTTGTCCTGCAAAATTGACAGATTTTCGCTGGGAAATGGCCGATAAATTTCAGGATGTAGGAAAAACGGAGCTCGGCTACGTGGCTACTCCCCTAACCGTGGCTGTTGGGACACCCTGCGTTGCGCTGGTGTACCTTTGGACGGCCGTTGACTCACCCCAGATTGTGACGGGAATTTGGTCAACGTGTGTCCCGAATGCCGGCAAATTTGGAAATCAAGGAATTTTCCAACGCACTTCAAATTTTGCATGCTCCAAACTGTATATATTCCGCACTTGTCCTGCAAAATTGACAGATTTTCGCTGGGAAATGGCCGATAAATTTAAGGATGTAGGGAAAACGGAGCTCGGCTACGTGGCTACTCCCCTAACCGTGGCTGTTGGGACACCGTGCGCTGCGCTGGTCTACCCTTGGACGGCCGTTGACCCACCCCAGATTGTGACGGGAATTTTGTCAAAGTGTGTCCCAAATGCCGGCAAATTTGGAAATCAAGGAATTTTCCAACGAACTTCAAATTTGGCATGCTCCAAACTGTATATATTCCGCACTTGTCCTGCAAAATTGACAGATTTTCGCAGGGAAATGGCCGAGAAATTTAAGGATGTAGGGAAAACGGAGTTCGGCTACGTGGCTACTCCCCTAACCGTGGCTGTTGGGACACCCTGCGCTGCGCTGGTGTACTTTTGGACGGCCGTTGACTCATCCCATATTGTGACGGGAATTTGGTCAAAGTGTGTCCCAAATGCCGGCAAATTTGGAAATCAAGTAATTTTCCAACGAACTTCAAATTTTGCATGCTCCAAACTGTATATATTCCGCACTTGTCCTGCAAAATTGACAGATTTTCGCTGGGAAATGGCCGAGAAATTTAAGGATGTAGGGAAAACGGAGCTCGGCTACGTGGCTACTCCCCTAACCGTGGCTGTTGGGACACCCTGCGCTGCGCTGGTGTACCTTTGGACGGCCGTTGACTCACCCCAGATTGTGACGGGAATTTGGTCAAAGTGTGTCCCAAATGACGGCAAATTGGGAAATCAAGAAATTTTCCAACGAACTTCAAATTTTGCATGCTCCAAACTGTATATATTCCGCACTTGTCCTGCAAAATTGACAGATTTTCGCTGGGAAATGGCCGAGAAATGTCAGGATGTAGGAAAAACGGAGCTCGGCTACGTGGCTACTCCCCTAACCGTGGCTGTTGGGACACCCTGCGCTGCGCTGGTGTACCTTTGGACGGCCGTTGACTCACCCCAGATTGTGACGGGAATTTGGTCAAAGTGTGTCCCAAATGACGGCAAATTGGGAAATCAAGAAATTTTCCAACGAACTTCAAATTTTGCATGCTCCAAACTGTATATATTCCGCACTTGTCCTGCAAAATTGACAGATTTTCGCTGGGAAATGGCCGAGAAATTTAAGGATGTAGGGAAAACGGAGCTCGGCTACGTGGCTACTCCCCTAACCGTGGCTGTTGGGACACCTGCGCTGCGCTGGTGTACATTTGGACGGCCGTTGACTCACCCCAGATTGTAACGGGAATTTAGTCAAAGTGTGTCCCAAATGCCGGCAAATTTGGAAATCAAGGAATTTTCCAACGTACTTCAAATTTTGCATGCACCAAACTGTATATATTCCGCACTTGTCCTGCAAAATTGACAGATTTTCGCTGGGAAATGGCCGATAAATTTCAGGATGTAGGAAAAACAGAGCTCGGCTACGTGGCTACTCCCCTAACCGTGGCTGTTGGGACACCCTGCGCTGCGCTGGTGTACCTTTGGACGGCCGTTGACTCACCCCAGATTGTGACGGGAATTTGGTCAACGTGTGTCCCGAATGCCGGCAAATTTGGAAATCAAGGAATTTTCCAACGCACTTCAAATTGTGCATGCTCCAAACTTTATATATTCCGCACTTGTCCTGCAAAATTGACAGATTTTCGCTGGGAAATGGCCGAGAAATTTAAGGATGTAGGGAAAACGGAGCTCGGCTACGTGGCTACTCCCCTAACCGTGGCTGTTGGGACACCGTGCGCTGCGCTGGTCTACCCTTGGACGGCCGTTGACCCACCCCAGATTGTGACGGGAATTTGGTCAAAGTGTGTCCCAAATGCCGGCAAATTTGGAAATCAAGGAATTTTCCAACGAACTTCAAATTTGGCATGCTCCAAACTGTATATATTCCGCACTTGTCCTGCAAAATTGACAGATTTTCGCAGGGAAATGGCCGAGAAATTTAAGGATGTAGGGAAAACGGAGTTCGGCTACGTGGCTACTCCCCTAACCGTGGCTGTTGGGACACCCTGCGCTGCGCTGGTGTACCTTTGGACGGCCGTTGACTCATCCCATATTGTGACGGGAATTTGGTCAAAGTGTGTCCCAAATGCCGGCAAATTTGGAAATCAAGTAATTTTCCAACGAACTTCAAATTTTGCATGCTCCAAACTGTATATATTCCGCACTTGTCCTGCAAAATTGACAGATTTTCGCTGGGAAATGGCCGAGAAATTTAAGGATGTAGGGAAAACGGAGCTCGGCTACGTGGCTACTCCCCTAACCGTGGCTGTTGGGACACCCTGCGCTGCGCTGGTGTACCTTTGGACGGCCGTTGACTCACCCCAGATTGTGACGGGAATTTGGTCAAAGTGTGTCCCAAATGACGGCAAATTGGGAAATCAAGAAATTTTCCAACGAACTTCAAATTTTGCATGCTCCAAACTGTATATATTGCGCACTTGTCCTGCAAAATTGACAGATTTTCGCTGGGAAATGGCCGAGAAATTTAAGGATGTAGGGAAAACGGAGCTCGGCTACGTGGCTACTCCCCTAACCGTGGCTGTTGGGACACCGTGCGCTGCGCTGGTCTACCCTTGGACGGCCGTTGACCCACCCCAGATTGTGACGGGAATTTGGTCAAAGTGTGTCCCAAATGCCGGCAAATTTGGAAATCAAGGAATTTTCCAACGAACTTCAAATTTGGCATGCTCCAAACTGTATATATTCCGCACTTGTCCTGCAAAATTGACAGATTTTCGCTGGGAAATGGCCGATAAATTTCAGGATGTAGGAAAAACGGAGCTCGGCTACGTGGCTACTCCCCTAACCGTGGCTGTTGGGACACCCTGCGCTGCGCTGGTGTACCTTTGGACGGCCGTTGACTCACCCCAGATTGTGACGGGAATTTGGTCAACGTGTGTCCCGAATGCCGGCAAATTTGGAAATCAAGGAATTTTCCAACGCACTTCAAATTTTGCATGCTCCAAACTGTATATATTCCGCACTTGTCCTGCAAAATTGACAGATTTTCGCTGGGAAATGGCCGAGAAATGTAAGGATGTAGGGAAAACGGAGCTCGGCTACGTGGCTACTCCCCTAACCGTGGCTGTTGGGACACCGTGCGCTGCGCTGGTCTACCCTTGGACGGCCGTTGACCCACCCCAGATTGTGACGGGAATTTGGTAAAAGTGTGTCCCAAATGCCGGCAAATTTGGAAATCAAGGAATTTTCCAACGAACTTCAAATTTGGCATGCTCCAAACTGTATATATTCCGCACTTGTCCTGCAAAATTGACAGATTTTCGCTGGGAAATGGCGGGGGGAAATTTAAGGATGTAGGGAAAACGGAGCTCGGCTACGTGGCTACTCCCCTAACCGTGGCTGTTGGGACACCCTGCGTTGCGCTGGTGTACTTTTGGACGGCCGTTGACTCATCCCAGATTGTGACGGGATTTTGGTCAAAGTGTGTCCCAAATGCCGGCAAATTTGGAAATCAAGGAATTTTCCAACGTACTTCAAATTTTGCATGCACCAAACTGTATATATTCCGCACTTGTCCTGCAAAATTGACAGATTTTCGCTGGGAAATGGCCGAGAAATTTCAGGATGTAGGAAAAACGGAGCTCGGCTACGTGGCTACTCCCCTAACCGTGGCTGTTGGGACACCCTACGCTGCGCTGGTGTACCTTTGGACCGCCTTTGACTCACCCCAGATTGTGACGGGAATTTGGTCAAAGTGTGTCCCAAATGCCGGCAAATTTGAAAATCAAGGAGTTTTCCAACGAACTTCAAATTTTGCATGCTCCAAACTGTATATATTCCGCACTTGTCCTGCAAAATTGACAGATTTTCGCTGGGAAATGGCCGAGAAATTTAAGGATGTAGGGAAAACGGAGCTCGGCTACGTGGCTACTCCCCTAACCGTGACTGTTGGGACACCCTGCGCTGGTGTACCTTTGGACGGCCGTTGACTCACCCCAGATTGTGACGGGAATTTGGTCAAAGTGTGTCCCAAATGCCGGCAAATTTGGAAATCAAGGAATTTTCCAACAAACTTCAAATTTTGCATGCTCCAAACTGTATATATTCCGCACTTGTCCTGCAAAATTGACAGATTCTCGCTGCCAAATGGCCGAGAAATTTAAGGATGTAGGGAAAACGGAGTTCGGCTACGTGGCTAATCCCCTAACCGTGGCTGTTGGGACACCCTGCGCTGCGCTGGTGTACCTTTGGACCGCCGTTGACTCACCCCAGATTGTGACGGGAATTTTGTCAAAGTGTGTCCCAAATGCCGGCAAATTTGGAAATCAAGGAATTTTCCAACAAACTTCAAATTTTGCATGCTCCAAACTCTATATATTCCGCACTTGTCCAGCAAAATTGACAGATTTTCGCTGGCAAATGGCCGAGAAATTTAAGGATGTAGGGAAAACGGAGCTCGGCTACGTGGCTACTCCCCTAACCGTGGCTGTTGGGACACCCTGCGCAGCGCTGGTGTACCTTTGGACGGCCGTTGCCTCACCCCAGATTGTGACGGGATTTTGGTGAAAGTGTGTCCCAAATGCCGGCAAATTTGGAAATCAAGGAATTTTCCAAAGTACTTCAAATTTGGCATGCACCAAACTGTATATATTCCGCACTTGCCCTGCAAAATTGACAGATTTTCGCTGGGAAATGGCGGGGGGAAATTTAAGGATGTAGGGAAAACGGAGCTCGGCTACGTGGCTTCTCCCCTAACCGTGGCTGTTGGGACACCCTGCGTTGCGCTGGTGTACTTTTGGACGGCCGTTGACTCATCCCAGATTGTGACGGGATTTTGGTCAAAGTGTGTCCCAAATGCCGGCAAATTTGGAAATCAAGGAATTTTCCAACGTACTTCAAATTTTGCATGCACCAAACTGTATATATTCCGCACTTGTCCTGCAAAATTGACAGATTTTCGCTGGGAAATGGCCGAGAAATTTCAGGATGTAGGAAAAACGGAGCTCGGCTACGTGGCTACTCCCCTAACCGTGGCTGTTGGGACACCCTACGCTGCGCTGGTGTACCTTTGGACCGCCTTTGACTCACCCCAGATTGTGACGGGAATTTGGTCAAAGTGTGTCCCAAATGCCGGCAAATTTGGAAATCAAGGAGTTTTCCAACGAACTTCAAATTTTGCATGCTCCAAACTGTATATATTCCGCACTTGTCCTGCAAAATTGACAGATTTTCGCTGCCAAATGGCCGAGAAATTTAAGGATGTAGGGAAAACGGAGTTCGGCTACGTGGCTAATCCCCTAACCGTGACTGTTGGGACACCCTGCGCTGCGCTGGTGTACCTTTGGACCGCCGTTGACTCACCCCAGATTGTGACGGGAATTTTGTCAAAGTGTGTCCCAAATGCCGGCAAATTTGGAAATCAAGGAATTTTCCAACAAACTTCAAATTTTGCATGCTCCAAACTGTATATATTCCGCACTTGTCCAGCAAAATTGACAGATTTTCGCTGGCAAATGGCCGAGAAATTTAAGGATGTAGGGAAAACGGAGCTCGGCTACGTGGCTACTCCCCTAACCGTGGCTGTTGGGACACCCTGCGCAGCGCTGGTGTACCTTTGGACGGCCGTTGCCTCACCCCAGATTGTGACGGGAATTTGGTCAAAGTGTGTCCCAAATGCCGGCAAATTTGGAAATCAAGGAATTTTCCAACAAACTTCAAATTTTGCATGCTCCAAACTGTATATATTCCGCACTTGTCCAGCAAAATTGACAGATTTTCGCTGGCAAATGGCCGAGAAATTTAAGGATGTAGGGAAAACGGAGCTCGGCTACGTGGCTACTCCCCTAACCGTGGCTGTTGGGACACCCTGCGCAGCGCTGGTGTACCTTTGGACGGCCGTTGCCTCACCCCAGATTGTGACGGGAATTTGGTGAAAGTGTGTCCCAAATGCCGGCAAATTTGGAAATCAAGGAATTTTCCAAAGTACTTCAAATTTGGCATGCACCAAACTGTATATATTCCGCACTTGTCCAGCAAAATTGACAGATTTTCGCTGGCAAATGGCCGAGAAATTTAAGGATGTAGGGAAAACGGAGCTCGGCTACGTGGCTACTCCCCTAACCGTGGCTGTTGGGACACCCTGCGCAGCGCTGGTGTACCTTTGGACGGCCGTTGCCTCACCCCAGATTGTGACGGGAATTTGGTGAAAGTGTGTCCCAAATGCCGGCAAATTTGGAAATCAAGGAATTTTCCAAAGTACTTCAAATTTGGCATGCACCAAACTGTATATATTCCGCACTTGTCCTGCAAAATTGACAGATTTTCGCTGGGAAATGGCGGGGGGAAATTTAAGGATGTAGGGAAAACGGAGCTCGGCTACGTGGCTTCTCCCCTAACCGTGGCTGTTGGGACACCCTGCGTTGCGCTGGTGTACTTTTGGACGGCCGTTGACTCATCCCAGATTGTGACGGGATTTTGGTCAAAGTGTGTCCCAAATGCCGGCAAATTTGGAAATCAAGGAATTTTCCAACGTACTTCACATTTTGCATGCACCAAACTGTATATATTCCGCACTTGTCCTGCAAAATTGACAGATTTTCGCTGGCAAATGGCCGAGAAATTTAAGGATGTAGGGAAAACGGAGCTCGGCTACGTGGCTACTCCCCTAACCGTGGCTGTTGGGACACCCTGCGCAGCGCTGGTGTACCTTTGGACGGCCGTTGCCTCACCCCAGATTGTGACGGGAATTTGGTGAAAGTGTGTCCCAAATGCCGGCAAATTTGGAAATCAAGGAATTTTCCAAAGTACTTCAAATTTGGCATGCACCAAACTGTATATATTCCGCACTTGTCCTGCAAAATTGACAGATTTTCGCTGGGAAATGGCGGGGGGAAATTTAAGGATGTAGGGAAAACGGAGCTCGGCTACGTGGCTTCTCCCCTAACCGTGGCTGTTGGGACACCCTGCGTTGCGCTGGTGTACTTTTGGACGGCCGTTGACTCATCCCAGATTGTGACGGGATTTTGGTCAAAGTGTGTCCCAAATGCCGGCAAATTTGGAAATCAAGGAATTTTCCAACGTACTTCACATTTTGCATGCACCAAACTGTATATATTCCGCACTTGTCCTGCAAAATTGACAGATTTTCGCTGGGAAATGGCCGAGAAATTTCAGGATGTAGGAAAAACGGAGCTCGGCTACGTGGCTACTCCCCTAACCGTGGCTGTTGGGACACCCTACGCTGCGCTGGTGTACCTTTGGACCGCCTTTGACTCACCCCAGATTGTGACGGGAATTTGGTCAAAGTGTGTCCCAAATGCCGGCAAATTTGGAAATCAAGGAGTTTTCCAACGAACTTCAAATTTTGCATGCTCCAAACTGTATATATTCCGCACTTGTCCTGCAAAATTGACAGATTTTCGCTGGGAAATGGCCGAGAAATTTAAGGATGTAGGGAAAACGGAGCTCGGCTACGTGGCTACTCCCCTAACCGTGACTGTTGGGACACCCTGCGCTGGTGTACCTTTGGACGGCCGTTGACTCACCCCAGATTGTGACGGGAATTTGGTCAAAGTGTGTCCCAAATGCCGGCAAATTTGGAAATCAAGGAATTTTCCAACGAACTTCAAATTTGGCATGCTCCAAACTGTATATATTCCGCACTTGTCCTGCAAAATTGACAGATTTTCGCAGGGAAATGGCCGAGAAATTTAAGGATGTAGGAAAAACGGAGCTCGGCTACGTGGCTACTCCCCTAACCGTGGCTGCTGGTGTACCTTTGGACCGCCTTTGACTCACCCCAGATTGTGACGGGAATTTGGTCAAAGTGTGTCCCAAATGCCGGCAAATTTGGAAATCAAGGAATTTTCCAACGAACTTCAAATTTGGCATGCTCCAAACTGTATATATTCCGCACTTGTCCTGCAAAATTGACAGATTTTCGCAGGGAAATGGCCGAGAAATTTAAGGATGTAGGGAAAACGGAGTTCGGCTACGTGGCTACTCCCCTAACCGTGGCTGTTGGGACACCCTGCGCTGCGCTGGTGTACCTTTGGACGGCCGTTGACTCATCCCATATTGTGACGGGAATTTGGTCAAAGTGTGTCCCAAATGCCGGCAAATTTGGAAATCAAGGAATTTTCCAACGAACTTCAAATTTGGCATGCTCCAAACTGTATATATTCCGCACTTGTCCTGCAAAATTGACAGATTTTCGCAGGGAAATGGCCGAGAAATTTAAGGATGTAGGGAAAACGGAGTTCGGCTACGTGGCTACTCCCCTAACCGTGGCTGTTGGGACACCCTGCGCTGCGCTGGTGTACCTTTGGACGGCCGTTGACTCATCCCATATTGTGACGGGAATTTGGTCAAAGTGTGTCCCAAATGCCGGCAAATTTGGAAATCAAGGAATTTTCCAACGAACTTCAAATTTGGCATGCTCCAAACTGTATATATTCCGCACTTGTCCTGCAAAATTGACAGATTTTCGCAGGGAAATGGCCGAGAAATTTAAGGATGTAGGGAAAACGGAGTTCGGCTACGTGGCTACTCCCCTAACCGTGGCTGTTGGGACACCCTGCGCTGCGCTGGTGTACCTTTGGACGGCCGTTGACTCATCCCATATTGTGACGGGAATTTGGTCAAAGTGTGTCCCAAATGCCGGCAAATTTGGAAATCAAGGAATTTTCCAACGAACTTCAAATTTGGCATGCTCCAAACTGTATATATTCCGCACTTGTCCTGCAAAATTGACAGATTTTCGCAGGGAAATGGCCGAGAAATTTAAGGATGTAGGGAAAACGGAGTTCGGCTACGTGGCTACTCCCCTAACCGTGGCTGTTGGGACACCCTGCGCTGCGCTGGTGTACCTTTGGACGGCCGTTGACTCATCCCATATTGTGACGGGAATTTGGTCAAAGTGTGTCCCAAATGCCGGCAAATTTGGAAATCAAG
Organism: Henricia sp. BOLD:AAB3569; assembly: GCA_037783545.1. Taxonomy (NCBI): domain Eukaryota; kingdom Metazoa; phylum Echinodermata; class Asteroidea; order Spinulosida; family Echinasteridae; genus Henricia; species Henricia sp. BOLD:AAB3569. The sequence continues at coordinate 71,374 of JBBELK010000207.1, read as the reverse complement.
TAATTTTCCAACGAACTTCAAATTTTGCATGCTCCAAACTGTATATATTCCGCACTTGTCCTGCAAAATTGACAGATTTTCGCTGGGAAATGGCCGAGAAATTTAAGGATGTAGGGAAAACGAAGCTCGGTTACGTGGCTACTCCCCTAACCGTGGCTGTTGGGACACCCTGCGCTGCGCTGGTGTACCTTTGGACGGCCGTTGACTCATCCCATATTGTGACGGGAATTTGGTCAAAGTGTGTCCCAAATGCCGGCAAATTTGGAAATCAAGGAATTTTCCAACGAACTTCAAATTTGGCATGCTCCAAACTGTATATATTCCGCACTTGTCCTGCAAAATTGACAGATTTTCGCAGGGAAATGGCCGAGAAATTTAAGGATGTAGGGAAAACGGAGTTCGGCTACGTGGCTACTCCCCTAACCGTGGCTGTTGGGACACCCTGCGCTGCGCTGGTGTACCTTTGGACGGCCGTTGACTCATCCCATATTGTGACGGGAATTTGGTCAAAGTGTGTCCCAAATGCCGGCAAATTTGGAAATCAAGTAATTTTCCAACGAACTTCAAATTTTGCATGCTCCAAACTGTATATATTCCGCACTTGTCCTGCAAAATTGACAGATTTTCGCTGGGAAATGGCCGAGAAATTTAAGGATGTAGGGAAAACGAAGCTCGGTTACGTGGCTACTCCCCTAACCGTGGCTGTTGGGACACCCTGCACTGCGCTGGTGTACCTTTGGACGTTGACTCACCCCAGATTGTGACGGGAATTTAGTCAAAGTGTGTCCCAAATGCCGGCAAATTTGGAAATCAAGGAATTTTCCAAAGTACTTCAAATTTTGCATGCACCAAACTGTATATATTCCGCACTTGTCCTGCAAAATTGACAGATTTTCGCTCGGAAATGGCGGGGGAAAATTTAAGGATGTAGGGAAAACGGAGCTCGGCTACGTGGCTACTCCCCTAACCGTGGCTGTTGGGACACCCTGCGTTGCGCTGGTGTACTTTTGAACGGCCGTTGACTCATCCCAGATTGTGACGGGATTTTGGTCAAAGTGTGTCCCAAATGCCGGCAAATTTGGAAATCAAGGAATTTTCCAACGTACTTCAAATTTTGCATGCACCAAACTGTATATATTCCGCACTTGTCCTGCAAAATTGACAGATTTTCGCTGGGAAATGGCCGAGAAATTTCAGGATGTAGGAAAAACGGAGCTCGGCTACGTGGCTACTCCCCTAACCGTGGCTGTTGGGACACCCTACTCTGCGCTGGTGTACCTTTGGACCGCCTTTGACTCACCCCAGATTGTGACGGGAATTTGGTCAAAGTGTGTCCCAAATGCCGGCAAATTTGGAAATCAAGGAGTTTTCCAACGAACTTCAAATTTTGCATGCTCCAAACTGTATATATTCCGCACTTGTCCTGCAAAATTGACAGATTTTCGCTGGGAAATGGCCGAGAAATTTAAGGATGTAGGGAAAACGGAGCTCGGCTACGTGGCTAATCCCCTAACCGTGGCTGTTGGGACACCCTGCGCTGCGCTGGTGTACCTTTGGACCGCCGTTGACTCACCCCAGATTGTGACGGGAATTTTGTCAAAGTGTGTCCCAAATGCCGGCAAATTTGGAAATCAAGGAATTTTCCAAAGTACTTCAAATTTTGCATGCACCAAACTGTATATATTCCGCACTTGTCCTGCAAAATTGACAGATTTTCGCTGGGAAATGGCCGAGAAATTTAAGGATGTAGGGAAAACGGAGTTCGGCTACGTGGCTACTCCCCTAACCGTGGCTGTTGGGACACCCTGCGCTGCGCTGGTGTACCTTTGGACGGCCGTTGACTCATCCCATATTGTGACGGGAATTTGGTCAAAGTGTGTCCCAAATGCCGGCAAATTTGGAAATCAAGGAATTTTCCAACGAACTTCAAATTTGGCATGCTCCAAACTGTATATATTCCGCACTTGTCCTGCAAAATTGACAGATTTTCGCAGGGAAATGGCCGAGAAATTTAAGGATGTAGGGAAAACGGAGTTCGGCTACGTGGCTACTCCCCTAACCGCGGCTGTTGGGACACCCTGCGCTGCGCTGGTGTACCTTTGGACGGCCGTTGACTCATCCCATATTGTGACGGGAATTTGGTCAAAGTGTGTCCCAAATGCCGGCAAATTTGGAAATCAAGGAATTTTCCAACGAACTTCAAATTTGGCATGCTCCAAACTGTATATATTCCGCACTTGTCCTGCAAAATTGACAGATTTTCGCAGGGAAATGGCCGAGAAATTTAAGGATGTAGGGAAAACGGAGTTCGGCTACGTGGCTACTCCCCTAACCGTGGCTGTTGGGACACCCTGCGCTGCGCTGGTGTACCTTTGGACGGCCGTTGACTCATCCCATATTGTGACGGGAATTTGGTCAAAGTGTGTCCCAAATGCCGGCAAATTTGGAAATCAAGGAATTTTCCAAAGTACTTCAAATTTTGCATGCACCAAACTGTATATATTCCGCACTTGTCCTGCAAAATTGACAGATTTTCGCTGGGAAATGGCCGAGAAATCTAAGGATGTAGGGAAAACGGAGTTCGGCTACGTGGCTACTCCCCTAACCGTGGCTGTTGGGACACCCTGCGCTGCGCTGGTGTACCTTTGGACGGCCGTTGACTCATCCCATATTGTGACGGGAATTTGGTCAAAGTGTGTCCCAAATGCCGGCAAATTTGGAAATCAAGGAATTTTCCAACGAACTTCAAATTTGGCATGCTCCAAACTGTATATATTCCGCACTTGTCCTGCAAAATTGACAGATTTTCGCAGGGAAATGGCCGAGAAATTTAAGGATGTAGGGAAAACGGAGTTCGGCTACGTGGCTACTCCCCTAACCGTGGCTGTTGGGACACCCTGCGCTGCGCTGGTGTACCTTTGGACGGCCGTTGACTCATCCCATATTGTGACGGGAATTTGGTCAAAGTGTGTCCCAAATGCCGGCAAATTTGGAAATCAAGTAATTTTCCAACGAACTTCAAATTTTGCATGCTCCAAACTGTATATATTCCGCACTTGTCCTGCAAAATTGACAGATTTTCGCTGGGAAATGGCCGAGAAATTTAAGGATGTAGGGAAAACGAAGCTCGGCTACGTGGCTACTCCCCTAACCGTGGCTGTTGGGACACCCTGCGCTGCGCTGGTGTACCTTTGGACGTTGACTCACCCCAGATTGTGACGGGAATTTAGTCAAAGTGTGTCCCAAATGCCGGCAAATTTGGAAAGCAAGGAATTTTCCAAAGTACTTCAAATTTTGCATGCACCAAACTGTATATATTCCGCACTTGTCCTGCAAAATTGACAGATTTTCGCTGGGAAATGGCGGGGGGAAATTTAAGGATGTAGGGAAAACGGAGCTCGGCTACGTGGCTACTCCCCTAACCGTGGCTGTTGGGACACCCTGCGTTGCGCTGGTGTACTTTTGGACGGCCGTTGACTCATCCCAGATTGTGACGGGATTTTGGTCAAAGTGTGTCCCAAATGCCGGCAAATTTGGAAATCAAGGAATTTTCCAACGTACTTCAAATTTTGCATGCACCAAACTGTATATATTCCGCACTTGTCCTGCAAAATAGACAGATTTTCGCTGGGAAATGGCCGAGAAATTTCAGGATGTAGGAAAAACGGAGCTCGGCTACGTGGCTACTCCCCTAACCGTGGCTGTTGGGACACCCTACGCTGCGCTGGTGTACCTTTGGACCGCCTTTGACTCACCCCAGATTGTGACGGGAATTTGGTCAAAGTGTGTCCCAAATGCCGGCAAATTTGGAAATCAAGGAGTTTTCCAACGAACTTCAAATTTTGCATGCTCCAAACTGTATATATTCCGCACTTGTCCTGCAAAATTGACAGATTTTCGCTGGGAAATGGCCGAGAAATTTAAGGATGTAGGGAAAACGGAGCTCGGCTACGTGGCTACTCCCCTAACCGTGACTGTTGGGACACCCTGCGCTGGTGTACCTTTGGACGGCCGTTGACTCACCCCAGATTGTGACGGGAATTTGGTCAAAGTGTGTCCCAAATGCCGGCAAATTTGGAAATCAAGGAATTTTCCAACAAACTTCAAATTTTGCATGCTCCAAACTGTATATATTCCGCACTTGTCCTGCAAAATTGACAGATTTTCGCTGGCAAATGGCCGAGAAATTTAAGGATGTAGGGAAAACGGAGTTCGGCTACGTGGCTAATCCCCTAACCGTGGCTGTTGGGACACCCTGCGCTGCGCTGGTGTACCTTTGGACCGCCGTTGACTCACCCCAGATTGTGACGGGAATTTTGTCAAAGTGTGTCCCAAATGCCGGCAAATTTGGAAATCAAGGAATTTTCCAACAAACTTCAAATTTTGCATGCTCCAAACTGTATATATTCCGCACTTGTCCAGCAAAATTGACAGATTTTCGCTGGCAAATGGCCGAGAAATTTAAGGATGTAGGGAAAACGGAGCTCGGCTACGTGGCTACTCCCCTAACCGTGGCTGTTGGGACACCCTGCGCAGCGCTGGTGTACCTTTGGACGGCCGTTGCCTCACCCCAGATTGTGACGGGAATTTGGTGAAAGTGTGTCCCAAATGCCGGCAAATTTGGAAATCAAGGAATTTTCCAAAGTACTTCAAATTTGGCATGCACCAAACTGTATATATTCCGCACTTGTCCTGCAAAATTGAAAGATTTTCGCTGGGAAATGGCGGGGGGAAATTTAAGGATGTAGGGAAAACGGAGCTCGGCTACGTGGCTTCTCCCCTAACCGTGGCTGTTGGGACACCCTGCGTTGCGCTGGTGTACTTTTGGACGGCCGTTGACTCATCCCAGATTGTGACGGGATTTTGGTCAAAGTGTGTCCCAAATGCCGGCAAATTTGGAAATCAAGGAATTTTCCAACGTACTTCAAATTTTTCATGCACCAAACTGTATATATTCCGCACTTGTCCTGCAAAATTGACAGATTTTCGCTGGGAAATGGCCGAGAAATTTCAGGATGTAGGAAAAACGGAGCTCGGCTACGTGGCTACTCCCCTAACCGTGGCTGTTGGGACACCCTACGCTGCGCTGGTGTACCTTTGGACCGCCTTTGACTCACCCCAGATTGTGACGGGAATTTGGTCAAAGTGTGTCCCAAATGCCGGCAAATTTGGAAATCAAGGAGTTTTCCAACGAACTTCAAATTTTGCATGCTCCAAACTGTATATATTCCGCACTTGTCCTGCAAAATTGACAGATTTTCGCTGGGAAATGGCCGAGAAATTTAAGGATGTAGGGAAAACGGAGCTCGGCTACGTGGCTAATCCCCTAACCGTGGCTGTTGGGACACCCTGCGCTGCGCTGGTGTACCTTTGGACCGCCGTTGACTCACCCCAGATTGTGACGGGAATTTTGTCAAAGTGTGTCCCAAATGCCGGCAAATTTGGAAATCAAGGAATTTTCCAAAGTACTTCAAATTTTGCATGCACCAAACTGTATATATTCCGCACTTGTCCAGCAAAATTGACAGATTTTCGCTGGCAAATGGCCGAGAAATTTAAGGATGTAGGGAAAACGGAGCTCGGCTACGTGGCTACTCCCCTAACCGTGGCTGTTGGGACACCCTGCGCAGCGCTGGTGTACCTTTGGACGGCCGTTGCCTCACCCCAGATTGTGACGGGAATTTGGTGAAAGTGTGTCCCAAATGCCGGCAAATTTGGAAATCAAGGAATTTTCCAAAGTACTTCAAATTTGGCATGCACCAAACTGTATATATTCCGCACTTGTCCTGCAAAATTGACAGATTTTCGCTGGGAAATGGCGGGGGGAAATTTAAGGATGTAGGGAAAACGGAGCTCGGCTACGTGGCTTCTCCCCTAACCGTGGCTGTTGGGACACCCTGCGTTGCGCTGGTGTACTTTTGGACGGCCGTTGACTCATCCCAGATTGTGACGGGATTTTGGTCAAAGTGTGTCCCAAATGCCGGCAAATTTGGAAATCAAGGAATTTTTCAACGTACTTCAAATTTTGCATGCACCAAACTGTATATATTCCGCACTTGTCCTGCAAAATTGACAGATTTTCGCTGGGAAATGGCCGAGAAATTTCAGGATGTAGGAAAAACGGAGCTCGGCTACGTGGCTACTCCCCTAACCGTGGCTGTTGGGACACCCTACGCTGCGCTGGTGTACCTTTGGACCGCCTTTGACTCACCCCAGATTGTGACGGGAATTTGGTCAAAGTGTGTCCCAAATGCCGGCAAATTTGGAAATCAAGGAGTTTTCCAACGAACTTCAAATTTTGCATGCTCCAAACTGTATATATTCCGCACTTGTCCTGCAAAATTGACAGATTTTCGCTGGGAAATGGCCGAGAAATTTAAGGATGTAGGGAAAACGGAGCTCGGCTACGTGGCTAATCCCCTAACCGTGGCTGTTGGGACACCCTGCGCTGCGCTGGTGTACCTTTGGACCGCCGTTGACTCACCCCAGATTGTGACGGGAATTTTGTCAAAGTGTGTCCCAAATGCCGGCAAATTTGGAAATCAAGGAATTTTCCAACAAACTTCAAATTTTGCATGCTCCAAACTGTATATATTCCGCACTTGTCCAGCAAAATTGACAGATTTTCGCTGGCAAATGGCCGAGAAATTTAAGGATGTAGGGAAAACGGAGCTCGGCTACGTGGCTACTCCCCTAACCGTGGCTGTTGGGACACCCTGCGCAGCGCTGGTGTACCTTTGGACGGCCGTTGCCTCACCCCAGATTGTGACGGGAATTTGGTGAAAGTGTGTCCCAAATGCCGGCAAATTTGGAAATCAAGGAATTTTCCAAAGTACTTCAAATTTTGCATGCACCAAACTGTATATATTCCGCACTTGTCCTGCAAAATTGACAGATTTTCGCTGGGAAATGGCGGGGGGAAATTTAAGGATGTAGGAAAAACGGAGCTCGGCTACGTGGCTACTCCCCTAACCGTGGCTGTTGGGACACCCTGCGTTGCGCTGGTGTACTTTTGGACGGCCGTTGACTCATCCCAGATTGTGACGGGATTTTGGTCAAAGTGTGTCCCAAATGCCGGCAAATTTGGAAATCAAGGAATTTTCCAACGTACTTCAAATTTTGCATGCACCAAACTGTATATATTCCGCACTTGTCCTGCAAAATTGACAGATTTTCGCTGGGAAATGGCCGAGAAATTTCAGGATGTAGGAAAAACGGAGCTCGGCTACGTGGCTACTCCCCTAACCGTGGCTGTTGGGACACCCTACGCTGCGCTGGTGTACCTTTGGACCGCCTTTGACTCACCCCAGATTGTGACGGGAATTTGGTCAAAGTGTGTCCCAAATGCCGGCAAATTTGGAAATCAAGGAGTTTTCCAACGAACTTCAAATTTTGCATGCTCCAAACTGTATATATTCCGCACTTGTCCTGCAAAATTGACAGATTTTCGCTGGGAAATGGCCGAGAAATTTAAGGATGTAGGGAAAACGGAGCTCGGCTACGTGGCTACTCCCCTAACCGTGACTGTTGGGACACCCTGCGCTGGTGTACCTTTGGACGGCCGTTGACTCACCCCAGATTGTGACGGGAATTTGGTCAAAGTGTGTCCCAAATGCCGGCAAATTTGGAAATCAAGGAATTTTCCAACAAACTTCAAATTTTGCATGCTCCAAACTGTATATATTCCGCACTTGTCCTGCAAAATTGACAGATTTTCGCTGGCAAATGGCCGAGAAATTTAAGGATGTAGGGAAAACGGAGTTCGGCTACGTGGCTAATCCCCTAACCGTGGCTGTTGGGACACCCTGCGCTGCGCTGGTGTACCTTTGGACCGCCGTTGACTCACCCCAGATTGTGACGGGAATTTTGTCAAAGTGTGTCCCAAATGCCGGCAAATTTGGAAATCAAGGAATTTTCCAAAGTACTTCAAATTTGGCATGCACTAAACTGTATATATTCCGCACTTGTCCTGCAAAATTGACAGATTTTCGCTGGGAAATGGCGGGGGGAAATTTAAGGATGTAGGGAAAACGGAGCTCGGCTACGTGGCTTCTCCCCTAACCGTGGCTGTTGGGACACCCTGCGTTGCGCTGGTGTACTTTTGGACGGCCGTTGACTCATCCCAGATTGTGACGGGATTTTGGTCAAAGTGTGTCCCAAATGCCGGCAAATTTGGAAATCAAGGAATTTTCCAACGTACTTCAAATTTTGCATGCACCAAACTGTATATATTCCGCACTTGTCCTGCAAAATTGACAGATTTTCGCTGGGAAATGGCCGAGAAATTTCAGGATGTAGGAAAAACGGAGCTCGGCTACGTGGCTACTCCCCTAACCGTGGCTGTTGGGACACCCTACGCTGCGCTGGTGTACCTTTGGACCGCCTTTGACTCACCCCAGATTGTGACGGGAATTTGGTCAAAGTGTGTCCCAAATGCCGGCAAATTTGGAAATCAAGGAGTTTTCCAACGAACTTCAAATTTTGCATGCTCCAAACTGTATATATTCCGCACTTGTCCTGCAAAATTGACAGATTTTTGCTGGAAAATGGCCGAGAAATTTAAGGATGTAGGGAAAACGGAGCTCGGCTACGTGGCTACTCCCCTAACCGTGACTGTTGGGACACCCTGCGCTGGTGTACCTTTGGACGGCCGTTGACTCACCCCAGATTGTGACGGGAATTTGGTCAAAGTGTGTCCCAAATGCCGGCAAATTTGGAAATCAAGGAATTTTCCAACAAACTTCAAATTTTGCATGCTCCAAACTGTATATATTCCGCACTTGTCCTGCAAAATTGACAGATTTTCGCTGGCAAATGGCCGAGAAATTTAAGGATGTAGGGAAAACGGAGTTCGGCTACGTGGCTAATCCCCTAACCGTGGCTGTTGGGACACCCTGCGCTGCGCTGGTGTACCTTTGGACCGCCGTTGACTCACCCCAGATTGTGACGGGAATTTTGTCAAAGTGTGTCCCAAATGCCGGCAAATTTGGAAATCAAGGAATTTTCCAACGTACTTCAAATTTTGCATGCTCCAAACTGTATATATTCCGCACTTGTCCTGCAAAATTTACAGATTTTCGCTAGAAAATGGCCGAGAAATTTAAGGATGTAGGGAAAACGGAGCTCGGCTACGTGGCTACTCCCCTAACCGTGGCTGTTGGGACACCCTGCGCTGGTGTACCTTTGGACGGCCGTTGACTCACCCCAGATTGTGACGGGAATTTGGTCAAAGTGTGTCCCAAATGCCGGCAAATTTGGAAATCAAGGAATTTTCCAACAAACTTCAAATTTTGCATGCTCCAAACTGTATATATTCCGCACTTGTCCTGCAAAATTGACAGATTTTCGCTGGCAAATGGCCGAGAAATTTAAGGATGTAGGGAAAACGGAGTTCGCGTGGCTGTTGGGACACCCTGCGCTGCGCTGGTGTACCTTTGGACCGCCGTTGACTCACCCCAGATTGTGACGGGAATTTGGTCAAAGTGTGTCCCAAATGCCGGCAAATTTGGAAATCAAGGAGTTTTCCAACGAACTTCAAATTTGGCATGCTCGAAACTGTATATATTCCGCACTTGTCCTGCAAAATTTACAGATTTTCGCTAGGAAATGGCCGATAAATTTAAGGATGTAGGGAAAACGGAGCTCGGCTACGTGGCTACTCCCCTAACCGTGGCTGTTGGGACACCGTGCGCTGGTGTACCTTTGGACGGCCGTTGACTCACCCCAGATTGTGACGGGAATTTGGTCAAAGTGTGTCCCAAATGCCGGCAAATTAGGAAATCAAGGAGTTTTCCAACGAACTTCAAATTCTGCATGCTCCAAACAGTATATATTCCGCACTTGTCCTGCAAAATTTACAGGTTTTCGCTAGGAAATGGCCGAGGAATTTAAGGATGTAGGGAAAACGGAGCTCGGCTACGTGGCTACTCCCCTAACCGTGGCTGTTGGGACACCCTGCGCTGGTGTACCTTTGGACGGCCGTTGACTCACCCAAGATTGTGACGGGAATTTGGTCAAAGTGTGTCCAAAATGCCGGCAAAATTGGAAATCAAGGAATTTTCCAACGAACTTCAAATTTTGCATGCTCCAAACTGTATATATTCCGCACTTGTCCAGCAAAATTTACAGATTTTCGCTGTTGGGACACCCTGCGCTGGTGTACCTTTGGACGGCCGTTGAGTCACCCCAGATTGTGACGGGAATTTGGTCAAAGTGTGTCCCAAATGCCGGCAAATTTGGAAATCAAGGAATTTTCCAACGAACTTCAAATTGTGCATGCACCAAACTGTATATATTCCGCACTTGTCCTGCAAAATTGACAGATTTTCGCTGGGAAATGGCGGGGGGAAATTTAAGGATGTAGGGAAAACGGAGGTCGGCTACGTGGCTACTCCCCTAACCGTGACTGTTGGGACACCCTGCGCTGGTGTACCTTTGGACGGCCGTTGACTCACCCCAGATTGTGACGGGAATTTTGTCAAAGTGTGTCCCAAATGCCGGCAAATTTGGAAATCAAGGAATTTTCCAACAAACTTCAAATTTTGCATGCTCCAAACTGTATATATTCCGCACTTGTCCTGCAAAATTGACAGATTTTCGCTGGGAAATGGCCGAGAAATTTAAGGATGTAGGGAAAACGGAGTTCGGCTACGTGGCTAATCCCCTAACCGTGGCTGTTGGGACACCCTGCGCTGCGCTGGTGTACCTTTGGACCGCCGTTGACTCACCCCAGATTGTGACGGGAATTTTGTCAAAGTGTGTCCCAAATGCCGGCAAATTTGGAAATCAAGGAGTTTTCCAACGAACTTCAAATTTGGCATGCTCCAAACTGTATATATTCCGCACTTGTCCTGCAAAATTGACAGATTTTCGCTAGGAAATGGCCGAGAAATTTAAGGATGTAGCGAAAACGGAGCTCGGCTACGTGGCTACTCCCCTAACCGTGGCTGTTGGGACACCCTGCGCTGGTGTACCTTTGGACGGCCGTTGACTCACCCCAGATTGTGACGGGAATTTGGTCAAAGTGTGTCCCAAATGACGGCAAATTTGGAAATCAAGGAATTTTCCAACAAACTTCAAATTTTGCATGCTCCAAACTGTATATATTCCGCACTTGTCCAGCAAAATTGACAGATTTTCGCTGGCAAATGGCCGAGAAATTTAAGGATGTAGGGAAAACGGAGTTCGGCTACGTGGCTAATTCCCTAACCGTGGCTGTTGGGACACCCTGCGCTGCGCTGGTGTACCTTTGGACCGCCGTTGACTCACCCCAGATTGTGACGGGAATTTGGTCAAAGTGTGTCCCAAATGCCGGCAAATTTGGAAATCAAGGAGTTTTCCAACGAACTTCAAATTTGGCATTCTCGAAACTGTATATATTCCGCACTTGTCCTGCAAAATTTACAGATTTTCGCTAGGAAATGGCCGATAAATTTAAGGATGTAGGGAAAACGGAGCTCGGCTACGTGGCTACTCCCCTAACCGTGGCTGTTGGGACACCCTGCGCTGGTGTACCTTTGGACGGCCGTTGACTCACCCCAGATTGTGACGGGAATTTGGTCAAAGTGTGTCCCAAATGCCGGCAAATTTGGAAATCAAGGAGTTTTCCAACGAACTTCAAATTCTGCATGCTCCAAACAGTATATATTCCGCACTTGTCCTGCAAAATTTACAGGTTTTCGCTAGGAAATGGCCGAGGAATTTAAGGATGTAGGGAAAACGGAGCTCGGCTACTTGGCTACTCCCCTAACCGTGGCTGTTGGGACACCCTGCGCTGGTGTACCTTTGGACGGCCGTTGACTCACCCAAGATTGTGACGGGAATTTGGTCAAAGTGTGTCCCAAATGCCGGCAAATTTGGAAATCAAGGAATTTTCCAACGAACTTCAAATTTTGCATGCTCCAAACTGTATATATTCCGCACTTGTCCTGCAAAATGTACAGATTTTCGCTGTTGGGACACCCTGCGCTGGTGTACCTTTGGACGGCCGTTGACTCACCCCAGATTGTGACGGGAATTTGGTCAAAGTGTGTCCCAAATGCCGGCAAATTTGGAAATCAAGGAATTTTCCAACGAACTTCAAATGTTGCATGCTCCAAACTGTATATATTCCGCACTTGTCCTGCAAAATTTACAGATTTTCGCTGGGAAATGGCCGAGAAATTTAAGGATGTAGGGAAAACGGAGCTCGGCTACGTGGCTACTCCCCTAATCGTGGCTGTTGGGACACCCTGCGCAGCGCTGGTGTACCTTTGGACGGCCGTTGACTCACCCCAGATTGTGACGGGAATTTGGTCAAAGTGTGTCCCAAATGCCGGCAAATTTGGAAATCAAGGAGTTTTCCAACGAACTTCAAATTTGGCATGCTCCAAACTGTATATATTCCGCACTTGTCCTGCAAAATTGACAGATTTTCGCTAGGAAATGGCCGAGAAATTTAAGGATGTAGGGAAAACGGAGTTCGGCTACGTGGCTACTCCCCTAATCGTGGCTGTTGGGACACCCTGCGCAGCGCTGGTGTACCTTTGGACGGCCGTTGACTCACCCCAGATTGTGACGGGAATTTGGTCAAAGTGTGTCCCAAATGCCGGCAAATTTGGAAATCAAGGAGTTTTCCAACGAACTTCAAATTTGGCATGCTCCAAACTGTATATATTCCGCACTTGTCCTGCAAAATTGACAGATTTTCGCTAGGAAATGGCCGAGAAATGTAAGGATGTAGGGAAAACGGAGTTCGGCTACGTGGCTACTCCCCTAACCGTGGCTGTTGGGACACCCTGCGCTAGTGTACCTTTGGACGGCCGTTGACTCACCCCAGATTGTGACGGGAATTTGGTCAAAGTGTGTCCCAAATGATGGCAAATTGGGAAATCAAGAAATTTTCCAACGAACTTCAAATTTTGCATGCTCCAAACTGTATATATTCCGCACTTGTCCTGCAAAATTGACAGATTTTCGCTGGGAAATGGCCGAGAAATTTAAGGATGTAGGAAAAACGGAGCTCGGCTACGTGGCTACTCCCCTAACCGTGGCTGTTGGGACACCCTGCGCTGTGCTGGTGTACCTTTGGACGGCCGTTGACTCACCCCAGATTGTGACGGGAATTTGGTCAAAGTGTGTCCCAAATGACGGCAAATTGGGAAATCAAGGAATTTTCTAACGAACTTCAAATTTTGCATGCTCCAAACTGTATATATTCCGCACTTGTCCTGCAAAATTGACAGATTTTTGCTGGGAAATGGCCGAGAAATTTAAGGATGTAGGGAAAACGGAGCTCGGCTACGTGGCTACTCCCCTAACCGTGGCTGTTGGGACACCCTGCGCTAGTGTACCTTTGGACGGCCGTTGACTCACCCCAGATTGTGACGGGAATTTGGTCAAAGTGTGTCCCAAATGCCGGCAAATTTGGAAATCAAGTAATTTTCCAACGAACTTCAAATTTTGCATGCTCCAAACTGTATATATTCCGCACTTGTCCTGCAAAATTGACAGATTTTCGCTGGGAAATGTCCGAGAAATTTAAGGATGTAGGGAAAACGAAGATCGGCTACGTGGCTACTCCACTAACCGTGGCTGTTGGGACACCCTGCGCTGCGCTGGTGTACCTTTGGACGGCCGTTGACTCACCCCAGATTGTGACGGGAATTTGGTCAAAGTGTGTCCCAAATGCCGGAAAATTTGGAATTCAAGGAATTTTCCAACGAACTTCAAATTTTGCATGCTCCAAACTGTATATATTCCGCCCTTGTCCTGCAAAATTGACAGATTTTCGCTGGGAAATGGCCGAGAAATTTAAGGATGTAGGGAAAACGGAGCTCGGCTTCGTGGCTACTCCCCTAACCGTGGCTGTTGGGACACCCTGCGCTGGTGTACCTTTGGACGGCCGTTGACTCACCCCAGATTGTGACGGGAATTTGGTCAAAGTGTGTCCCAAATGTCGGAAAATTTGGAAATCAAGGAGTTTTCCAACGAACTTCAAATTTGGCATGCTCCAAACTATATATATTCCGCACTTGTCCTGCAAAAATGACAGATTTTCGCTAGGAAATGGCCGAGAAATTTAAGGATGTAGGGAAAACGGAGCTCGGCTACGTGGCTACTCCCCTAACCGTGGCTGTTGGGACACCCTGCGCTGGTGTACCTTTGGACGGCCGTTGACTCACCCCAGATTGTGACGGGAATTTGGTCAAAGTGTGTCCCAAATGCCGGCAAATTTGGAAATCAAGGAATTTTCCAACGAACTTCAAATGTTGCATGCTCCAAACTGTATATATTCCGCACTTGTCCTGCAAAATTTACAGATTTTCGCTGGGAAATGGCCGAGAAATTTAAGGATGTAGGGAAAACGGAGCTCGGCTACGTGGCTACTCCCCTAATCGTGGCTGTTGGGACACCCTGCGCAGCGCTGGTGTACCTTTGGACGGCCGTTGACTCACCCCAGATTGTGACGGGAATTTGGTCAAAGTGTGTCCCAAATGCCGGCAAATTTGGAAATCAAGGAGTTTTCCAACGAACTTCAAATTTGGCATGCTCCAAACTGTATATATTCCGCACTTGTCCTGCAAAATTGACAGATTTTCGCTAGGAAATGGCCGAGAAATGTAAGGATGTAGGGAAAACGGAGTTCGGCTACGTGGCTACTCCCCTAACCGTGGCTGTTGGGACACCCTGCGCTAGTGTACCTTTGGACGGCCGTTGACTCACCCCAGATTGTGACAGGAATTTGGTCAAAGTGTGTCCCAAATGATGGCAAATTGGGAAATCAATAAATTTTCCAACGAACTTCAAATTTTGCATGCTCCAAACTGTATATATTCCGCACTTGTCCTGCAAAATTGACAGATTTTCGCTGGGAAATGGCCGAGAAATTTAAGGATGTAGGAAAAACGGAGCTCGGCTACGTGGCTACTCCCCTAACCGTGGCTGTTGGGACACCCTGCGCTGTGCTGGTGTACCTTTGGACGGCCGTTGACTCACCCCAGATTGTGACGGGAATTTGGTCAAAGTGTGTCCCAAATGACGGCAAATTGGGAAATCAAGGAATTTTCTAACGAACTTCAAATTTTGCATGCTCCAAACTGTATATATTCCGCACTTGTCCTGCAAAATTGACAGATTTTCGCTGGGAAATGTCCGAGAAATTTAAGGATGTAGGGAAAACGAAGCTCGGCTACGTGGCTACTCCACTAACCGTGGCTGTTGGGACACCCTGCGCTGCGCTGGTGTACCTTTGGACGGCCGTTGACTCACCCCAGATTGTGACGGGAATTTGGTCAAAGTGTGTCCCAAATGCCGGAAAATTTGGAATTCAAGGAATTTTCCAACGAACTTCAAATTTTGCATGCTCCAAACTGTATATATTCCGCCCTTGTCCTGCAAAATTGACAGATTTTCGCTGGGAAATGGCCGAGAAATTTAAGGATGTAGGGAAAACGGAGCTCGGCTTCGTGGCTACTCCCCTAACCGTGGCTGTTGGGACACCCTGCGCTGCGCTGGTGTACATTTGGACGGCCGTTGACTCACCCCAGATTGTGACGGGAATTTAGTCAAAGTGTGTCCCAAATGCCGGCAAATTTGGAAATCAAGGAATTTTCTAACGTACTTCAAATTGTGCATGCACCAAACTGTATATATTCCGCACTTGTCCTGCAAAATTGACAGATTTTCGCTGGGAAATGGCCGATAAATTTCAGGATGTAGGAAAAACGGAGCTCGGCTACGTGGCTACTCCCCTAACCGTGGCTGTTGGGACACCCTGCGCTGCGCTGGTGTACCTTTGGACGGCCGTTGACTCACCACAGATTGTGACGGGAATTTGGTCAACGTGTGTCCCGAGTGCCGGCAAATTTGGAATTCAAGGAATTTTCCAACGAACTTCAAATTTTGCATGCTCCAAACTGTATATATTCCGCCCTTGTCCTGCAAAATTGACAGATTTTCGCTGGGAAATGGCCGAGAAATTTAAGGATGTAGGGAAAACGGAGCTCGGCTACGTGGCTACTCCCCTAACCGTGGCTGTTGGGACACCCTGCGCTGCGCTGGTGTACATTTGGACGGCCGTTGACTCACCCCAGATTGTGACGGGAATTTAGTCAAAGTGTGTCCCAAATGCCGGCAAATTTGGAAATCAAGGAATTTTCCAACGTACTTCAAATTTGGCATGCACCAAACTGTATATATTCCGCACTTGTCCTGCAACATTGACAGATTTTCGCTGGGAAATGGCCGATAAATTTCAGGATGTAGGAAAAACGGAGCTCGGCTACGTGGCTACTCCCCTAACCGTGGCTGTTGGGACACCCTGCGCTGCGCTGGTGTACCTTTGGACGGCCGTTGACTCACCCCAGATTGTGACGGGATTTTGGTCAACGTGTGTCCCGAATGCCGGCAAATTTAGAAATCAAGGAATTTTCCAACGCACTTCAAATTTTGCATGCTCCAAACTGTATATATTCCGCACTTGTCCTGCAAAATTGACAGATTTTCGCTGGGAATTGGCCGAGAAATTTAAGGATGTAGGGAAAACGGAGCTCGGCTACGTGGCTACTCCCCTAACCGTGGCTGTTGGGACACCCTGCGCTGCGCTGGTGTACCTTTGGACGGCCGTTGACTCACCCCAGATTGTGACGGGAATTTGGTCAAAGTGTGTCCCAAATGCCGGCAAATTTGGAAATCAAGGAATTTTCCAACGTACTTCAAATTTTGCATGCACCAAACTGTATATATTCCGCACTTGTCCTGCAAAATTGACAGATTTTCGCTGGGAAATGGCCGAGAAATTTAAGGATGTAGGGAAAACGGAGCTTGGCTACGTGGCTACTCCCCTAACCGTGGCTGTTGGGACACCCTGCGCTGGTGTACCTTTGGACGGCCGTTGACTCACCCCAGATTGTGATGGGAATTTGGTCAAAGTGTGTCCCAAATGCCGGCAAATTTGGAAATCAAGGAATTTTCCAACAAACTTCAAATTTTGCATGCTCCAAACTGTATATATTCCGCACTTGTCCTGCAAAATTGACAGATTTTCGCTGGCAAATGGCCGAGAAATTTAAGGATGTAGGGAAAACGGAGTTCGGCTACGTGGCTAATCCCCTAACCGTGGCTGTTGGGACACCCTGCGCTGCGCTGGTGTACCTTTGGACCGCCGTTGACTCACCCCAGATTGTGACGGGAACTTTGTCAAAGTGTGTCCCAAATGCCGGCAAATTTGGAAATCAAGGAATTTTCCAACAAACTTCAAATTTTGCATGCTCCAAAATGTATATATTCCGCACTTGTCCTGCAAAATTGACAGATTTTCGCTGGCAAATGGCCGAGAAATTTAAGGATGTAGGGAAAACGGAGTTCGGCTACGTGGCTAATCCCCTAACCGTGGCTGTTGGGACACCCTGCGCTGCGCTGGTGTACATTTGGACCGCCGTTGACTCACCCCAGATTGTGACGGGAATTTTGTCAAAGTGTGTCCCAAATGCCGGCAAATTTGGAAATCAAGGAATTTTCCAACAAACTTCAAATTTTGCATGATCCAAAATGTATATATTCCGCACTTGTCCAGCAAAATTGACAGATTTTCGCTGGCAAATGGCCGAGAAATTTAAGGATTTAGGGAAAACGGAGCTCGGCTACGTGGCTACTCCCCTAACCGTGGCTGTTGGGATACCCTGCGCTGCGCTGGTGTACCTTTGGACGGCCGTTGACTCACCCCAGATTGTGACGGGAATTTGGTCAATGTGTGTCCCAAATGCCGGCAAATTTGGAAATCAAGGAATTTTCCAACGTACTTCAAATTTTGCATGCACCAAACTGTATATATTCCGCACTTGTCCTGCAAAATTGACAGATTTTCGCTGGGAAATGGCCGAGAAATTTAAGGATGTAGGGAAAACGGAGCTCGGCTACGTGGCTACTCCCCTAACCGTGGCTGTTAGGACACCCTGCGCTGCGCTGGTGTACCTTTGGACGGCCGTTGACTCACCTCAGATTGTGACGGGAATTTGGTCAAAGTGTGTCCCAAATGCCGGCAAATTTGGAAATCAAGGAATTTTCCAACGTACTTAAAATTTTGCATGCACCAAACTGTATATATTCCGCACTTGTCCTGCAAAATTGACAGATTTTCGCTGGGAAATGGCCGAGAAATTTAAGGATGTAGGGAAAACGGAGCTTGGCTACGTGGCTACTCCCCTAACCGTGGCTGTTGGGACACCCTGCGCTGGTGTACCTTTGGACGGCCGTTGACTCACCCCAGATTGTGACGGGAATTTGGTCAAAGTGTGTCCCAAATGCCGGCAAATTTGGAAATCAAGGAATTTTCCAACGTACTTCAAATTGTGCATGCACCAAACTGTATATATTCCGCACTTGTCCTGCAAAATTGACAGATTTTCGCTGGGAAATGGCCGATAAATTTCAGGATGTAGGAAAAACGGAGCTCGGCTACGTGGCTACTCCCCTAACCGTGGCTGTTGGGACACCCTGCGCTGCGCTGGTGTACCTTTGGACGGCCGTTGACTCACCACAGATTGTGACGGGAATTTGGTCAACGTGTGTCCCGAGTGCCGGCAAATTTGGAATTCAAGGAATTTTCCAACGAACTTCAAATTTTGCATGCTCCAAACTGTATATATTCCGCCCTTGTCCTGCAAAATTGACAGATTTTCGCTGGGAAATGGCCGAGAAATTTAAGGATGTAGGGAAAACGGAGCTCGGCTACGTGGCTACTCCCCTAACCGTGGCTGTTGGGACACCCTGCGCTGCGCTGGTGTACATTTGGACGGCCGTTGACTCACCCCAGATTGTGACGGGAATTTAGTCAAAGTGTGTCCCAAATGCCGGCAAATTTGGAAATCAAGGAATTTTCCAACGTACTTCAAATTTGGCATGCACCAAACTGTATATATTCCGCACTTGTCCTGCAACATTGACAGATTTTCGCTGGGAAATGGCCGATAAATTTCAGGATGTAGGAAAAACGGAGCTCGGCTACGTGGCTACTCCCCTAACCGTGGCTGTTGGGACACCCTGCGCTGCGCTGGTGTACCTTTGGACGGCCGTTGACTCACCCCAGATTGTGACGGGATTTTGGTCAACGTGTGTCCCGAATGCCGGCAAATTTGGAAATCAAGGAATTTTCCAACGCACTTCAAATTTTGCATGCTCCAAACTGTATATATTCCGCACTTGTCCTGCAAAATTGACAGATTTTCGCTGGGAATTGGCCGAGAAATTTAAGGATGTAGGGAAAACGGAGCTCGGCTACGTGGCTACTCCCCTAACCGTGGCTGTTGGGACACCCTGCGCTGCGCTGGTGTACCTTTGGACGGCCGTTGACTCACCCCAGATTGTGACGGGAATTTGGTCAAAGTGTGTCCCAAATGCCGGCAAATTTGGAAATCAAGGAATTTTCCAACGTACTTCAAATTTTGCATGCACCAAACTGTATATATTCCGCACTTGTCCTGCAAAATTGACAGATTTTCGCTGGGAAATGGCCGAGAAATTTAAGGATGTAGGGAAAACGGAGCTTGGCTACGTGGCTACTCCCCTAACCGTGGCTGTTGGGACACCCTGCGCTGGTGTACCTTTGGACGGCCGTTGACTCACCCCAGATTGTGATGGGAATTTGGTCAAAGTGTGTCCCAAATGCCGGCAAATTTGGAAATCAAGGAATTTTCCAACAAACTTCAAATTTTGCATGCTCCAAACTGTATATATTCCGCACTTGTCCTGCAAAATTGACAGATTTTCGCTGGCAAATGGCCGAGAAATTTAAGGATGTAGGGAAAACGGAGTTCGGCTACGTGGCTAATCCCCTAACCGTGGCTGTTGGGACACCCTGCGCTGCGCTGGTGTACCTTTGGACCGCCGTTGACTCACCCCAGATTGTGACGGGAACTTTGTCAAAGTGTGTCCCAAATGCCGGCAAATTTGGAAATCAAGGAATTTTCCAACAAACTTCAAATTTTGCATGCTCCAAAATGTATATATTCCGCACTTGTCCTGCAAAATTGACAGATTTTCGCTGGCAAATGGCCGAGAAATTTAAGGATGTAGGGAAAACGGAGTTCGGCTACGTGGCTAATCCCCTAACCGTGGCTGTTGGGACACCCTGCGCTGCGCTGGTGTACATTTGGACCGCCGTTGACTCACCCCAGATTGTGACGGGAATTTTGTCAAAGTGTGTCCCAAATGCCGGCAAATTTGGAAATCAAGGAATTTTCCAACAAACTTCAAATTTTGCATGCTCCAAAATGTATATATTCCGCACTTGTCCAGCAAAATTGACAGATTTTCGCTGGCAAATGGCCGAGAAATTTAAGGATTTAGGGAAAACGGAGCTCGGCTACGTGGCTACTCCCCTAACCGTGGCTGTTGGGATACCCTGCGCTGCGCTGGTGTACCTTTGGACGGCCGTTGACTCACCCCAGATTGTGACGGGAATTTGGTCAATGTGTGTCCCAAATGCCGGCAAATTTGGAAATCAAGGAATTTTCCAACGTACTTCAAATTTTGCATGCACCAAACTGTATATATTCCGCACTTGTCCTGCAAAATTGACAGATTTTCGCTGGGAAATGGCCGAGAAATTTAAGGATGTAGGGAAAACGGAGCTCGGCTACGTGGCTACTCCCCTAACCGTGGCTGTTAGGACACCCTGCGCTGCGCTGGTGTACCTTTGGACGGCCGTTGACTCACCTCAGATTGTGACGGGAATTTGGTCAAAGTGTGTCCCAAATGCCGGCAAATTTGGAAATCAAGGAATTTTCCAACGTACTTCAAATTTTGCATGCACCAAACTGTATATATTCCGCACTTGTCCTGCAAAATTGACAGATTTTCGCTGGGAAATGGCCGAGAAATTTAAGGATGTAGGGAAAACGGAGCTTGGCTACGTGGCTACTCCCCTAACCGTGGCTGTTGGGACACCCTGCGCTGGTGTACCTTTGGACGGCCGTTGACTCACCCCAGATTGTGACGGGAATTTGGTCAAAGTGTGTCCCAAATGCCGGCAAATTTGGAAATCAAGGAGTTTTCCAACGAACTTCAAATTTTGCATGCTCCAAACTGTATATATTCCGCACTTGTCCTGCAAAATTTACAGATTTTCGCTAGGAAATGGCCGAGAAATTTAAGGATGTAGATAAAACGGAGCTCGGCTACGTGGCTACTCCCCTAACCGTGGCTGTTGGGACACCCTGCGCTGGTGTACCTTTGGACGGCCGTTGACTCACCCCAGATTGTGACGGGAATTTGGTCAAAGTGTGTCCCAAATGCCGGCAAATTTGGAAATCAAGGAATTTTCCAACGAACTTCAAATTTTGCTTGCTCCAAACTGTATATATTCCGCACTTGTCATGCAAAATTGAAAGATTTTCGCTAGGAAATGGCCGAGAAATTTAAGGATGTAGGAAAAACGGAGCTCGGCTACGTGGCTACTCCCCTAACCGTGGCTGTTGGGACACCCTGCGCTGCGCTGGTGTACCTTTGGACGGCCGTTGACTCACCCCAGATTGTGACGGGAATTTGGTCAAAGTGTGTCCCAAATGACGGCAAATTGGGAAATCAAGGAATTTTCCAACGAACTTCAAACTTTGCATGCTCCAAACTGTATATATTCCGCACTTGTCCTGCAAAATTGACAGATTTTCGCTGGGAAATGGCCGAGAAATTTAAGGATGTAGGGAAAACGGAGCTCGGCTACGTGGCTACTCCCCTAACCGTGGCTGTTGGGACACCCTGCGCTGGTGTACCTTTGGACGGCCGTTGACTCACCCCAGATTGTGACGGGAATTTGGTCAAAGTGTGTCCCAAATGCCGGCAAATTTGGAAATCAAGGAATTTTCCAACAAACTTCAAATTTTGCATGCTCCAAACTGTATATATTCCGCACTTGTCCTGCAAAATTGACAGATTTTCGCTGGCAAATGGCCGAGAAATTTAAGGATGTAGGGAAAACGGAGTTCGGCTACGTGGCTACTCCCCTAACCGTGGCTGTTGGGACACCCTGCGCTGGTGTACCTTTGGACGGCCGTTGACTCACCCCAGATTGTGACGGGAATTTGGTCAAAGTGTGTCCCAAATGCCGGCAAATTTGGAAATCAAGGAATTTTCCAACAAACTTCAAATTTTGCATGCTCCAAACTGTATATATTCCGCACTTGTCCTGCAAAATTGACAGATTTTCGCTGGCAAATGGCCGAGAAATTTAAGGATGTAGGGAAAACGGAGTTCGGCTACGTGGCTACTCCCCTAACCGTGGCTGTTGGGACACCCTGCGCTGGTGTACCTTTGGACGGCCGTTGACTCACCCCAGATTGTGACGGGAATTTGGTCAAAGTGTGTCCCAAATGCCGGCAAATTTGGAAATCAAGGAGTTTTCCAACGAACTTCAAATTTTGCTTGCTCCAAACTGTATATATTCCGCACTTGTCATGCAAAATTGAAAGATTTTCGCTAGGAAATGGCCGAGAAATTAAAGGATGTAGGAAAAACGGAGCTCGGCTACGTGGCTACTCCCCTAACCGTGGCTGTTGGGACACCCTGCGCTGCGCTGGTGTACCTTTGGACGGCCGTTGACTCACCCCAGATTGTGACGGGAATTTGGTCAAAGTGTGTCCCAAATGACGGCAAATTGGGAAATCAAGGAATTTTCCAACGAACTTCAAACTTTGCATGCTCCAAACTGTATATATTCCGCACTTGTCCTGCAAAATTGACAGATTTTCGCTAGAAAATGGCCGAGAAATTTAAAGATGTAGGGAAAACGGAGTTCGGCTACGTGGCTACTCCCCTAACCGTGGCTGTTGGGACACCCTGCGCTGGTTTACCTTTGGACGGCCGTTGACTCACCCCAGATTGTGACGGGAATTTGGTCAAAGTATGTCCCAAATGCCGGCAAATTTGGAAATCAAGGAATTTTCCAACGAACTTCAAATTTTGCCTGCTCCAAACTGTATATTTGCAGAACACGTTTGGGATATAGAGTTGTTAAGCAGGCAAAATTTGAAGTTTGTCTGGAAATTCCTTCATTTCCAAAATAGCGACCGCTTCAGACGCAATGTTTATCGAAAGCGGCGTATGCTTGTGCAAAAAATGTGCCGGCAGGGAGTTTTTGCTAGATTCGCCGATAACTCGGTCGGTTTAAACGGGAAATTGCTGAAATTTGCAGAACACGTTTGGGATATAGAGTTGTTTAAGCAGGCAAAATTTGAAGTTTGTCTGGAAATTCCTTCAGTTTCCAAATAGCGACCGCTTCAGACGCAATGTTTCCCGAAAGCGGCGTATGCTTGTGCACAAAAATGTGCCGGCAGGGAGTTTTTGCTAGATTCGCCGATAACTCGGTCGGTTTAAACGGGAAATTGCTGAAATTTGCAGAACACGTTTGGGATATAGAGTTGTTTAAGCAGGCAAAATTTGAAGTTTGTCTGGAAATTCCTTCAGTTTCCAAATAGCGACCGCTTCAGACGCAATGTTTCCCGAAAGCGGCGTATGCTTGTGCAAAAACTGTGCCAGCAGGGAGTTTTTGCTAGATTCGTCGATAACTCGGTCGGTTTAAACGGGAAATTGCTGAAATTTGCAGAACACGTTTGGGATATAGAGTTGTTTAAGCAGGCAAAATTTGAAGTTTGTTTGGAAATTCATTCAGTTCCAAAATAGCGACCGCTTCAGACGCAATGTTTATCGAAAGCGGCGTATGCTTGTGCAAAAAATGTGCCGGCAGGGAGTTTTTGCTAGATTCGCCGATAACTCGGTCGGTTTAAACGGGAAATTGCTGAAATTTGCAGAACACGTTTGGGATATAGAGTTGTTTAAGCAGGCAAAATTTGAAGTTTGTCTGGAAATTCCTTCAGTTTCCAAATAGCGACCGCTTCAGACGCAATGTTTCCCGAAAGCGGCGTATGCTTGTGCAAAAACTGTGCCAGCAGGGAGTTTTTGCTAGATTCGTCGATAACTCGGTCGGTTTAAACGGGAAATTGCTGAAATTTGCAGAACACGTTTGGGATATAGAGTTGTTTAAGCAGGCAAAATTTGAAGTTTGTCTGGAAATTCCTTCAGTTCCAAAATAGCGACCGCTTCAGACGCAATGTTTCCCGAAAGCGGCGTATGCTTGTAAAAAAAAATGTGCCGGCAGGGAGTTTTTGCTAGATTCGGCGATAACTCGGTCGGTTTAAACGGGAAATTGCTGAAATTTGCAGAACACGTTTGGGATATAGAGTTGTTTAAGCAGGCAACATTTGAAGTTTGTCTGAAAATTCCTTCAGTTCCAAAATAGCGACCGCTTCAGACGCAATGTTTATCGAAAGCGGCGTATGCTTGTGCACAAACTGTGCCGGCAGGGAGTTTTTGCTAGATTCGCCGATAACTCGGTCGGTTTAAACGGGAAATTGCTGAAATTTGCAGAACACGTTTGGGGTATAGAGTTGTTTAAGCAGGCAAAATTTGAAGTTTGTCTGGAAATTCCTTCAGTTTTCAAATAGCGACCGCTTCAGACGCAATGTTTCCCGAAAGCGGCGTATGCTTGTGCAAAAACTGTGCCAGCAGGGAGTTTTTGCTAGATTCGTCGATAACTCGGTCGGTTTAAACGGGAAATTGCTGAAATTTGCAGAACACGTTTGGGATATAGAGTTGTTTAAGCAGGCAAAATTTGAAGTTTGTCTGGAAATTCATTCAGTTCCAAAATAGCGACCGCTTCAGACGCAATGTTTATCGAAAGCGGCGTATGCTTGTGCAAAAAATGTGCCGGCAGGGAGTTTTTGCTAGATTCGCCGATAACTCGGTCGGTTTAAACGGGAAATTGCTGAAATTTGCAGAACATGTTTGGGATATAGAGTTGTTTAAGCAGGCAAAATTTGAAGTTTGTCTGGAAATTCCTTCAGTTTCCAAATAGCGACCGCTTCAGACGCAATGTTTCCCGAAAGCGGCGTATGCTTGTGCAAAAACTGTGCCAGCAGGGAGTTTTTGCTAGATTCGTCGATAACTCGGTCGGTTTAAACGGGAAATTGCTGAAATTTGCAGAACACGTTTGGGATATAGAGTTGTTTAAGCAGGCAAAATTTGAAGTTTGTCTGGAAATTCCTTCAGTTTCCAAATAGCGACCGCTTCAGACGCAATGTTTCCCGAAAGCGGCGTATGCTTGTGCACAAAAATGTGCCAGCAGGGAGTTTTTGCTAGATTCGTCGATAACTCGGTCGGTTTAAACGGGAAATTGCTGAAATTTGCAGAACACGTTTGGGATATAGAGTTGTTTAAGCAGGCAAAATTTGAAGTTTGTCTGGAAATTCCTTCAGTTTCCAAATAGCGACCGCTTCAGACGCAATGTTTCCCGAAAGCGGCGTATGCTTGTGCAAAAAATGTGCCGGCAGGGAGTTTTTGCTAGATTCGCCGATAACTCGGTCGGTTTAAACGGGAAATTGCTGAAATTTGCAGAACACGTTTGGGATATAGAGTTGTTTAAGCAGGCAAAATTTGAAGTTTGTCTGGAAATTCCTTCAGTTCCAAAATAGCAACCGCTTCAGACGCAATGTTTCCCGAAAGCGGCGTATGCTTGTGCAAAAACTGTGCCAGCAGGGAGTTTTTGCTAGATTCGTCGATAACTCGGTCGGTTTAAACGGGAAATTGCTGAAATTTGCAGAACACGTTTGGGATATAGAGTTGTTTAAGCAGGCAAAATTTGAAGTTTGTCTGGAAATTCCTTCAGTTTCCAAATAGCGACCGCTTCAGACGCAATGTTTCCCGAAAGCGGCGTATGCTTGTGCACAAAAATGTGCCGGCAGGGAGTTTTTGCTAGATTCGCCGATAACTCGGTCGGTTTAAACGGGAAATTGCTGAAATTTGCAGAACACGTTTGGGATATAGAGTTGTTTAAGCAGGCAAAATTTGAAGTTTGTCTGGAAATTCCTTCAGTTTCCAAATAGCGACCGCTTCAGACGCAATGTTTATCGAAAGCGGCGTATGCTTGTGCAAAAAATGTGCCGGCAGGGAGTTTTTGCTAGATTCGCCGATAACTCGGTCGGTTTAAACGGGAAATTGCTGAAATTTGCAGAACATGTTTGGGATATAGAGTTGTTTAAGCAGGCAAAATTTGAAGTTTGTCTGGAAATTCCTTCAGTTTCCAAATAGCGACCGCTTCAGACGCAATGTTTCCCGAAAGCGGCGTATGCTTGTGCAAAAACTGTGCCAGCAGGGAGTTTTTGCTAGATTCGTCGATAACTCGGTCGGTTTAAACGGGAAATTCCTGAAATTTGCAGAACACGTTTGGGATATAGAGTTGTTTAAGCAGGCAACATTTGAAGTTTGTCTGGAAATTCCTTCAGTTCCAAAATAGCGACCTCTTCAGACGCAATGTTTATCGAAATCGGCGTATGCTTGTGCACAAACTGTGCCGGCAGGAAGTTTTTGCTAGATTCGGCGATAACTCGGTCGGTTTAAACGGGAAATTGCTGAAATTTGCAGAACACGTTTGGGATATAGAGTTGTTTAAGCAGGCAAAATTTGAAGTTTGTCTGGAAATTCCTTCAGTTTCCAAATAGCGACCGCTTAAGACGCAATGTTTCCCGAAAGCGGCGTATGCTTGTGCACAAAAATGTGCCGTCAGGGAGTTTTTGCTAGATTCGCCGATAACTCGGTCGGTTTAAACGGGAAATTGCTGAA
Organism: Henricia sp. BOLD:AAB3569; assembly: GCA_037783545.1. Taxonomy (NCBI): domain Eukaryota; kingdom Metazoa; phylum Echinodermata; class Asteroidea; order Spinulosida; family Echinasteridae; genus Henricia; species Henricia sp. BOLD:AAB3569. Next base: position 44,725 of record JBBELK010000207.1, on the reverse strand, counting down.
ATTTGCAGAACACGTTTGGGATATAGAGTTGTTTAAGCAGGCACAATTTGAAGTTTGTCTGGAAATTCCTTCAGTTTCCAAATAGCGACCGCTTCAGACGCAATGTTTCCCGAAAGCGGCGTATGCTTGTGCAAAAACTGTGCCAGCAGGGAGTTTTTGCTAGATTCGTCGATAACTCGGTAGGTTTAAACGGGAAATTGCTGAAAATTGCAGAACACGTTTGGGATATAGAGTTGTTTAAGCAGGCAAAATTTGAAGTTTGTCTGGAAATTCCTTCAGTTTCCAAATAGCGACCGCTTCAGACGCAATGTTTATCGAAAGCGGCGTATGCTTGTGCAAAAAATGTGCCGGCAGGGAGTTTTTGCTAGATTCGCCGATAACTCGGTCGGTTTAAACGGGAAATTGCTGAAATTTGCAGAACATGTTTGGGATATAGAGTTGTTTAAGCAGGCAAAATTTGAAGTTTGTCTGGAAATTCCTTCAGTTTCCAAATAGCGACCGCTTCAGACGCAATGTTTCCCGAAAGCGGCGTATGCTTGTGCAAAAACTGTGCCAGCAGGGAGTTTTTGCTAGATTCGTCGATAACTCGGTCGGTTTAAACGGGAAATTCCTGAAATTTGCAGAACACGTTTGGGATATAGAGTTGTTTAAGCAGGCAAAATTTGAAGTTTGTCTGGAAATTCCTTCAGTTTCCAAATAGCGACCGCTTCAGACGCAATGTTTCCCGAAAGCGGCGTATGCTTGTGCACAAAAATGTGCCGGCAGGGAGTTTTTGCTAGATTCGGCGATAACTCGGTCGGTTTAAACGGGAAATTGCTGAAATTTGCAGAACACGTTTGGGATATAGAGTTGTTTAAGCAGGCAACATTTGAAGTTTGTCTGGAAATTCCTTCAGTTCCAAAATAGCGACCTCTTCAGACGCAATGTTTATCGAAATCGGCGTATGCTTGTGCACAAACTGTGCCGGCAGGAAGTTTTTGCTAGATTCGGCGATAACTCGGTCGGTTTAAACGGGAAATTGCTGAAATTTGCAGAACACGTTTGGGATATAGAGTTGTTTAAGCAGGCAAAATTTGAAGTTTGTCTGGAAATTCCTTCAGTTTCCAAATAGCGACCGCTTAAGACGCAATGTTTCCCGAAAGCGGCGTATGCTTGTGCACAAAAATGTGCCGTCAGGGAGTTTTTGCTAGATTCGCCGATAACTCGGTCGGTTTAAACGGGAAATTGCTGAAATTTGCAGAACACGTTTGGGATATAGAGTTGTTTAAGCAGGCACAATTTGAAGTTTGTCTGGAAATTCCTTCAGTTTCCAAATAGCGACCGCTTCAGACGCAATGTTTCCCGAAAGCGGCGTATGCTTGTGCAAAAACTGTGCCAGCAGGGAGTTTTTGCTAGATTCGTCGATAACTCGGTAGGTTTAAACGGGAAATTGCTGAAAATTGCAGAACACGTTTGGGATATAGAGTTGTTTAAGCAGGCAAAATTTGAAGTTTGTCTGGAAATTCCTTCAGTTCCAAAATAGCGACCGCTTCAGACGCAATGTTTCCCGAAAGCGGCGTATGCTTGTGCAAAAAAATGTGCCGGCAGGGAGTTTTTGCTAGATTCGGCGATAACTCGGTCGGTTTAAACGGGAAATTGCTGAAATTTGCAGAACACGTTTGGGATATAGAGTTGTTTAAGCAGGCAACATTTGAAGTTTGTCTGGAAATTCCTTCAGTTCCAAAATAGCGACCGCTTCAGACGCAATGTTTATCGAAAGCGGCGTATCCTTGTGCACAAACTGTGCCGGCAGGAAGTTTTTGCTAGATTCGGCGATAACTCGGTCGGTTTAAACGGGAAATTGCTGAAATTTGCAGAACACGTTTGGGATATAGAGTTGTTTAAGCAGGCAACATTTGAAGTTTGTCTGGAAATTCCTTCAGTTTCCAAATAGCGACCGCTTCAGACGCAATGTTTCCCGAAAGCGGCGTATGCTTGTGCAAAAACTGTGCCAGCAGGGAGTTTTTGCTAGATTCGTCGATAACTCGGTCGGTTTAAACGGGAAATTGCTGAAATTTGCAGAACACGTTTGGGATATAGAGTTGTTTAAGCAGGCAACATTTGAAGTTTGTCTGGAAATTCCTTCAGCTTCCAAATAGCGACCGCTTCAGACGCAATGTTTCCCGAAAGCGGCGTATGCTTGTGCACAAAAATGTGCCGGCAGGGAGTTTTTGCTAGATTCGCCGATAACTCGGTCGGTTTAAACGGGAAATTGCTGAAATTTGCAGAACACGTTTGGGATATAGAGTTGTTTAAGCAGGCAAAATTTGAAGTTTGTCTGGAAATTCCTTCAGTTTCCAAATAGCGACCGCTTCAGACGCAATGTTTCCCGAAAGCGGCGTATGCTTGTGCACAAAAATGTGCCGGCAGGGAGTTTTTGCTAGATTCGCCGATAACTCGGTCGGTTTAAACGGGAAATTGCTGAAATTTGCAGAACACGTTTGGGATATAGAGTTGTTTAAGCAGGCAAAATTTGAAGTTTGTCTGGAAATTCCTTCAGTTTCCAAATAGCGACCGCTTCAGACGCAATGTTTCCCGAAAGCGGCGTATGCTTGTGCAAAAACTGTGCCAGCAGGGAGTTTTTGCTAGATTCGTCGATAACTCGGTCGGTTTAAACGGGAAATTGCTGAAATTTGCAGAACACGTTTGGGATATAGAGTTGTTTAAGCAGGCAACATTTGAAGTTTGTCTGGAAATTCCTTCAGCTTCCAAATAGCGACCGCTTCAGACGCAATGTTTCCCGAAAGCGGCGTATGCTTGTGCAAAAACTGTGCCAGCAGGGAGTTTTTGCTAGATTCGGCGATAACTCGGTCGGTTTAAACGGGAAATTGCTGAAATTTGCAGAACACGTTTGGGATATAGAGTTGTTTAAGCAGGCAACATTTGAAGTTTGTCTGGAAATTCCTTCAGTTCCAAAATAGCGACCGCTTCAGACGCAATGTTTATCGAAATCGGCGTATGCTTGTGCACAAACTGTGCCGGCAGGAAGTTTTTGCTAGATTCGGCGATAACTCGGTCGGTTTAAACGGGAAATTGCTGAAATTTGCAGAACACGTTTGGGATATAGAGTTGTTTAAGCAGGCACAATTTGAAGTTTGTCTGGAAATTCCTTCAGTTTCCAAATAGCGACCGCTTCAGACGCAATGTTTCCCGAAAGCGGCGTATGCTTGTGCAAAAACTGTGCCAGCAGGGAGTTTTTGCTAGATTCGTCGATAACTCGGTCGGTTTAAACGGGAAATTGCTGAAAATTGCAGAACACGTTTGGGATATAGAGTTGTTTAAGCAGGCAAAATTTGAAGTTTGTCTGGAAATTCCTTCAGTTCCAAAATAGCGACCGCTTCAGACGCAATGTTTCCCGAAAGCGGCGTATGCTTGTGCAAAAAAATGTGCCGGCAGGGAGTTTTTGCTAGATTCGGCGATAACTCGGTCGGTTTAAACGGGAAATTGCTGAAATTTGCAGAACACGTTTGGGATATAGAGTTGTTTAAGCAGGCAACATTTGAAGTTTGTCTGGAAATTCCTTCAGTTCCAAAATAGCGACCGCTTCAGACGCAATGTTTATCGAAAGCGGCGTATCCTTGTGCACAAACTGTGCCGGCAGGAAGTTTTTGCTAGATTCGCCGATAACTCGGTCGGTTTAAACGGGAAATTGCTGAAATTTGCAGAACACGTTTAGGATATAGACTTGTTTAAGCAGGCAACATTTGAAGTTTGTCTGGAAATTCCTTCAGTTTCCAAATAGCGACCGCTTTCAGACGCAATGTTTATCGAAAGCGGCGTATGCTTGTGCACAAACTGTGCCGGCAGGGAGTTTTTGCTAGATTCGGCGATAACTCGGTCGGTTTAAACGGGAAATTGCTGAAATTTGCAGAACACGTTTGGGATACAGAGTTGTTTAAGCAGGCAAAATTTGAAGTTTGTCTGGAAATTCCTTCAGTTTCCAAATAGCGACCGCTTCAGACGCAATGTTTCCCGAAAGCGGCGTATGCTTGTGCACAAAAATGTGCCGGCAGGGAGTTTTTGCTAGATTCGCCGATAACTCGGTCGGTTTAAACGGGAAATTGCTGAAATTTGCAGAACACGTTTGGGATATAGAGTTGTTTAAGCAGGCAACATTTGAAGTTTGTCTGGAAATTCCTTCAGTTTCCAAATAGCGACCGCTTCAGACGCAATGTTTCCCGAAAGCGGCGTATGCTTGTGCAAAAACTGTGCCAGCAGGGAGTTTTTGCTAGATTCGTCGATAACTCGGTCGGTTTAAACGGGAAATTGCTGAAATTTGCAGAACACGTTTGGGATATAGAGTTGTTTAAGCAGGCAAAATTTGAAGTTTGTCTGGAAATTCCTTCAGTTTCCAAATAGCGACCGCTTCAGACGCAATGTTTCCCGAAAGCGGCGTATGCTTGTGCAAAAACTGTGCCAGCAGGGAGTTTTTGCTAGATTCGTCGATAACTCGGTCGGTTTAAACGGGAAATTGCTGAAAATTGCAGAACACGTTTGGGATATAGAGTTGTTTAAGCAGGCAAAATTTGAAGTTTGTCTGGAAATTCCTTCAGTTTCCAAATAGCGACCGCTTCAGACGCAATGTTTCCCGAAAGCGGCGTATGCTTGTGCACAAAAATGTGCCGGCAGGGAGTTTTTGCTAGATTCGCCGATAACTCGGTCGGTTTAAACGGGAAATTGCTGAAATTTGCAGAACACGTTTGGGATATAGAGTTGTTTAAGCAGGCAAAATTTGAAGTTTGTCTGGAAATTCCTTCAGTTTCCAAATAGCGACCGCTTCAGACGCAATGTTTCCCGAAAGCGGCGTATGCTTGTGCAAAAACTGTGCCAGCAGGGAGTTTTTGCTAGATTCGTCGATAACTCGGTCGGTTTAAACGGGAAATTGCTGAAAATTGCAGAACACGTTTGGGATATAGAGTTGTTTAAGCAGGCAAAATTTGAAGTTTGTCTGGAAATTCCTTCAGTTCCAAAATAGCGACCGCTTCAGACGCAATGTTTCCCGAAAGCGGCGTATGCTTGTGCAAAAAAATGTGCCGGCAGGGAGTTTTTGCTAGATTCGGCGATAACTCGGTCGGTTTAAACGGGAAATTGCTGAAATTTGCAGAACACGTTTGGGATATAGAGTTGTTTAAGCAGGCAACATTTGAAGTTTGTCTGGAAATTCCTTCAGTTCCAAAATAGCTACCGCTTCAGACGCAATGTTTATCGAAAGCGGCGTATGCTTGTGCACAAACTGTGCCGGCAGGGAGTTTTTGCTAGATTCGCCGATAACTCGGTCGGTTTAAACGGGAAATTGCTGAAATTTGCAGAACACGTTTGGGATATAGAGTTGTTTAAGCAGGCAACATTTGAAGTTTGTCTGGAAATTCCTTCAGTTTCCAAATAGCGACCGCTTCAGACGCAATGTTTATCGAAAGCGGCGTATGCTTGTGCACAAACTGTGCCGGCAGGGAGTTTTTGCTAGATTCGGCGATAACTCGGTCGGTTTAAACGGGAAATTGCTGAAATTTGCAGAACACGTTTGGGATATAGAGTTGTTTAAGCAGGCAAAATTTGAAGTTTGTCTTGAAATTCCTTCAGTTTCCAAATAGCGACCGCTTCAGACGCAATGTTTCCCGAAAGCGGCGTATGCTTGTGCAAAGAAATGTGCCGGCAGGGAGTTTTTGCTAGATTCGCCGATAACTCGGTCGGTTTAAACGGGAAATTGCTGAAATTTGCAGAACACGTTTGGGATATAGAGTTGTTTAAGCAGGCAAAATTTGAAGTTTGTCTGGAAATTCCTTCAGTTTCCAAATAGCGACCGCTTCAGACGCAATGTTTCCCGAAAGCGGCGTATGCTTGTGCAAAAACTGTGCCGGCAGTGATTTTTTGCTAGATTCGTCGATAACTCGGTCGGTTTAAACGGGAAATTGCTGAAATTTGCAGAACACGTTTGGGATATAGAGTTGTTTAAGCAGGCAAAATTTGAAGTTTGTCTGGAAATTCCTTCAGTTCCAAAATAGCGACCGCTTCAGACGCAATGTTTCCCGAAAGCGGCGTATGCTTGTGCAAAAACTGTGCCGGCAGGGATTTTTTGTTAGATTCGTCGATAACTCGGTCGGTTTAAACGGGAAATTGCTGAAATTTGCAGAACACGTTTGGGATATGGAGTTGTTTAAGCAGGCACAATTTGAAGTTTGTCTTGAGATTCCTTCAGTTCCAAAATAGCGACCGCTTCAGACGCAATGTTTCCCGAAAGCGGCGTATGCTTGTGCAAAAAAATGTGCCGGCAGGGAGTTTTTGCTAGATTCGGCGATAACTCGGTCGGTTTAAACGGGAAATTGCTGAAATTTGCAGAACACGTTTGGGATATAGAGTTGTTTAAGCAGGCAAAATTTGAAGTTTGTCTGGAAATTCCTTCAGTTCCAAAATAGCGACCGCTTCAGACGCAATGTTTATCGAAAGCGGCGTATGCTTGTGCACAAACTGTGACGGCAGGGAGTTTTTGCTAGATTCGGCGATAACTCGGTCGGTTTAAACGGGAAATTGCTGAAATTTGCAGAACACGTTTGGGATATAGAGTTGTTAAGCAGGCAAAATTTGAAGTTTGTCTGGAAATTCCTTCAGTTCCAAAATAGCGACCGCTTCAGACGCAATGTTTATCGAAAGCGGCGTATGCTTGTGCACAAACTGTGACGGCAGGGAGTTTTTTGCTAGATTCGGCGATAACTCGGTCGGTTTAAACGGGAAATTGCTGAAATTTGCAGAACACGTTTGGGATATAGAGTTGTTAAGCAGGCAAAATTTGAAGTTTGTCTGGAAATTCCTTCAGTTCCAAAATAGCGACCGCTTCAGACGCAATGTTTATCGAAAGCGGCGTATGCTTGTGCAAAAAATGTGCCGGCAGGGTATTTTGATAGATTCGCCGATAACTCGGTCGGTTTAAACGGGAAATTGCTGAAATTTGCAGAACACGTTTGGGATATAGAGTTGTTTAAGCAGGCAACATTTGAAGTTTGTCTGGAAATTCCTTCAGTTTCCAAATAGCGACCGCTTCAGACGCAATGTTTCCCGAAAGCGGCGTATGCTTGTGCACAAAAATGTGCCGGCAGGGAGTTTTTGCTAGATTCGCCGATAACTCGGTCGGTTTAAACGGGAAATTGCTGAAATTTGCAGAACACGTTTGGGATATAGAGTTGTTTAAGCAGGCAAAATTTGAAGTTTGTCTGGAAATTCCTTCAGTTTCCAAATAGCGACCGCTTCAGACGCAATGTTTCCCGAAAGCGGCGTATGCTTGTGCAAAAACTGTGCCAGCAGGGAGTTTTTGCTAGATTCGTCGATAACTCGGTCGGTTTAAACGGGAAATTGCTGAAAATTGCAGAACACGTTTGGGATATAGAGTTGTTTAAGCAGGCAAAATTTGAAGTTTGTCTGGAAATTCCTTCAGTTCCAAAATAGCGACCGCTTCAGACGCAATGTTTCCCGAAAGCGGCGTATGCTTGTGCAAAAAAATGTGCCGGCAGGGAGTTTTTGCTAGATTCGGCGATAACTCGGTCGGTTTAAACGGGAAATTGCTGAAATTTGCAGAACACGTTTGGGATATAGAGTTGTTTAAGCAGGCAACATTTGAAGTTTGTCTGGAAATTCCTTCAGTTCCAAAATAGCTACCGCTTCAGACGCAATGTTTATCGAAAGCGGCGTATGCTTGTGCACAAACTGTGCCGGCAGGGAGTTTTTGCTAGATTCGCCGATAACTCGGTCGGTTTAAACGGGAAATTGCTGAAATTTGCAGAACACGTTTGGGATATAGAGTTGTTTAAGCAGGCAACATTTGAAGTTTGTCTGGAAATTCCTTCAGTTTCCAAATAGCGACCGCTTCAGACGCAATGTTTATCGAAAGCGGCGTATGCTTGTGCACAAACTGTGCCGGCAGGGAGTTTTTGCTAGATTCGGCGATAACTCGGTCGGTTTAAACGGGAAATTGCTGAAATTTGCAGAACACGTTTGGGATATAGAGTTGTTTAAGCAGGCAAAATTTGAAGTTTGTCTTGAAATTCCTTCAGTTTCCAAATAGCGACCGCTTCAGACGCAATGTTTCCCGAAAGCGGCGTATGCTTGTGCAAAGAAATGTGCCGGCAGGGAGTTTTTGCTAGATTCGCCGATAACTCGGTCGGTTTAAACGGGAAATTGCTGAAATTTGCAGAACACGTTTGGGATATAGAGTTGTTTAAGCAGGCAAAATTTGAAGTTTGTCTGGAAATTCCTTCAGTTTCCAAATAGCGACCGCTTCAGACGCAATGTTTCCCGAAAGCGGCGTATGCTTGTGCAAAAACTGTGCCGGCAGTGATTTTTTGCTAGATTCGTCGATAACTCGGTCGGTTTAAACGGGAAATTGCTGAAATTTGCAGAACACGTTTGGGATATAGAGTTGTTTAAGCAGGCAAAATTTGAAGTTTGTCTGGAAATTCCTTCAGTTCCAAAATAGCGACCGCTTCAGACGCAATGTTTCCCGAAAGCGGCGTATGCTTGTGCAAAAACTGTGCCGGCAGGGATTTTTTGTTAGATTCGTCGATAACTCGGTCGGTTTAAACGGGAAATTGCTGAAATTTGCAGAACACGTTTGGGATATGGAGTTGTTTAAGCAGGCACAATTTGAAGTTTGTCTTGAAATTCCTTCAGTTCCAAAATAGCGACCGCTTCAGACGCAATGTTTCCCGAAAGCGGCGTATGCTTGTGCAAAAAAATGTGCCGGCAGGGAGTTTTTGCTAGATTCGGCGATAACTCGGTCGGTTTAAACGGGAAATTGCTGAAATTTGCAGAACACGTTTGGGATATAGAGTTGTTTAAGCAGGCAAAATTTGAAGTTTGTCTGGAAATTCCTTCAGTTCCAAAATAGCGACCGCTTCAGACGCAATGTTTATCGAAAGCGGCGTATGCTTGTGCACAAACTGTGACGGCAGGGAGTTTTTGCTAGATTCGGCGATAACTCGGTCGGTTTAAACGGGAAATTGCTGAAATTTGCAGAACACGTTTGGGATATAGAGTTGTTAAGCAGGCAAAATTTGAAGTTTGTCTGGAAATTCCTTCAGTTCCAAAATAGCGACCGCTTCAGACGCAATGTTTATCGAAAGCGGCGTATGCTTGTGCACAAACTGTGACGGCAGGGAGTTTTTTGCTAGATTCGGCGATAACTCGGTCGGTTTAAACGGGAAATTGCTGAAATTTGCAGAACACGTTTGGGATATAGAGTTGTTAAGCAGGCAAAATTTGAAGTTTGTCTGGAAATTCCTTCAGTTCCAAAATAGCGACCGCTTCAGACGCAATGTTTATCGAAAGCGGCGTATGCTTGTGCAAAAAATGTGCCGGCAGGGTATTTTGATAGATTCGCCGATAACTCGGTCGGTTTAAACGGGAAATTGCTGAAATTTGCAGAACACGTTTGGGATATAGAGTTGTTTAAGCAGGCAACATTTGAAGTTTGTCTGGAAATTCCTTCAGTTCCAAAATAGCGACCGCTTCAGACGCAATGTTTATCGAAAGCGGCGTATGCTTGTGCACAAACTGTGCCGGCAGGGAGTTTTTGCTAGATTCGGCGATAACTCGGTCGGTTTAAACGGGAAATTGCTGAAATTTGCAGAACACGTTTGGGATATAGAGTTGTTTAAGCAGGCAAAATTTGAAGTTTGTCTGGAAATTCCTTCAGTTTCCAAATAGCGACCGCTTCAGACGCAATGTTTCCCGAAAGCGGCGTATGCTTGTGCAACAAAAATGTGCCGGCAGGGAGTTTTTGCTAGATTCGCCGATAACTCGGTCGGTTTAATCGGGAAATTGCTGAAATTTGCAGAACACGTTTGGGATATAGAGTTGTTTAAGCAGGAACAATTTGAAGTTTGTCTGGAAATTCCTTCAGTTTCCAAATAGCGACCGCTTCAGACGCAATGTTTCCCGAAAGCGGCGTATGCTTGTGCAAAATCTGTGCCGGCAGGGATTTTTTGCTAGATTCGTCGATAACTCGGTCGGTTTAAACGGGAAATTGCTGAAATTTGCAGAACACGTTTGGGATATAGAGTTTTTTAAGCAGGCAAAATTTGAAGTTTGTCTGGAAATTCCTTCAGTTTCCAAATAGCAACCGCTTCAGACGCAATGTTTTCCGAAAGCGGCGTATGCTTGTGCAAAAAAGGTGCCGGCAGGGTATTTTGATAGATTCGCCGATAACTCGGTCGGTTTAAACGGGAAATTGCTGAAATTTGCAGAACACGTTTGGGATATAGAGTTGTTTAAGCAGGCAAAATTTGAAGTTTGTCTGAAAATTCCTTCAGTTTCCAAATAGCGACCGCTTCAGACGCAATGTTTTCGAAAGCGGCGTATGCTTGTGCAAAAACTGTGCCGGCAGGGAATTTTTTGCTAGATTCGTCGATAACTCGGTCGGTTTAAACGGGAAATTGCTGAAATTTGCAGAACACGTTTGGGATATAGAGTTGTTTAAGCAGGCAAAATTTGAAGTTTGTCTTGAAATTCCTTCAGTTTCCAAATAGCGACCGCTTCAGACGCAATGTTTCCCGAAAGCGGCGTATGCTTGTGCAAAAACTGTGCCGGCAGGGAGTTTTTGCTAGATTCGTCGATAACTCGGTCGGTTTAAACGGGAAATTGCTGAAATTTGCAGAACACGTTTGGCATATAGAGTTGTTTAAGCAGGCAAAATTTTAAGTTTGTCTGGAAATTCCTTCAGTTCCAAAATAGCGACCGCTTCAGACGCAATGTTTATCGAAAGCGGCGTATGCTTGTGCACAAACTGTGACGGCAGGGAGTTTTTTGCTAGATTCGGCGATAACTCGGTCGGTTTAAACGGGAAATTGCTGAAATTTGCAGAACACGTTTGGGATATAGAGTTGTTTAAGCAGGCAAAATTTTAAGTTTGTCTGTAAATTCCTTCAGTTCCAAAATAGCGACCGCTTCAGACGCAATGTTTCCCGAAAGCGGCGTATGCTTGTGCAAAGAAATGTGCCGGCAGGGAGTTTTTGCTAGATTCGCCGATAACTCGGTCGGTTTAAACGGGAAATTGCTGAAATTTGCAGAACACGTTTGGGATATAGAGTTGTTTAAGCAGGCAAAATTTGAAGTTTGTCTGGAAATTCCTTCAGTTTCCAAATAGCGACCGCTTCAGACGCAATGTTTCCCGAAAGCGGCGTATGCTTGTGCAAAAACTGTGCCGGCAGTGATTTTTTGCTAGATTCGTCGATAACTCGGTCGGTTTAAACGGGAAATTGCTGAAATTTGCAGAACACGTTTGGGATATAGAGTTGTTTAAGCAGGCAAAATTTGAAGTTTGTCTGGAAATTCCTTCAGTTCCAAAATAGCGACCGCTTCAGACGCAATGTTTCCCGAAAGCGGCGTATGCTTGTGCAAAAACTGTGCCGGCAGGGATTTTTTGTTAGATTCGTCGATAACTCGGTCGGTTTAAACGGGAAATTGCTGAAATTTGCAGAACACGTTTGGGATATAGAGTTGTTTAAGCAGGCACAATTTGAAGTTTGTCTTGAAATTCCTTCAGTTCCAAAATAGCGACCGCTTCAGACGCAATGTTTCCCGAAAGCGGCGTATGCTTGTGCAAAAAAATGTGCCGGCAGGGAGTTTTTGCTAGATTCGGCGATAACTCGGTCGGTTTAAACGGGAAATTGCTGAAATTTGCAGAACACGTTTGGGATATAGAGTTGTTTAAGCAGGCAAAATTTGAAGTTTGTCTGGAAATTCCTTCAGTTCCAAAATAGCGACCGCTTCAGACGCAATGTTTATCGAAAGCGGCGTATGCTTGTGCACAAACTGTGACGGCAGGGAGTTTTTGCTAGATTCGGCGATAACTCGGTCGGTTTAAACGGGAAATTGCTGAAATTTGCAGAACACGTTTGGGATATAGAGTTGTTAAGCAGGCAAAATTTGAAGTTTGTCTGGAAATTCCTTCAGTTCCAAAATAGCGACCGCTTCAGACGCAATGTTTATCGAAAGCGGCGTATGCTTGTGCACAAACTGTGACGGCAGGGAGTTTTTTGCTAGATTCGGCGATAACTCGGTCGGTTTAAACGGGAAATTGCTGAAATTTGCAGAACACGTTTGGGATATAGAGTTGTTAAGCAGGCAAAATTTGAAGTTTGTCTGGAAATTCCTTCAGTTCCAAAATAGCGACCGCTTCAGACGCAATGTTTATCGAAAGCGGCGTATGCTTGTGCAAAAAATGTGCCGGCAGGGTATTTTGATAGATTCGCCGATAACTCGGTCGGTTTAAACGGGAAATTGCTGAAATTTGCAGAACACGTTTGGGATATAGAGTTGTTTAAGCAGGCAACATTTGAAGTTTGTCTGGAAATTCCTTCAGTTCCAAAATAGCGACCGCTTCAGACGCAATGTTTATCGAAAGCGGCGTATGCTTGTGCACAAACTGTGCCGGCAGGGAGTTTTTGCTAGATTCGGCGATAACTCGGTCGGTTTAAACGGGAAATTGCTGAAATTTGCAGAACACGTTTGGGATATAGAGTTGTTTAAGCAGGCAAAATTTGAAGTTTGTCTGGAAATTCCTTCAGTTTCCAAATAGCGACCGCTTCAGACGCAATGTTTCCCGAAAGCGGCGTATGCTTGTGCAACAAAAATGTGCCGGCAGGGAGTTTTTGCTAGATTCGCCGATAACTCGGTCGGTTTAAACGGGAAATTGCTGAAATTTGCAGAACACGTTTGGGATATAGAGTTGTTTAAGCAGGAACAATTTGAAGTTTGTCTGGAAATTCCTTCAGTTTCCAAATAGCGACCGCTTCAGACGCAATGTTTCCCGAAAGCGGCGTATGCTTGTGCAAAATCTGTGCCGGCAGGGATTTTTTGCTAGATTCGTCGATAACTCGGTCGGTTTAAACGGGAAATTGCTGAAATTTGCAGAACACGTTTGGGATATAGAGTTGTTTAAGCAGGCAAAATTTGAAGTTTGTCTGAAAATTCCTTCAGTTTCCAAATAGCGACCGCTTCAGACGCAATGTTTTCGAAAGCGGCGTATGCTTGTGCAAAAACTGTGCCGGCAGGGAATTTTTTGCTAGATTCGTCGATAACTCGGTCGGTTTAAACGGGAAATTGCTGAAATTTGCAGAACACGTTTGGGATATAGAGTTGTTTAAGCAGGCAAAATTTGAAGTTTGTCTTGAAATTCCTTCAGTTTCCAAATAGCGACCGCTTCAGACGCAATGTTTCCCGAAAGCGGCGTATGCTTGTGCAAAAACTGTGCCGGCAGGGAGTTTTTGCTAGATTCGTCGATAACTCGGTCGGTTTAAACGGGAAATTGCTGAAATTTGCAGAACACGTTTGGCATATAGAGTTGTTTAAGCAGGCAAAATTTTAAGTTTGTCTGGAAATTCCTTCAGTTCCAAAATAGCGACCGCTTCAGACGCAATGTTTATCGAAAGCGGCGTATGCTTGTGCACAAACTGTGACGGCAGGGAGTTTTTTGCTAGATTCGGCGATAACTCGGTCGGTTTAAACGGGAAATTGCTGAAATTTGCAGAACACGTTTGGGATATAGAGTTGTTTAAGCAGGCAAAATTTTAAGTTTGTCTGTAAATTCCTTCAGTTCCAAAATAGCGACCGCTTCAGACGCAATGTTTCCCGAAAGCGGCGTATGCTTGTGCAAAATCTGTGCCGGCAGGGATTTTTTGCTAGATTCGCCCATAACTCGGTCGGTTTAAACGGGAAATTGCTGAAATTTGCAGAACACGTTTGAGATATAGAGTTGTTTAAGCAGGCAAAATTTGAAGTTTGTCTGGAAATTCCTTCAGTTCCAAAATAGCGACCGCTTCAGACGCAATGTTTCCCGAAAGCGGCGTATGCTTGTGCAAAAAATGTGCCGGCAGGGAGTTTTTGCTAGATTCGCCGATAACTCGGTCGGTTTAAACGGGAAATTGCTGAAATTTGCAGAACACGTCTGGGATATAGAGTTGTTTAAGCAGGCAAAATTTGAAGTTTGTCTGGAAATTCCTTCAGTTCCAAAATAGCGACCGCTTCAGACGCAATGTTTCCCGAAAGCGGCGTATGCTTGTGCAAAAACTGTGCCAGCAGGGAGTTTTTGCTAGATTCGTCGATAACTCGGTCGGTTTAAACGGGAAATTGCTGAAATTTGCAGAACACGTTTGGCATATAGAGTTGTTTAAGCAGGCAACATTTGAAGTTTGTCTGGAAATTCCTTCAGTTCCAAAATAGCGACCGCTTCAGACGCAATGTTTATCGAAAGCGGCGTATGCTTGTGCACAAACTGTGACGGCAGGGAGTTTTTTGCTAGATTCGGCGATAACTCGGTCGGTTTAAACGGGAAATTGCTGAAATTTGCAGAACACGTTTGGGATATAGAGTTGTTAAGCAGGCAACATTTGAAGTTTGTCTGGAAATTCCTTCAGTTCCAAAATAGCGACCGGTTCAGACGCAATGTTTCCCGAAAGCGGCGTATGCTTGTGCAAAAAATGTGCCGGCAGGGAGTTTTTGCTAGATTCGCCGATAACTCGGTCGGTTTAAACGGGAAATTGCTGAAATTTGCAGAACACGTCTGGGATATAGAGTTGTTAAGCAGGCAAAATTTGAAGTTTGTCTGGAAATTCCTTCAGTTCCAAAATAGCGACCGCTTCAGACGCAATGTTTCCCGAAAGCGGCGTATGCTTGTGCAAAAACTGTGCCAGCAGGGAGTTTTTGCTAGATTCGTCGATAACTCGGTCGGTTTAAACGGGAAATTGCTGAAATTTGCAGAACACGTTTGGCATATAGAGTTGTTTAAGCAGGCAACATTTGAAGTTTGTCTGGAAATTCCTTCAGTTCCAAAATAGCGACCGCTTCAGACGCAATGTTTATCGAAAGCGGCGTATGCTTGTGCACAAACTGTGACGGCAGGGAGTTTTTTGCTAGATTCGGCGATAACTCGGTCGGTTTAAACGGGAAATTGCTGAAATTTGCAGAACACGTTTGGGATATAGAGTTGTTTAAGCAGGCAAAATTTTAAGTTTGTCTGGAAATTCCTTCAGTTCCAAAATAGCGACCGCTTCAGACGCAATGTTTCCCGAAAGTGGCGTATGCTTGTGCAAAAAATGTGCCGGCAGGGAGTTTTTGCTAGATTCGCCCATAACTCGGTCGGTTTAAACGGGAAATTGCTGAAATTTGCAGAACACGTTTGAGATATAGAGTTGTTTAAGCAGGCAAAATTTGAAGTTTGTCTGGAAATTCCTTCAGTTCCAAAATAGCGACCGCTTCAGACGCAATGTTTCCCGAAAGCGGCGTATGCTTGTGCAAAAAAATGTGCCGGCAGGGAGTTTTTGCTAGATTCGCCGATAACTCGGTCGGTTTAAACGGGAAATTGCTGAAATTTGCAGAACACGTTTGGCATATAGAGTTGTTTAAGCAGGCAACATTTGAAGTTTGTCTGGAAATTCCTTCAGTTCCAAAATAGCGACCGCTTCAGACGCAATGTTTATCGAAAGCGGCGTATGCTTGTGCACAAACTGTGACGGCAGGGAGTTTTTTGCTAGATTCGGCGATAACTCGGTCGGTTTAAACGGGAAATTGCTGAAATTTGCAGAACACGTTTGGGATATAGAGTTGTTTAAGCAGGCAAAATTTTAAGTTTGTCTGGAAATTCCTTCAGTTCCAAAATAGCGACCGCTTCAGACGCAATGTTTCCCGAAAGCGGCGTATGCTTGTGCAAAAAATGTGCCGGCAGGGAGTTTTTGCTAGATTCGCCCATAACTCGGTCGGTTTAAACGGGAAATTGCTGAAATTTGCAGAACACGTTTGAGATATAGAGTTGTTTAAGCAGGCAAAATTTGAAGTTTGTCTGGAAATTCCTTCAGTTCCAAAATAGCGACCGCTTCAGACGCAATGTTTCCCGAAAGCGGCGTATGCTTGTGCAAAAAATGTGCCGGCAGGGAGTTTTTGCTAGATTCGCCGATAACTCGGTCGGTTTAAACGGGAAATTGCTGAAATTTGCAGAACACGTTTGGGATATAGAGTTGTTAAGCAGGCAAAATTTGAAGTTTGTCTGGAAATTCCTTCAGTTCCAAAATAGCGACCGGTTCAGACGCAATGTTTCCCGAAAGCGGCGTATGCTTGTGCAAAAAATGTGCCGGCAGGGAGTTTTTGCTAGATTCGCCGATAACTCGGTCGGTTTAAACGGGAAATTGCTGAAATTTGCAGAACACGTTTGGGATATAGAGTTGTTTAAGCAGGCAAAATTTGAAGTTTGTCTGGAAATTCCTTCAGTTTCCAAATAGCGACCGCTTCAGACGCAATGTTTTCCGAAAGCGGCGTATGCTTGTGCAAAAACTGTGCCGGCAGGGATTTTTTGCTAGATTCGTCGATAACTCGGTCGGTTTAAACGGGAAATTGCTGAAATTTGCAGAACACGTTTGGGATATTGAGTTGTTTAAGCAGGCACAATTTGAAGTTTGTCCTGAAATTCCTTCAGTTCCTAAATAGCGACCGCTTCAGACGCAATGTTTCCCGAAAGCGGCGTATGCTTGTGCACAAAAATGTGCCAGCAGGGAGTTTTTGCTAGATTCGTCGATAACTCGGTCGGTTTAAACGGGAAATTGCTGAAATTTGCAGAACACGTTTGGGATATAGAGTTGTTTAAGCAGGCAAAATTTGAAGTTTGTCTGGAAATTCCTTCAGTTTCCAAATAGCGACCGCTTCAGACGCAATGTTTCCCGAAAGCGGCGTATGCTTGTGCAAAAAATGTGCCGGCAGGGAGTTTTTGCTAGATTCGCCGATAACTCGGTCGGTTTAAACGGGAAATTGCTGAAATTTGCAGAACACGTTTGGGATATAGAGTTGTTTAAGCAGGCAAAATTTGAAGTTTGTCTGGAAATTCCTTCAGTTCCAAAATAGCAACCGCTTCAGACGCAATGTTTCCCGAAAGCGGCGTATGCTTGTGCAAAAACTGTGCCAGCAGGGAGTTTTTGCTAGATTCGTCGATAACTCGGTCGGTTTAAACGGGAAATTGCTGAAATTTGCAGAACACGTTTGGGATATAGAGTTGTTTAAGCAGGCAAAATTTGAAGTTTGTCTGGAAATTCCTTCAGTTTCCAAATAGCGACCGCTTCAGACGCAATGTTTCCCGAAAGCGGCGTATGCTTGTGCACAAAAATGTGCCGGCAGGGAGTTTTTGCTAGATTCGCCGATAACTCGGTCGGTTTAAACGGGAAATTGCTGAAATTTGCAGAACACGTTTGGGATATAGAGTTGTTTAAGCAGGCAAAATTTGAAGTTTGTCTGGAAATTCCTTCAGTTTCCAAATAGCGACCGCTTCAGACGCAATGTTTATCGAAAGCGGCGTATGCTTGTGCAAAAAATGTGCCGGCAGGGAGTTTTTGCTAGATTCGCCGATAACTCGGTCGGTTTAAACGGGAAATTGCTGAAATTTGCAGAACATGTTTGGGATATAGAGTTGTTTAAGCAGGCAAAATTTGAAGTTTGTCTGGAAATTCCTTCAGTTTCCAAATAGCGACCGCTTCAGACGCAATGTTTCCCGAAAGCGGCGTATGCTTGTGCAAAAACTGTGCCAGCAGGGAGTTTTTGCTAGATTCGTCGATAACTCGGTCGGTTTAAACGGGAAATTGCTGAAATTTGCAGAACACGTTTGGGATATAGAGTTGTTTAAGCAGGCAAAATTTGAAGTTTGTCTTGAAATTCCTTCAGTTTCCAAATAGCGACCGCTTCAGACGCAATGTTTCCCGAAAGCGGCGTATGCTTGTGCAAAAACTGTGCCAGCAGGGAGTTTTTGCTAGATTCGTCGATAACTCGGTCGGTTTAAACGGGAAATTGCTGAAATTTGCAGAACACGTTTGGCATATAGAGTTGTTTAAGCAGGCAAAATTTGAAGTTTGTCTGGAAATTCCTTCAGTTCCAAAATAGCGACCGCTTCAGACGCAATGTTTATCGAAAGCGGCGTATGCTTGTGCACAAACTGTGACGGCAGGGAGTTTTTTGCTAGATTCGGCGATAACTCGGTCGGTTTAAACGGGAAATTGCTGAAATTTGCAGAACACGTTTGGGATATAGAGTTTTTTAAGCAGGCAAAATTTTAAGTTTGTCTGGAAATTCCTTCAGTTCCAAAATAGCGACCGCTTCAGACGCAATGTTTCCCGAAAGCGGCGTATGCTTGTGCAAAAAATGTGCCGGCAGGGAGTTTTTGCTAGATTCGCCCATAACTCGGTCGGTTTAAACGGGAAATTGCTGAAATTTGCAGAACACGTTTGGGATATAGAGTTGTTTAAGCAGGCAAAATTTGAAGTTTGTCTGGAAATTCCTTCAGTTTCCAAATAGCGACCGCTTCAGACGCAATGTTTCCCGAAAGCGGCGTATGCTTGTGCAAAATCTGTGCCGGCAGGGATTTTTTGCTACATTCGTCGATAACTCGGTCGGTTTAAACGGGAAATTGCTGAAATTTGCAGAACACGTTTGGGATATAGAGTTGTTTAAGCAGGCAAAATTTGAAGTTTGTCTGGAAATTCCTTCAGTTTCCAAATAGCGACCGCTTCAGACGCAATGTTTTCCGAAAGCGGCGTATGCTTGTGCAAAAACTGTGCCGGCAGGGATTTTTTGCTAGATTCGTCGATAACTCGGTCGGTTTAAACGGGAAATTGCTGAAATTTGCAGAACACGTTTGGGATATTGAGTTGTTTAAGCAGGCACAATTTGAAGTTTGTCCTGAAATTCCTTCAGTTCCTAAATAGCGACCGCTTCAGACGCAATGTTTCCCGAAAGCGGCGTATGCTTGTGCACAAAAATGTGCCAGCAGGGAGTTTTTGCTAGATTCGTCGATAACTCGGTCGGTTTAAACGGGAAATTGCTGAAATTTGCAGAACACGTTTGGGATATAGAGTTGTTTAAGCAGGCAAAATTTGAAGTTTGTCTGGAAATTCCTTCAGTTTCCAAATAGCGACCGCTTCAGACGCAATGTTTCCCGAAAGCGGCGTATGCTTGTGCAAAAAATGTGCCGGCAGGGAGTTTTTGCTAGATTCGCCGATAACTCGGTCGGTTTAAACGGGAAATTGCTGAAATTTGCAGAACACGTTTGGGATATAGAGTTGTTTAAGCAGGCAAAATTTGAAGTTTGTCTGGAAATTCCTTCAGTTCCAAAATAGCAACCGCTTCAGACGCAATGTTTCCCGAAAGCGGCGTATGCTTGTGCAAAAACTGTGCCAGCAGGGAGTTTTTGCTAGATTCGTCGATAACTCGGTCGGTTTAAACGGGAAATTGCTGAAATTTGCAGAACACGTTTGGGATATAGAGTTGTTTAAGCAGGCAAAATTTGAAGTTTGTCTGGAAATTCCTTCAGTTTCCAAATAGCGACCGCTTCAGACGCAATGTTTCCCGAAAGCGGCGTATGCTTGTGCACAAAAATGTGCCGGCAGGGAGTTTTTGCTAGATTCGCCGATAACTCGGTCGGTTTAAACGGGAAATTGCTGAAATTTGCAGAACACGTTTGGGATATAGAGTTGTTTAAGCAGGCAAAATTTGAAGTTTGTCTGGAAATTCCTTCAGTTTCCAAATAGCGACCGCTTCAGACGCAATGTTTATCGAAAGCGGCGTATGCTTGTGCAAAAAATGTGCCGGCAGGGAGTTTTTGCTAGATTCGCCGATAACTCGGTCGGTTTAAACGGGAAATTGCTGAAATTTGCAGAACATGTTTGGGATATAGAGTTGTTTAAGCAGGCAAAATTTGAAGTTTGTCTGGAAATTCCTTCAGTTTCCAAATAGCGACCGCTTCAGACGCAATGTTTCCCGAAAGCGGCGTATGCTTGTGCAAAAACTGTGCCAGCAGGGAGTTTTTGCTAGATTCGTCGATAACTCGGTCGGTTTAAACGGGAAATTGCTGAAATTTGCAGAACACGTTTGGGATATAGAGTTGTTTAAGCAGGCAAAATTTGAAGTTTGTCTGGAAATTCCTTCAGTTTCCAAATAGCGACCGCTTCAGACGCAATGTTTCCCGAAAGCGGCGTATGCTTGTGCACAAAAATGTGCCGGCAGGGAGTTTTTGCTAGATTCGCCGATAACTCGGTCGGTTTAAACGGGAAATTGCTGAAATTTGCAGAACACGTTTGGGATATAGAGTTGTTTAAGCAGGCAAAATTTGAAGTTTGTCTGGAAATTCCTTCAGTTTCCAAATAGCGACCGCTTCAGACGCAATGTTTCCCGAAAGCGGCGTATGCTTGTGCACAAAAATGTGCCGGCAGGGAGTTTTTGCTAGATTCGCCGATAACTCGGTCGGTTTAAACGGGAAATTGCTGAAATTTGCAGAACACGTTTGGGATATAGAGTTGTTTAAGCAGGCAAAATTTGAAGTTTGTCTGGAAATTCCTTCAGTTTCCAAATAGCGACCGCTTCAGACGCAATGTTTATCGAAAGCGGCGTATGCTTGGGCACAAACTGTGCCGGCAGGGAGTTTTTGCTAGATTCGCCGATAACTCGGTCGGTTTAAACGGGAAATTGCTGAAATTTGCAGAACACGTTTGGGGTATAGAGTTGTTTAAGCAGGCACAATTTGAAGTTTGTCTGGAAATTCCTTCAGTTTCCAAATAGCGACCGCTTCAGACGCAATGTTTCCCGAAAGCGGCGTATGCTTGTGCAAAAACTGTGCCAGCAGGGAGTTTTTGCTAGATTCGTCGATAACTCGGTCGGTTTAAACGGGAAATTGCTGAAATTTGCAGAACACGTTTGGGATATAGAGTTGTTTAAGCAGGCAAAATTTGAAGTTTGTCTGGAAATTCCTTCAGTTTCCAAATAGCGACCGCTTCAGACGCAATGTTTCCCGAAAGCGGCGTATGCTTGTGCACAAAAATGTGCCAGCAGGGAGTTTTTGCTAGATTCGTCGATAACTCGGTCGGTTTAAACGGGAAATTGCTGAAATTTGCAGAACACGTTTGGGATATAGAGTTGTTTAAGCAGGCAAAATTTGAAGTTTGTCTGGAAATTCCTTCAGTTTCCAAATAGCGACCGCTTCAGACGCAATGTTTCCCGAAAGCGGCGTATGCTTGTGCAAAAAATGTGCCGGCAGGGAGTTTTTGCTAGATTCGCCGATAACTCGGTCGGTTTAAACGGGAAATTGCTGAAATTTGCAGAACACGTTTGGGATATAGAGTTGTTTAAGCAGGCAAAATTTGAAGTTTGTCTGGAAATTCCTTCAGTTCCAAAATAGCAACCGCTTCAGACGCAATGTTTCCCGAAAGCGGCGTATGCTTGTGCAAAAACTGTGCCAGCAAGGAGTTTTTGCTAGATTCGTCGATAACTCGGTCGGTTTAAACGGGAAATTGCTGAAATTTGCAGAACACGTTTGGGATATAGAGTTGTTTAAGCAGGCAAAATTTGAAGTTTGTCTGGAAATTCCTTCAGTTTCCAAATAGCGACCGCTTCAGACGCAATGTTTCCCGAAAGCGGCGTATGCTTGTGCACAAAAATGTGCCGGCAGGGAGTTTTTGCTAGATTCGCCGATAACTCGGTCGGTTTAAACGGGAAATTGCTGAAATTTGCAGAACACGTTTGGGATATAGAGTTGTTTAAGCAGGCAAAATTTGAAGTTTGTCTGGAAATTCCTTCAGTTTCCAAATAGCGACCGCTTCAGACGCAATGTTTCCCGAAAGCGGCGTATGCTTGTGCACAAAAATGTGCCGGCAGGGAGTTTTTGCTAGATTCGCCGATAACTCGGTCGGTTTAAACGGGAAATTGCTGAAATTTGCAGAACACGTTTGAGATATAGAGTTGTTTAAGCAGGCAAAATTTGAAGTTTGTCTGGAAATTCCTTCAGTTCCAAAATAGCGACCGCTTCAGACGCAATGTTTCCCGAAAGCGGCGTATGCTTGTGCAAAAAATGTGCCGGCAGGGAGTTTTTGCTAGATTCGCCGATAACTCGGTCGGTTTAAACGGGAAATTGCTGAAATTTGCAGAACACGTTTGGGATATAGAGTTGTTTAAGCAGGCAAAATTTGAAGTTTGTCTTGAAATTCCTTCAGTTTCCAAATAGCGACCGCTTCAGACGCAATGTTTCCCGAAAGCGGCGTATGCTTGTGCAAAAACTGTGCCAGCAGGGAGTTTTTGCTAGATTCGTCGATAACTCGGTCGGTTTAAACGGGAAATTGCTGAAATTTGCAGAACACGTTTGGCATATAGAGTTGTTTAAGCAGGCAAAATTTGAAGTTTGTCTGGAAATTCCTTCAGTTCCAAAATAGCGACCGCTTCAGACGCAATGTTTATCGAAAGCGGCGTATGCTTGTGCACAAACTGTGACGGCAGGGAGTTTTTTGCTAGATTCGGCGATAACTCGGTCGGTTTAAACGGGAAATTGCTGAAATTTGCAGAACACGTTTGGGATATAGAGTTTTTTAAGCAGGCAAAATTTTAAGTTTGTCTGGAAATTCCTTCAGTTCCAAAATAGCGACCGCTTCAGACGCAATGTTTCCCGAAAGCGGCGTATGCTTGTGCAAAAAATGTGCCGGCAGGGAGTTTTTGCTAGATTCGCCCATAACTCGGTCGGTTTAAACGGGAAATTGCTGAAATTTGCAGAACACGTTTGGGATATAGAGTTGTTTAAGCAGGCAAAATTTGAAGTTTGTCTGGAAATTCCTTCAGTTTCCAAATAGCGACCGCTTCAGACGCAATGTTTCCCGAAAGCGGCGTATGCTTGTGCAAAATCTGTGCCGGCAGGGATTTTTTGCTAGATTCGTCGATAACTCGGTCGGTTTAAACGGGAAATTGCTGAAATTTGCAGAACACGTTTGGGATATAGAGTTGTTTAAGCAGGCAAAATTTGAAGTTTGTCTGGAAATTCCTTCAGTTTCCAAATAGCGACCGCTTCAGACGCAATGTTTTCCGAAAGCGGCGTATGCTTGTGCAAAAACTGTGCCGGCAGGGATTTTTTGCTAGATTCGTCGATAACTCGGTCGGTTTAAACGGGAAATTGCTGAAATTTGCAGAACACGTTTGGGATATTGAGTTGTTTAAGCAGGCACAATTTGAAGTTTGTCCTGAAATTCCTTCAGTTCCTAAATAGCGACCGCTTCAGACGCAATGTTTCCCGAAAGCGGCGTATGCTTGTGCACAAAAATGTGCCAGCAGGGAGTTTTTGCTAGATTCGTCGATAACTCGGTCGGTTTAAACGGGAAATTGCTGAAATTTGCAGAACACGTTTGGGATATAGAGTTGTTTAAGCAGGCAAAATTTGAAGTTTGTCGGGAAATTCCTTCAGTTTCCAAATAGCGACCGCTTCAGACGCAATGTTTCCCGAAAGCGGCGTATGCTTGTGCAAAAAATGTGCCGGCAGGGAGTTTTTGCTAGATTCGCCGATAACTCGGTCGGTTTAAACGGGAAATTGCTGAAATTTGCAGAACACGTTTGGGATATAGAGTTGTTTAAGCAGGCAAAATTTGAAGTTTGTCTGGAAATTCCTTCAGTTCCAAAATAGCAACCGCTTCAGACGCAATGTTTCCCGAAAGCGGCGTATGCTTGTGCAAAAACTGTGCCAGCAGGGAGTTTTTGCTAGATTCGTCGATAACTCGGTCGGTTTAAACGGGAAATTGCTGAAATTTGCAGAACACGTTTGGGATATAGAGTTGTTTAAGCAGGCAAAATTTGAAGTTTGTCTGGAAATTCCTTCAGTTTCCAAATAGCGACCGCTTCAGACGCAATGTTTCCCGAAAGCGGCGTATGCTTGTGCACAAAAATGTGCCGGCAGGGAGTTTTTGCTAGATTCGCCGATAACTCGGTCGGTTTAAACGGGAAATTGCTGAAATTTGCAGAACACGTTTGGGATATAGAGTTGTTTAAGCAGGCAAAATTTGAAGTTTGTCTGGAAATTCCTTCAGTTTCCAAATAGCGACCGCTTCAGACGCAATGTTTATCGAAAGCGGCGTATGCTTGTGCAAAAAATGTGCCGGCAGGGAGTTTTTGCTAGATTCGTCGATAACTCGGTCGGTTTAAACGGGAAATTGCTGAAATTTGCAGAACACGTTTGGGATATAGAGTTGTTTAAGCAGGCAAAATTTGAAGTTTGTCTGGAAATTCCTTCAGTTTCCAAATAGCGACCGCTTCAGACGCAATGTTTCCCGAAAGCGGCGTATGCTTGTGCACAAAAATGTGCCAGCAGGGAGTTTTTGCTAGATTCGTCGATAACTCGGTCGGTTTAAACGGGAAATTGCTGAAATTTGCAGAACACGTTTGGGATATAGAGTTGTTTAAGCAGGCAAAATTTGAAGTTTGTCTGGAAATTCCTTCAGTTTCCAAATAGCGACCGCTTCAGACGCAATGTTTCCCGAAAGCGGCGTATGCTTGTGCAAAAAATGTGCCGGCAGGGAGTTTTTGCTAGATTCGCCGATAACTCGGTCGGTTTAAACGGGAAATTGCTGAAATTTGCAGAACACGTTTGGGATATAGAGTTGTTTAAGCAGGCAAAATTTGAAGTTTGTCTGGAAATTCCTTCAGTTCCAAAATAGCAACCGCTTCAGACGCAATGTTTCCCGAAAGCGGCGTATGCTTGTGCAAAAACTGTGCCAGCAAGGAGTTTTTGCTAGATTCGTCGATAACTCGGTCGGTTTAAACGGGAAATTGCTGAAATTTGCAGAACACGTTTGGGATATAGAGTTGTTTAAGCAGGCAAAATTTGAAGTTTGTCTGGAAATTCCTTCAGTTTCCAAATAGCGACCGCTTCAGACGCAATGTTTCCCGAAAGCGGCGTATGCTTGTGCACAAAAATGTGCCGGCAGGGAGTTTTTGCTAGATTCGCCGATAACTCGGTCGGTTTAAACGGGAAATTGCTGAAATTTGCAGAACACGTTTGGGATATAGAGTTGTTTAAGCAGGCAAAATTTGAAGTTTGTCTGGAAATTCCTTCAGTTTCCAAATAGCGACCGCTTCAGACGCAATGTTTCCCGAAAGCGGCGTATGCTTGTGCACAAAAATGTGCCGGCAGGGAGTTTTTGCTAGATTCGCCGATAACTCGGTCGGTTTAAACGGGAAATTGCTGAAATTTGCAGAACACGTTTGAGATATAGAGTTGTTTAAGCAGGCAAAATTTGAAGTTTGTCTGGAAATTCCTTCAGTTCCAAAATAGCGACCGCTTCAGACGCAATGTTTCCCGAAAGCGGCGTATGCTTGTGCAAAAAATGTGCCGGCAGGGAGTTTTTGCTAGATTCGCCGATAACTCGGTCGGTTTAAACGGGAAATTGCTGAAATTTGCAGAACACGTTTGGGATATAGAGTTGTTTAAGCAGGCAAAATTTGAAGTTTGTCTTGAAATTCCTTCAGTTTCCAAATAGCGACCGCTTCAGACGCAATGTTTCCCGAAAGCGGCGTATGCTTGTGCAAAAACTGTGCCAGCAGGGAGTTTTTGCTAGATTCGTCGATAACTCGGTCGGTTTAAACGGGAAATTGCTGAAATTTGCAGAACACGTTTGGCATATAGAGTTGTTTAAGCAGGCAAAATTTGAAGTTTGTCTGGAAATTCCTTCAGTTCCAAAATAGCGACCGCTTCAGACGCAATGTTTATCGAAAGCGGCGTATGCTTGTGCACAAACTGTGACGGCAGGGAGTTTTTTGCTAGATTCGGCGATAACTCGGTCGGTTTAAACGGGAAATTGCTGAAATTTGCAGAACACGTTTGGGATATAGAGTTTTTTAAGCAGGCAAAATTTTAAGTTTGTCTGGAAATTCCTTCAGTTCCAAAATAGCGACCGCTTCAGACGCAATGTTTCCCGAAAGCGGCGTATGCTTGTGCAAAAAATGTGCCGGCAGGGAGTTTTTGCTAGATTCGCCCATAACTCGGTCGGTTTAAACGGGAAATTGCTGAAATTTGCAGAACACGTTTGGGATATAGAGTTGTTTAAGCAGGCAAAATTTGAAGTTTGTCTGGAAATTCCTTCAGTTTCCAAATAGCGACCGCTTCAGACGCAATGTTTCCCGAAAGCGGCGTATGCTTGTGCAAAATCTGTGCCGGCAGGGATTTTTTGCTAGATTCGTCGATAACTCGGTCGGTTTAAACGGGAAATTGCTGAAATTTGCAGAACACGTTTGGGATATAGAGTTGTTTAAGCAGGCAAAATTTGAAGTTTGTCTGGAAATTCCTTCAGTTTCCAAATAGCGACCGCTTCAGACGCAATGTTTTCCGAAAGCGGCGTATGCTTGTGCAAAAACTGTGCCGGCAGGGATTTTTTGCTAGATTCGTCGATAACTCGGTCGGTTTAAACGGGAAATTGCTGAAATTTGCAGAACACGTTTGGGATATTGAGTTGTTTAAGCAGGCACAATTTGAAGTTTGTCCTGAAATTCCTTCAGTTCCTAAATAGCGACCGCTTCAGACGCAATGTTTCCCGAAAGCGGCGTATGCTTGTGCACAAAAATGTGCCAGCAGGGAGTTTTTGCTAGATTCGTCGATAACTCGGTCGGTTTAAACGGGAAATTGCTGAAATTTGCAGAACACGTTTGGGATATAGAGTTGTTTAAGCAGGCAAAATTTGAAGTTTGTCTGGAAATTCCTTCAGTTTCCAAATAGCGACCGCTTCAGACGCAATGTTTCCCGAAAGCGGCGTATGCTTGTGCAAAAAATGTGCCGGCAGGGAGTTTTTGCTAGATTCGCCGATAACTCGGTCGGTTTAAACGGGAAATTGCTGAAATTTGCAGAACACGTTTGGGATATAGAGTTGTTTAAGCAGGCAAAATTTGAAGTTTGTCTGGAAATTCCTTCAGTTCCAAAATAGCAACCGCTTCAGACGCAATGTTTCCCGAAAGCGGCGTATGCTTGTGCAAAAACTGTGCCAGCAGGGAGTTTTTGCTAGATTCGTCGATAACTCGGTCGGTTTAAACGGGAAATTGCTGAAATTTGCAGAACACGTTTGGGATATAGAGTTGTTTAAGCAGGAAAAATTTGAAGTTTGTCTGGAAATTCCTTCAGTTTCCAAATAGCGACCGCTTCAGACGCAATGTTTCCCGAAAGCGGCGTATGCTTGTGCACAAAAATGTGCCGGCAGGGAGTTTTTGCTAGATTCGCCGATAACTCGGTCGGTTTAAACGGGAAATTGCTGAAATTTGCAGAACACGTTTGGGATATAGAGTTGTTTAAGCAGGCAAAATTTGAAGTTTGTCTGGAAATTCCTTCAGTTTCCAAATAGCGACCGCTTCAGACGCAATGTTTATCGAAAGCGGCGTATGCTTGTGCAAAAAATGTGCCGGCAGGGAGTTTTTGCTAGATTCGCCGATAACTCGGTCGGTTTAAACGGGAAATTGCTGAAATTTGCAGAACATGTTTGGAATATAGAGTTGTTTAAGCAGGCAAAATTTGAAGTTTGTCTGGAAATTCCTTCAGTTTCCAAATAGCGACCGCTTCAGACGCAATGTTTCCCGAAAGCGGCGTATGCTTGTGCAAAAACTGTGCCAGCAGGGAGTTTTTGCTAGATTCGTCGATAACTCGGTCGGTTTAAACGGGAAATTGCTGAAATTTGCAGAACACGTTTGGGATATAGAGTTGTTTAAGCAGGCAAAATTTGAAGTTTGTCTGGAAATTCCTTCAGTTTCCAAATAGCGACCGCTTCAGACGCAATGTTTCCCGAAAGCGGCGTATGCTTGTGCACAAAAATGTGCCGGCAGGGAGTTTTTGCTAGATTCGCCGATAACTCGGTCGGTTTAAACGGGAAATTGCTGAAATTTGCAGAACACGTTTGGGATATAGAGTTGTTTAAGCAGGCAAAATTTGAAGTTTGTCTGGAAATTCCTTCAGTTTCCAAATAGCGACCGCTTCAGACGCAATGTTTCCCGAAAGCGGCGTATGCTTGTGCACAAAAATGTGCCGGCAGGGAGTTTTTGCTAGATTCGCCGATAACTCGGTCGGTTTAAACGGGAAATTGCTGAAATTTGCAGAACACGTTTGGGATATAGAGTTGTTTAAGCAGGCAAAATTTGAAGTTTGTCTGGAAATTCCTTCAGTTTCCAAATAGCGACCGCTTCAGACGCAATGTTTATCGAAAGCGGCGTATGCTTGGGCACAAACTGTGCCGGCAGGGAGTTTTTGCTAGATTCGCCGATAACTCGGTCGGTTTAAACGGGAAATTGCTGAAATTTGCAGAACACGTTTGGGGTATAGAGTTGTTTAAGCAGGCACAATTTGAAGTTTGTCTGGAAATTCCTTCAGTTTCCAAATAGCGACCGCTTCAGACGCAATGTTTCCCGAAAGCGGCGTATGCTTGTGCAAAAACTGTGCCAGCAGGGAGTTTTTGCTAGATTCGTCGATAACTCGGTCGGTTTAAACGGGAAATTGCTGAAATTTGCAGAACACGTTTGGGATATAGAGTTGTTTAAGCAGGCAAAATTTGAAGTTTGTCTGGAAATTCCTTCAGTTTCCAAATAGCGACCGCTTCAGACGCAATGTTTCCCGAAAGCGGCGTATGCTTGTGCACAAAAATGTGCCAGCAGGGAGTTTTTGCTAGATTCGTCGATAACTCGGTCGGTTTAAACGGGAAATTGCTGAAATTTGCAGAACACGTTTGGGATATAGAGTTGTTTAAGCAGGCAAAATTTGAAGTTTGTCTGGAAATTCCTTCAGTTTCCAAATAGCGACCGCTTCAGACGCAATGTTTCCCGAAAGCGGCGTATGCTTGTGCAAAAAATGTGCCGGCAGGGAGTTTTTGCTAGATTCGCCGATAACTCGGTCGGTTTAAACGGGAAATTGCTGAAATTTGCAGAACACGTTTGGGATATAGAGTTGTTTAAGCAGGCAAAATTTGAAGTTTGTCTGGAAATTCCTTCAGTTCCAAAATAGCAACCGCTTCAGACGCAATGTTTCCCGAAAGCGGCGTATGCTTGTGCAAAAACTGTGCCAGCAAGGAGTTTTTGCTAGATTCGTCGATAACTCGGTCGGTTTAAACGGGAAATTGCTGAAATTTGCAGAACACGTTTGGGATATAGAGTTGTTTAAGCAGGCAAAATTTGAAGTTTGTCTGGAAATTCCTTCAGTTTCCAAATAGCGACCGCTTCAGACGCAATGTTTCCCGAAAGCGGCGTATGCTTGTGCACAAAAATGTGCCGGCAGGGAGTTTTTGCTAGATTCGCCGATAACTCGGTCGGTTTAAACGGGAAATTGCTGAAATTTGCAGAACACGTTTGGGATATAGAGTTGTTTAAGCAGGCAAAATTTGAAGTTTGTCTGGAAATTCCTTCAGTTTCCAAATAGCGACCGCTTCAGACGCAATGTTTCCCGAAAGCGGCGTATGCTTGTGCACAAAAATGTGCCGGCAGGGAGTTTTTGCTAGATTCGCCGATAACTCGGTCGGTTTAAACGGGAAATTGCTGAAATTTGCAGAACACGTTTGGGATATAGAGTTGTTTAAGCAGGCAAAATTTGAAGTTTGTCTGGAAATTCCTTCAGTTTCCAAATAGCGACCGCTTCAGACGCAATGTTTCCCGAAAGCGGCGTATGCTTGTGCAAAAACTGTGCCGGCAGGGAGTTTTTGCTAGATTCGCCGATAACTCGGTCGGTTTAAACGGGAAATTGCTGAAATTTGCAGAACACGTTTGGGATATAGAGTTGTTTAAGCAGGCAAAATTTGAAGTTTGTCTTGAAATTCCTTCAGTTTCCAAATAGCGACCGCTTCAGACGCAATGTTTCCCGAAAGCGGCGTATGCTTGTGCAAAAACTGTGCCAGCAGGGAGTTTTTGCTAGATTCGTCGATAACTCGGTCGGTTTAAACGGGAAATTGCTGAAATTTGCAGAACACGTTTGGCATATAGAGTTGTTTAAGCAGGCAAAATTTGAAGTTTGTCTGGAAATTCCTTCAGTTCCAAAATAGCGACCGCTTCAGACGCAATGTTTATCGAAAGCGGCGTATGCTTGTGCAAAAAATGTGCCGGCAGGGAGTTTTTGCTAGATTCGCCGATAACTCGGTCGGTTTAAACGGGAAATTGCTGAAATTTGCAGAACACGTTTGGGATATAGAGTTGTTTAAGCAGGCAAAATTTGAAGTTTGTCTGGAAATTCCTTCAGTTTCCAAATAGCGACCGCTTCAGACGCAATGTTTATCGAAAGCGGCGTATGCTTGTGCAAAAAATGTGCCGGCAGGGAGTTTTTGCTAGATTCGTCGATAACTCGGTCGGTTTAAACGGGAAATTGCTGAAATTTGCAGAACACGTTTGGGATATAGAGTTGTTTAAGCAGGCAAAATTTGAAGTTTGTCTGGAAATTCCTTCAGTTTCCAAATAGCGACCGCTTCAGACGCAATGTTTCCCGAAAGCGGCGTATGCTTGTGCACAAAAATGTGCCAGCAGGGAGTTTTTGCTAGATTCGTCGATAACTCGGTCGGTTTAAACGGGAAATTGCTGAAATTTGCAGAACACGTTTGGGATATAGAGTTGTTTAAGCAGGCAAAATTTGAAGTTTGTCTGGAAATTCCTTCAGTTTCCAAATAGCGACCGCTTCAGACGCAATGTTTCCCGAAAGCGGCGTATGCTTGTGCAAAAAATGTGCCGGCAGGGAGTTTTTGCTAGATTCGCCGATAACTCGGTCGGTTTAAACGGGAAATTGCTGAAATTTGCAGAACACGTTTGGGATATAGAGTTGTTTAAGCAGGCAAAATTTGAAGTTTGTCTGGAAATTCCTTCAGTTCCAAAATAGCAACCGCTTCAGACGCAATGTTTCCCGAAAGCGGCGTATGCTTGTGCAAAAACTGTGCCAGCAAGGAGTTTTTGCTAGATTCGTCGATAACTCGGTCGGTTTAAACGGGAAATTGCTGAAATTTGCAGAACACGTTTGGGATATAGAGTTGTTTAAGCAGGCAAAATTTGAAGTTTGTCTGGAAATTCCTTCAGTTTCCAAATAGCGACCGCTTCAGACGCAATGTTTCCCGAAAGCGGCGTATGCTTGTGCACAAAAATGTGCCGGCAGGGAGTTTTTGCTAGATTCGCCGATAACTCGGTCGGTTTAAACGGGAAATTGCTGAAATTTGCAGAACACGTTTGGGATATAGAGTTGTTTAAGCAGGCAAAATTTGAAGTTTGTCTGGAAATTCCTTCAGTTTCCAAATAGCGACCGCTTCAGACGCAATGTTTCCCGAAAGCGGCGTATGCTTGTGCACAAAAATGTGCCGGCAGGGAGTTTTTGCTAGATTCGCCGATAACTCGGTCGGTTTAAACGGGAAATTGCTGAAATTTGCAGAACACGTTTGAGATATAGAGTTGTTTAAGCAGGCAAAATTTGAAGTTTGTCTGGAAATTCCTTCAGTTCCAAAATAGCGACCGCTTCAGACGCAATGTTTCCCGAAAGCGGCGTATGCTTGTGCAAAAAATGTGCCGGCAGGGAGTTTTTGCTAGATTCGCCGATAACTCGGTCGGTTTAAACGGGAAATTGCTGAAATTTGCAGAACACGTCTGGGATATAGAGTTGTTAAGCAGGCAAAATTTGAAGTTTGTCTGGAAATTCCTTCAGTTCCAAAATAGCGACCGCTTCAGACGCAATGTTTCCCGAAAGCGGCGTATGCTTGTGCAAAAACTGTGCCAGCAGGGAGTTTTTGCTAGATTCGTCGATAACTCGGTCGGTTTACACGGGAAATTGCTGAAATTTGCAGAACACGTTTGGCATATAGAGTTGTTTAAGCAGGCAACATTTGAAGTTTGTCTGGAAATTCCTTCAGTTCCAAAATAGCGACCGCTTCAGACGCAATGTTTATCGAAAGCGGCGTATGCTTGTGCACAAACTGTGACGACAGGGAGTTTTTTGCTAGATTCGGCGATAACTCGGTCGGTTTAAACGGGAAATTGCTGAAATTTGCAGAACACGTTTGGGATATAGAGTTTTTTAAGCAGGCAAAATTTTAAGTTTGTCTGGAAATTCCTTCAGTTCCAAAATAGCGACCGCTTCAGACGCAATGTTTCCCGAAAGCGGCGTATGCTTGTGCAAAAAATGTGCCGGCAGGGAGTTTTTGCTAGATTCGCCCATAACTCGGTCGGTTTAAACGGGAAATTGCTGAAATTTGCAGAACACGTTTGGGATATAGAGTTGTTTAAGCAGGCAAAATTTGAAGTTTGTCTGGAAATTCCTTCAGTTTCCAAATAGCGACCGCTTCAGACGCAATGTTTCCCGAAAGCGGCGTATGCTTGTGCAAAATCTGTGCCGGCAGGGATTTTTTGCTAGATTCGTCGATAACTCGGTCGGTTTAAACGGGAAATTGCTGAAATTTGCAGAACACGTTTGGGATATAGAGTTGTTTAAGCAGGCAAAATTTGAAGTTTGTCTGGAAATTCCTTCAGTTTCCAAATAGCGACCGCTTCAGACGCAATGTTTTCCGAAAGCGGCGTATGCTTGTGCAAAAACTGTGCCGGCAGGGATTTTTTGCTAGATTCGTCGATAACTCGGTCGGTTTAAACGGGAAATTGCTGAAATTTGCAGAACACGTTTGGGATATTGAGTTGTTTAAGCAGGCACAATTTGAAGTTTGTCCTGAAATTCCTTCAGTTCCTAAATAGCGACCGCTTCAGACGCAATGTTTCCCGAAAGCGGCGTATGCTTGTGCACAAAAATGTGCCAGCAGGGAGTTTTTGCTAGATTCGTCGATAACTCGGTCGGTTTAAACGGGAAATTGCTGAAATTTGCAGAACACGTTTGGGATATAGAGTTGTTTAAGCAGGCAAAATTTGAAGTTTGTCTGGAAATTCCTTCAGTTTCCAAATAGCGACCGCTTCAGACGCAATGTTTCCCGAAAGCGGCGTATGCTTGTGCAAAAAATGTGCCGGCAGGGAGTTTTTGCTAGATTCGCCGATAACTCGGTCGGTTTAAACGGGAAATTGCTGAAATTTGCAGAACACGTTTGGGATATAGAGTTGTTTAAGCAGGCAAAATTTGAAGTTTGTCTGGAAATTCCTTCAGTTCCAAAATAGCAACCGCTTCAGACGCAATGTTTCCCGAAAGCGGCGTATGCTTGTGCAAAAACTGTGCCAGGCAGGGAGTTTTTGCTAGATTCGTCGATAACTCGGTCGGTTTAAACGGGAAATTGCTGAAATTTGCAGAACACGTTTGGGATATAGAGTTGTTTAAGCAGGCAAAATTTGAAGTTTGTCTGGAAATTCCTTCAGTTTCCAAATAGCGACCGCTTCAGACGCAATGTTTCCCGAAAGCGGCGTATGCTTGTGCACAAAAATGTGCCGGCAGGGAGTTTTTGCTAGATTCGCCGATAACTCGGTCGGTTTAAACGGGAAATTGCTGAAATTTGCAGAACACGTTTGGGATATAGAGTTGTTTAAGCAGGCAAAATTTGAAGTTTGTCTGGAAATTCCTTCAGTTTCCAAATAGCGACCGCTTCAGACGCAATGTTTATCGAAAGCGGCGTATGCTTGTGCAAAAAATGTGCCGGCAGGGAGTTTTTGCTAGATTCGCCGATAACTCGGTCGGTTTAAACGGGAAATTGCTGAAATTTGCAGAACATGTTTGGAATATAGAGTTGTTTAAGCAGGCAAAATTTGAAGTTTGTCTGGAAATTCCTTCAGTTTCCAAATAGCGACCGCTTCAGACGCAATGTTCCCGAAAGCGGCGTATGCTTGTGCAAAAACTGTGCCAGCAGGGAGTTTTTGCTAGATTCGTCGATAACTCGGTCGGTTTAAACGGGAAATTGCTGAAATTTGCAGAACACGTTTGGGATATAGAGTTGTTTAAGCAGGCAAAATTGAAGTTTGTCTGGAAATTCCTTCAGTTTCCAAATAGCGACCGCTTCAGACGCAATGTTTCCCGAAAGCGGCGTATGCTTGTGCACAAAAATGTGCCGGCAGGGAGTTTTTGCTAGATTCGCCGATAACTCGGTCGGTTTAAACGGGAAATTGCTGAAATTTGCAGAACACGTTTGGGATATAGAGTTGTTTAAGCAGGCAAAATTTGAAGTTTGTCTGGAAATTCCTTCAGTTTCCAAATAGCGACCGCTTCAGACGCAATGTTTCCCGAAAGCGGCGTATGCTTGTGCACAAAAATGTGCCGGCAGGGAGTTTTTGCTAGATTCGCCGATAACTCGGTCGGTTTAAACGGGAAATTGCTGAAATTTGCAGAACACGTTTGGGATATAGAGTTGTTTAAGCAGGCAAAATTTGAAGTTTGTCTGGAAATTCCTTCAGTTTCCAAATAGCGACCGCTTCAGACGCAATGTTTATCGAAAGCGGCGTATGCTTGGGCACAAACTGTGCCGGCAGGGAGTTTTTGCTAGATTCGCCGATAACTCGGTCGGTTTAAACGGGAAATTGCTGAAATTTGCAGAACACGTTTGGGGTATAGAGTTGTTTAAGCAGGCACAATTTGAAGTTTGTCTGGAAATTCCTTCAGTTTCCAAATAGCGACCGCTTCAGACGCAATGTTTCCCGAAAGCGGCGTATGCTTGTGCAAAAACTGTGCCAGCAGGGAGTTTTTGCTAGATTCGTCGATAACTCGGTCGGTTTAAACGGGAAATTGCTGAAATTTGCAGAACACGTTTGGGATATAGAGTTGTTTAAGCAGGCAAAATTTGAAGTTTGTCTGGAAATTCCTTCAGTTTCCAAATAGCGACCGCTTCAGACGCAATGTTTCCCGAAAGCGGCGTATGCTTGTGCACAAAAATGTGCCAGCAGGGAGTTTTTGCTAGATTCGTCGATAACTCGGTCGGTTTAAACGGGAAATTGCTGAAATTTGCAGAACACGTTTGGGATATAGAGTTGTTTAAGCAGGCAAAATTTGAAGTTTGTCTGGAAATTCCTTCAGTTTCCAAATAGCGACCGCTTCAGACGCAATGTTTCCCGAAAGCGGCGTATGCTTGTGCAAAAAATGTGCCGGCAGGGAGTTTTTGCTAGATTCGCCGATAACTCGGTCGGTTTAAACGGGAAATTGCTGAAATTTGCAGAACACGTTTGGGATATAGAGTTGTTTAAGCAGGCAAAATTGAAGTTTGTCTGGAAATTCCTTCAGTTCCAAAATAGCAACCGCTTCAGACGCAATGTTTCCCGAAAGCGGCGTATGCTTGTGCAAAAACTGTGCCAGCAAGGAGTTTTTGCTAGATTCGTCGATAACTCGGTCGGTTTAAACGGGAAATTGCTGAAATTTGCAGAACACGTTTGGGATATAGAGTTGTTTAAGCAGGCAAAATTTGAAGTTTGTCTGGAAATTCCTTCAGTTTCCAAATAGCGACCGCTTCAGACGCAATGTTTCCCGAAAGCGGCGTATGCTTGTGCACAAAAATGTGCCGGCAGGGAGTTTTTGCTAGATTCGCCGATAACTCGGTCGGTTTAAACGGGAAATTGCTGAAATTTGCAGAACACGTTTGGGATATAGAGTTGTTTAAGCAGGCAAAATTTGAAGTTTGTCTGGAAATTCCTTCAGTTTCCAAATAGCGACCGCTTCAGACGCAATGTTTCCCGAAAGCGGCGTATGCTTGTGCACAAAAATGTGCCGGCAGGGAGTTTTTGCTAGATTCGCCGATAACTCGGTCGGTTTAAACGGGAAATTGCTGAAATTTGCAGAACACGTTTGGGATATAGAGTTGTTTAAGCAGGCAAAATTTGAAGTTTGTCTGGAAATTCCTTCAGTTTCCAAATAGCGACCGCTTCAGACGCAATGTTTCCCGAAAGCGGCGTATGCTTGTGCAAAAACTGTGCCAGCAAGGAGTTTTTGCTAGATTCGTCGATAACTCGGTCGGTTTAAACGGGAAATTGCTCAAATTTGCAGAACACGTTTGGGATATAGAGTTGTTTAAGCAGGCAAAATTTGAAGTTTGTCTGGAAATTCCTTCAGTTTCCAAATAGCGACCGCTTCAGACGCAATGTTTCCCGAAAGCGGCGTATGCTTGTGCACAAAAATGTGCCGGCAGGGAGTTTTTGCTAGATTCGCCGATAACTCGGTCGGTTTAAACGGGAAATTGCTGAAATTTGCAGAACACGTTTGGGATATAGAGTTGTTTAAGCAGGCAAAATTTGAAGTTTGTCTGGAAATTCCTTCAGTTTCCAAATAGCGACCGCTTCAGACGCAATGTTTCCCGAAAGCGGCGTATGCTTGTGCACAAAAATGTGCCCGCAGGGAGTTTTTGCTAGATTCGCCGATAACTCGGTCGGTTTAAACGGGAAATTGCTGAAATTTGCAGAACACGTTTGGGATATAGAGTTGTTTAAGCAGGCAACATTTGAAGTTTGTCTGGAAATTCCTTCAGTTTCCAAATAGCGACCGCTTCAGACGCAATGTTTCCCGAAAGCGGCGTATGCTTGTGCAAAAACTGTGCCAGCAGGGAGTTTTTGCTAGATTCGTCGATAACTCGGTCGGTTTAAACGGGAAATTGCTGAAATTTGCAGAACACGTTTGGGATATAGAGTTGTTTAAGCAGGCAACATTTGAAGTTTGTCTGGAAATTCCTTCAGCTTCCAAATAGCGACCGCTTCAGACGCAATGTTTCCCGAAAGCGGCGTATGCTTGTGCAAAAACTGTGCCAGCAGGGAGTTTTTGCTAGATTCGGCGATAACTCGGTCGGTTTAAACGGGAAATTGCTGAAATTTGCAGAACACGTTTGGGATATAGAGTTGTTTAAGCAGGCAACATTTGAAGTTTGTCTGGAAATTCCTTCAGTTCCAAAATAGCGACCGCTTCAGACGCAATGTTTATCGAAATCGGCGTATGCTTGTGCACAAACTGTGCCGGCAGGAAGTTTTTGCTAGATTCGGCGATAACTCGGTCGGTTTAAACGGGAAATTGCTGAAATTTGCAGAACACGTTTGGGATATAGAGTTGTTTAAGCAGGCAAAATTTGAAGTTTGTCTGGAAATTCCTTCAGTTTCCAAATAGCGACCGCTTAAGACGCAATGTTTCCCGAAAGCGGCGTATGCTTGTGCACAAAAATGTGCCGGCAGGGAGTTTTTGCTAGATTCGCCGATAACTCGGTCGGTTTAAACGGGAAATTGCTGAAATTTGCAGAACACGTTTGGGATATAGAGTTGTTTAAGCAGGCACAATTTGAAGTTTGTCTGGAAATTCCTTCAGTTTCCAAATAGCGACCGCTTCAGACGCAATGTTTCCCGAAAGCGGCGTATGCTTGTGCAAAAAAATGTGCCGGCAGGGAGTTTTTGCTAGATTCGGCGATAACTCGGTCGGTTTAAACGGGAAATTGCTGAAATTTGCAGAACACGTTTGGGATATAGAGTTGTTTAAGCAGGCAACATTTGAAGTTTGTCTGGAAATTCCTTCAGTTCCAAAATAGCGACCGCTTCAGACGCAATGTTTATCGAAAGCGGCGTATCCTTGTGCACAAACTGTGCCGGCAGGGAGTTTTTGCTAGATTCGGCGATAACTCGGTCGGTTTAAACGGGAAATTGCTGAAATTTGCAGAACACGTTTGGGATACAGAGTTGTTTAAGCAGGCAAAATTTGAAGTTTGTCTGGAAATTCCTTCAGTTTCCAAATAGCGACCGCTTCAGACGCAATGTTTCCCGAAAGCGGCGTATGCTTGTGCACAAAAATGTGCCGGCAGGGAGTTTTTGCTAGATTCGCCGATAACTCGGTCGGTTTAAACGGGAAATTGCTGAAATTTGCAGAACACGTTTGGGATATAGAGTTGTTTAAGCAGGCAACATTTGAAGTTTGTCTGGAAATTCCTTCAGTTTCCAAATAGCGACCGCTTCAGACGCAATGTTTCCCGAAAGCGGCGTATGCTTGTGCAAAAACTGTGCCAGCAGGGAGTTTTTGCTAGATTCGTCGATAACTCGGTCGGTTTAAACGGGAAATTGCTGAAATTTGCAGAACACGTTTGGGATATAGAGTTGTTCAAGCAGGCAAAATTTGAAGTTTGTCTGGAAATTCCTTCAGTTTCCAAATAGCGACCGCTTCAGACGCAATGTTTCCCGAAAGCGGCGTATGCTTGTGCACAAAAATGTGCCGGCAGGGAGTTTTTGCTAGATTCGCCGATAACTCGGTCGGTTTAAACGGGAAATTGCTGAAATTTGCAGAACACGTTTGGGATATAGAGTTGTTTAAGCAGGCAAAATTTGAAGTTTGTCTGGAAATTCCTTCAGTTTCCAAATAGCGACCGCTTCAGACGCAATGTTTCCCGAAAGCGGCGTATGCTTGTGCAAAAACTGTGCCAGCAGGGAGTTTTTGCTAGATTCGTCGATAACTCGGTCGGTTTAAACGGGAAATTGCTGAAAATTGCAGAACACGTTTGGGATATAGAGTTGTTTAAGCAGGCAAAATTTGAAGTTTGTCTGGAAATTCCTTCAGTTCCAAAATAGCGACCACTTCAGACGCAATGTTTCCCGAAAGCGGCGTATGCTTGTGCAAAAAAAAATGTGCCGGCAGGGAGTTTTTGCTAGATTCGGCGATAACTCGGTCGGTTTAAACGGGAAATTGCTGAAATTTGCAGAACACGTTTGGGATATAGAGTTGTTTAAGCAGGCAACATTTGAAGTTTGTCTGGAAATTCCTTCAGTTCCAAAATAGCTACCGCTTCAGACGCAATGTTTATCGAAAGCGGCGTATGCTTGTGCACAAACTGTGCCGGCAGGGAGTTTTTGCTAGATTCGCCGATAACTCGGTCGGTTTAAACGGGAAATTGCTGAAATTTGCAGAACACGTTTGGGATATAGAGTTGTTTAAGCAGGCAACATTTGAAGTTTGTCTGGAAATTCCTTCAGTTTCCAAATAGCGACCGCTTCAGACGCAATGTTTATCGAAAGCGGCGTATGCTTGTGCACAAACTGTGCCGGCAGGGAGTTTTTGCTAGATTCGGCGATAACTCGGTCGGTTTAAACGGGAAATTGCTGAAATTTGCAGAACACGTTTGGGATATAGAGTTGTTTAAGCAGGCAAAATTTGAAGTTTGTCTTGAAATTCCTTCAGTTTCCAAATAGCGACCGCTTCAGACGCAATGTTTCCCGAAAGCGGCGTATGCTTGTGCAAAGAAATGTGCCGGCAGGGAGTTTTTGCTAGATTCGCCGATAACTCGGTCGGTTTAAACGGGAAAGTGCTGAAATTTGCAGAACACGTTTGGGATATAGAGTTGTTTAAGCAGGCAAAATTTGAAGTTTGTCTGGAAATTCCTTCAGTTTCCAAATAGCGACCGCTTCAGACGCAATGTTTCCCGAAAGCGGCGTATGCTTGTGCAAAAACTGTGCCGGCAGTGATTTTTTGCTAGATTCGTCGATAACTCGGTCGGTTTTAAACGGGAAATTGCTGAAATTTGCAGAACACGTTTGGGATATAGAGTTGTTTAAGCAGGCAAAATTTGAAGTTTGTCTGGAAATTCCTTCAGTTCCAAAATAGCGACCGCTTCAGACGCAATGTTTCCCGAAAGCGGCGTATGCTTGTGCAAAAACTGTGCCGGCAGGGATTTTTTGTTAGATTCGTCGATAACTCGGTCGGTTTAAACGGGAAATTGCTGAAATTTGCAGAACACGTTTGGGATATAGAGTTGTTTAAGCAGGCACAATTTGAAGTTTGTCTTGAAATTCCTTCAGTTCCAAAATAGCGACCGCTTCAGACGCAATGTTTCCCGAAAGCGGCGTATGCTTGTGCAAAAAAATGTGCCGGCAGGGAGTTTTTGCTAGATTCGGCGATAACTCGGTCGGTTTAAACGGGAAATTGCTGAAATTTGCAGAACACGTTTGGGATATAGAGTTGTTTAAGCAGGCAAAATTTGAAGTTTGTCTGGAAATTCCTTCAGTTCCAAAATAGCGACCGCTTCAGACGCAATGTTTATCGAAAGCGGCGTATGCTTGTGCACAAACTGTGACGGCAGGGAGTTTTTGCTAGATTCGGCGATAACTCGGTCGGTTTAAACGGGAAATTGCTGAAATTTGCAGAACACGTTTGGGATATAGAGTTGTTAAGCAGGCAAAATTTGAAGTTTGTCTGGAAATTCCTTCAGTTCCAAAATAGCGACCGCTTCAGACGCAATGTTTATCGAAAGCGGCGTATGCTTGTGCACAAACTGTGACGGCAGGGAGTTTTTTGCTAGATTCGGCGATAACTCGGTCGGTTTAAACGGGAAATTGCTGAAATTTGCAGAACACGTTTGGGATATAGAGTTGTTAAGCAGGCAAAATTTGAAGTTTGTCTGGAAATTCCTTCAGTTCCAAAATAGCGACCGCTTCAGACGCAATGTTTATCGAAAGCGGCGTATGCTTGTGCAAAAAATGTGCCGGCAGGGTATTTTGATAGATTCGCCGATAACTCGGTCGGTTTAAACGGGAAATTGCTGAAATTTGCAGAACACGTTTGGGATATAGAGTTGTTTAAGCAGGCAACATTTGAAGTTTGTCTGGAAATTCCTTCAGTTCCAAAATAGCGACCGCTTCAGACGCAATGTTTATCGAAAGCGGCGTATGCTTGTGCACAAACTGTGCCGGCAGGGAGTTTTTGCTAGATTCGGCGATAACTCGGTCGGTTTAAACGGGAAATTGCTGAAATTTGCAGAACACGTTTGGGATATAGAGTTGTTTAAGCAGGCAAAATTTGAAGTTTGTCTGGAAATTCCTTCAGTTTCCAAATAGCGACCGCTTCAGACGCAATGTTTCCCGAAAGCGGCGTATGCTTGTGCAACAAAAATGTGCCGGCAGGGAGTTTTTGCTAGATTCGCCGATAACTCGGTCGGTTTAAACGGGAAATTGCTGAAATTTGCAGAACACGTTTGGGATATAGAGTTGTTTAAGCAGGAACAATTTGAAGTTTGTCTGGAAATTCCTTCAGTTTCCAAATAGCGACCGCTTCAGACGCAATGTTTCCCGAAAGCGGCGTATGCTTGTGCAAAATCTGTGCCGGCAGGGATTTTTTGCTAGATTCGTCGATAACTCGGTCGGTTTAAACGGGAAATTGCTGAAATTTGCAGAACACGTTTGGGATATAGAGTTGTTTAAGCAGGCAAAATTTGAAGTTTGTCTGGAAATTCCTTCAGTTTCCAAATAGCAACCGCTTCAGACGCAATGTTTTCCGAAAGCGGCGTATGCTTGTGCAAAAAAGGTGCCGGCAGGGTATTTTGATAGATTCGCCGATAACTCGGTCGGTTTAAACGGGAAATTGCTGAAATTTGCAGAACACGTTTGGGATATAGAGTTGTTTAAGCAGGCAAAATTTGAAGTTTGTCTGAAAATTCCTTCAGTTTCCAAATAGCGACCGCTTCAGACGCAATGTTTTCGAAAGCGGCGTATGCTTGTGCAAAAACTGTGCCGGCAGGGAATTTTTTGCTAGATTCGTCGATAACTCGGTCGGTTTAAACGGGAAATTGCTGAAATTTGCAGAACACGTTTGGGATATAGAGTTGTTTAAGCAGGCAAAATTTGAAGTTTGTCTTGAAATTCCTTCAGTTTCCAAATAGCGACCGCTTCAGACGCAATGTTTCCCGAAAGCGGCGTATGCTTGTGCAAAAACTGTGCCGGCAGGGAGTTTTTGCTAGATTCGTCGATAACTCGGTCGGTTTAAACGGGAAATTGCTGAAATTTGCAGAACACGTTTGGGATATAGAGTTGTTTAAGCAGGCAACATTTGAAGTTTGTCTGGAAATTCCTTCAGCTTCCAAATAGCGACCGCTTCAGACGCAATGTTTCCCGAAAGCGGCGTATGCTTGTGCAAAAACTGTGCCAGCAGGGAGTTTTTGCTAGATTCGGCGATAACTCGGTCGGTTTAAACGGGAAATTGCTGAAATTTGCAGAACACGTTTGGGATATAGAGTTGTTTAAGCAGGCAACATTTGAAGTTTGTCTGGAAATTCCTTCAGTTCCAAAATAGCGACCGCTTCAGACGCAATGTTTATCGAAATCGGCGTATGCTTGTGCACAAACTGTGCCGGCAGGAAGTTTTTGCTAGATTCGGCGATAACTCGGTCGGTTTAAACGGGAAATTGCTGAAATTTGCAGAACACGTTTGGGATATAGAGTTGTTTAAGCAGGCAAAATTTGAAGTTTGTCTGGAAATTCCTTCAGTTTCCAAATAGCGACCGCTTAAGACGCAATGTTTCCCGAAAGCGGCGTATGCTTGTGCACAAAAATGTGCCGGCAGGGAGTTTTTGCTAGATTCGCCGATAACTCGGTCGGTTTAAACGGGAAATTGCTGAAATTTGCAGAACACGTTTGGGATATAGAGTTGTTTAAGCAGGCACAATTTGAAGTTTGTCTGGAAATTCCTTCAGTTTCCAAATAGCGACCGCTTCAGACGCAATGTTTCCCGAAAGCGGCGTATGCTTGTGCAAAAAAATGTGCCGGCAGGGAGTTTTTGCTAGATTCGGCGATAACTCGGTCGGTTTAAACGGGAAATTGCTGAAATTTGCAGAACACGTTTGGGATATAGAGTTGTTTAAGCAGGCAACATTTGAAGTTTGTCTGGAAATTCCTTCACTTCCAAAATAGCGACCGCTTCAGACGCAATGTTTATCGAAAGCGGCGTATCCTTGTGCACAAACTGTGCCGGCAGGAA
Source organism: Henricia sp. BOLD:AAB3569 (assembly GCA_037783545.1). Lineage (NCBI taxonomy): Eukaryota > Metazoa > Echinodermata > Asteroidea > Spinulosida > Echinasteridae > Henricia > Henricia sp. BOLD:AAB3569. The sequence goes on along the minus strand of JBBELK010000207.1, from coordinate 2,280 downwards.
GTTTTTGCTAGATTCGCCGATAACTCGGTCGGTTTAAACGGGAAATTGCTGAAATTTGCAGAACACGTTTAGGATATAGACTTGTTTAAGCAGGCAACATTTGAAGTTTGTCTGGAAATTCCTTCAGTTTCCAAATAGCGACCGCTTTCAGACGCAATGTTTATCGAAAGCGGCGTATGCTTGTGCACAAACTGTGCCGGCAGGGAGTTTTTGCTAGATTCGGCGATAACTCGGTCGGTTTAAACGGGAAATTGCTGAAATTTGCAGAACACGTTTGGGATACAGAGTTGTTTAAGCAGGCAAAATTTGAAGTTTGTCTGGAAATTCCTTCAGTTTCCAAATAGCGACCGCTTCAGACGCAATGTTTCCCGAAAGCGGCGTATGCTTGTGCACAAAAATGTGCCGGCAGGGAGTTTTTGCTAGATTCGCCGATAACTCGGTCGGTTTAAACGGAAATTGCTGAAATTTGCAGAACACGTTTGGGATATAGAGTTGTTTAAGCAGGCAACATTTGAAGTTTGTCTGGAAATTCCTTCAGTTTCCAAATAGCGACCGCTTCAGACGCAATGTTTCCCGAAAGCGGCGTATGCTTGTGCAAAAACTGTGCCAGCAGGGAGTTTTTGCTAGATTCGTCGATAACTCGGTCGGTTTAAACGGGAAATTGCTGAAATTTGCAGAACACGTTTGGGATATAGAGTTGTTTAAGCAGGCAAAATTTGAAGTTTGTCTGGAAATTCCTTCAGTTTCCAAATAGCGACCGCTTCAGACGCAATGTTTCCCGAAAGCGGCGTATGCTTGTGCAAAAACTGTGCCAGCAGGGAGTTTTTGCTAGATTCGTCGATAACTCGGTCGGTTTAAACGGGAAATTGCTGAAAATTGCAGAACACGTTTGGGATATAGAGTTGTTTAAGCAGGCAAAATTTGAAGTTTGTCTGGAAATTCCTTCAGTTTCCAAATAGCGACCGCTTCAGACGCAATGTTTCCCGAAAGCGGCGTATGCTTGTGCACAAAAATGTGCCGGCAGGGAGTTTTTGCTAGATTCGCCGATAACTCGGTCGGTTTAAACGGGAAATTGCTGAAATTTGCAGAACACGTTTGGGATATAGAGTTGTTTAAGCAGGCAAAATTTGAAGTTTGTCTGGAAATTCCTTCAGTTTCCAAATAGCGACCGCTTCAGACGCAATGTTTCCCGAAAGCGGCGTATGCTTGTGCAAAAAACTGTGCCAGCAGGGAGTTTTTGCTAGATTCGTCGATAACTCGGTCGGTTTAAACGGGAAATTGCTGAAAATTGCAGAACACGTTTGGGATATAGAGTTGTTTAAGCAGGCAAAATTTGAAGTTTGTCTGGAAATTCCTTCAGTTTCCAAATAGCGACCGCTTCAGACGCAATGTTTCCCGAAAGCGGCGTATGCTTGTGCAAAAACTGTGCCGGCAGTGATTTTTTGCTAGATTCGTCGATAACTCGGTCGGTTTAAACGGGAAATTGCTGAAATTTGCAGAACACGTTTGGGATATAGAGTTGTTTAAGCAGGCAAAATTTGAAGTTTGTCTGGAAATTCCTTCAGTTCCAAAATAGCGACCGCTTCAGACGCAATGTTTCCCGAAAGCGGCGTATGCTTGTGCAAAAACTGTGCCGGCAGGGATTTTTTGTTAGATTCGTCGATAACTCGGTCGGTTTAAACGGGAAATTGCTGAAATTTGCAGAACACGTTTGGGATATAGAGTTGTTTAAGCAGGCACAATTTGAAGTTTGTCTTGAAATTCCTTCAGTTCCAAAATAGCGACCGCTTCAGACGCAATGTTTCCCGAAAGCGGCGTATGCTTGTGCAAAAAAATGTGCCGGCAGGGAGTTTTTGCTAGATTCGGCGATAACTCGGTCGGTTTAAACGGGAAATTGCTGAAATTTGCAGAACACGTTTGGGATATAGAGTTGTTTAAGCAGGCAAAATTTGAAGTTTGTCTGGAAATTCCTTCAGTTCCAAAATAGCGACCGCTTCAGACGCAATGTTTATCGAAAGCGGCGTATGCTTGTGCACAAACTGTGACGGCAGGGAGTTTTTGCTAGATTCGGCGATAACTCGGTCGGTTTAAACGGGAAATTGCTGAAATTTGCAGAACACGTTTGGGATATAGAGTTGTTAAGCAGGCAAAATTTGAAGTTTGTCTGGAAATTCCTTCAGTTCCAAAATAGCGACCGCTTCAGACGCAATGTTTATCGAAAGCGGCGTATGCTTGTGCACAAACTGTGACGGCAGGGAGTTTTTTTGCTAGATTCGGCGA